>CM056496.1:54636887-55236887 GCA_029783415.1 Anisodus acutangulus
CTTGACCGGATTAGCAACGGTGTGCTGGCTGAAGATAGGAGAGCTGCTATGCTTGAACTTCAGTCTATTGTCTCTGAAAGTCGTGCTGGACAAATGGCCTTTGGAGCAATGGGTTAGTGTCTATATCTTGTTATCTGGACGAGGGAATTCCGTTCCTATAATTTTCACCATTATATAATGATGTTTATTTATATTTTTTATTTCTTGCAGGATTCCCAGTCATATTGAGCGTCTTAAAGGAGGAGCGTGATGATGTTGAGATGGTACAATTGCTTTGTTGCCAATTTTAAAATTGAAAGATATGTTAATGTTATTTTAGTGGGGCTTATGCATTATGTGTTATCGGCATGACAGTTCAAGTTATATCTTTGTAGAAACTTCTTGTCTTTTCATGATGTCTGGTCTAAAGTGCTAGGTAATTGGATGCTTTATTGCTTGTGTGGTACCAAAGGTTCGCCGTGAATTTGACTTGAGTGAACATATTGATGTTCAGAGTGATGTCAATACCATTTCTGTTAAATACTAATGTTGTCAATGTCTTCGGTGACTAAGTTTCATTACCAATCTGCGGGTGATGATTTCTTGTGGACACATGTCTCTTTACTGGTTCTGAAAGGAAAAAAGCACGTCTTATAGTTATTTACGCGCTGGCTGCTATTTAGGATCTTTCCTTTTCCCCCTTCTGCTTTTGTTTGGTTTTTTAAGAATCACTACTAATTTTAGGTTTTGTCCTAAAGAGACTAACCAGAGGAAAGGGAACACTTTGAGAACTACATTTTTGTGCTTTGGAAAAGGTAACATAAGTTATATATGTATATATAAAACAGACTGCACAGAAAACATGTTCAGTCACCCATAATTACAGTGTGGAGTACAAGAAGGTCAATCCTTTGTCTTCTTACTAGGATTCTAAAACATCAAAAATAGATTCAAGATCTTCTAGGTACTCTTGTTTACACCAAAAATAGAAAAGGACTAGACACTTCATCTGCAGCTTTTGTATAGTACTGCATTTATCTTCAAAGCACCTATGGTTTCTTTCTTTCCAAATTGTCCACCAAATACAAGTTGGGACAATTCTATCTCTTTCTGGTTGGGGAGATTACCAAATGCTAGAACTTCTGGTATTCCAAATTGGCATAGCCCACATGATTTCCCTTATATTGATAATTATGTTCCATAGTTGATCTGTCTTCTTACAATGCAAAAAGAGATAATTGATTATTTCTGCCTCCTCTCCACATATCATCTGGAGAATAATTGGCATCCCCTCTTTATAAAGATTGTCCTGTGTCAAGACTGCCTCTTTTTCCATAAGCCATGTAAATCAAGAAACTTTATATGGAATGTTGACTTTCCATATCAGTTTCCAAGATCAACAGAAAATCAGAGAACTGCAGTTTTCTTGTATACAGTAATTTTCAAATTCCTAATTCCATTGAGATCTTTTTGACTATTACAGTGGGACTATTTTTCTGTTGTTCATAGATCAAACTGTGTGGTCTTCTTCTGGTATAGAACAATTATTGTTAGACGCTATCTCCATGCTAAAAACTTTGTGCAACTATTTCAGCAATGCTGGCAGAACCCTTTCTTTTTTTCTTTTAAAGTTTGGGACTTCAAGGAAATACTTTTAAAAGATCTTCTATTTCCATTGGTGGAAAATGACAAGATCTTCCTTTTTTGTCAATTGATGCACATTTTATGCAACTTTATTACCTTCCTCGTCTCACTTAGTACTAACAGTTACTCATATTGGGTGCTTGAAGGTCAGGGGGGCTCTGGAAACTCTTGTGAGCGCCTTAACTCCAATTGATCATGCAAAAGGGCCTGCGAATGAGGTTCAGCCAACTTTGATGAATAGTGACTTGCTTTCGAGAGAAGTGGATAATATCTCTCTTCTCTTAAGTTTGTTGGTAAGCATAGTATTGCTATTATTCTTGCTTATTTTAGTTGTATAGTGAGTAATCTCCTTGCAATTGGCTGATCTAATACTCTGGCAGTCAGAGGAGGATTTCTATGTACGATACTATACACTTCAACTTTTGACGGCCCTCCTAACTAATTCTCCACAAAGGTATGTTTAGTACTTTCACTGCATATTGTTTCAAGTACTTTTCTTAAACCCATTTTGAGGAGACGGTGTGCTGAAATAATATTCAGGTTACAGGAAGCTATTCTTAGCATTCCTCGTGGTATCACACGGCTGATGGATATGCTTATGGATCGTGAGGTATGAACTGGAAATGATAAAATTATTATGCTCTGTCTTCGTGGGATTCTAACTTTGGCATGTCTTGAAGGTCATACGAAATGAGGCACTGTTACTTCTGACTTACTTGACCCGTGAGGCTGAAGTGAGTGCTGCTTCCTTTACTTGGTGGCTGCCTCCCCCTGTTCTAAAAATATTCGATCTTCAATTTTTACTTGCTTTGTGCCTAGCATTTGGCTGAACTCCTTTAAAATCTACAGGAAATTCAAAAAATTGTGGTCTTTGAAGGTGCTTTTGAAAAGATATTCAGCATTATAAAAGAGGAGGGAGGTTCAGAAGGAGGAGTTGTTGTGCAGGTTTGGACAAGTAATCTTAAGCTTAAGTCTAAAATGTTTTTTTGTAGAATAGTAAAGATTGGAAAACTTAGATGACTCTGATGTTGCACTCCCATCCCCTCGTTAACAAAACAATCCAGCGAATTTTCTGGAGGGAGCTGTAAAAATGATTTTTCAGTCATCATGTTCTCAATTCACTTCAACTGTCATTGAAATACTTAGGGTTTTTTCACTGAAATTCATGCTCATTTTGGTATAAATATTTTGTAACTAAGCAACTCTTGATATTGGCTAATCATGCGGAGTTTGTTCAAAGGTTTTGAACTTGTGTATTCTGTCGTTATCTTGCCTTTTTTGTTTTTCCATTCATTATCTGGGCAGAAGTTTCGTCACGTTCTTACCTATTTATGGCATTCAATTACCATCATTCTCTATTGTTAATATTTGTAATTCGTGGTTTCGAGAAATTGCCTATGTGTGTTAAGTGCACTTGCATCTGGGTTCCTAAAAAATGTGGGATAGTAATATTAACTTATTTCTGATCACTGCATTCTTATTGAACATTTAACTGAAACCTTTTGTTGCTTTTACTTTGTGAATTCTTCAGGACTGTCTTGAACTGCTGAACAATCTCCTCCGTAATAGTGCATCAAATCAGGTTTCTGCTTGGGTGCCTCCCTAATGTTCATTGCTCATATAATTTTAATGTTCCTAGTACTTACTATGAATCTATTGCAGGTATTACTTAGAGAGACGATGGGCTTTGATCAGTTGCTATCAATTCTGAAGCTCAGAGGGACTACCTACAGATTTACACAACAGAAGGTTAAACCCATAATCCATTTGTTTTCTTCTTTCCTTTTTTATACATTAAATGTACTGCTGATATGATTTTCTTATGTACCTAAGCCTTACTGATCTTTTCTCATTTCTTTGCCTTAAATGATTGCCAGTAGACAATAAATCTACTCAGTGTGCTAGAAACCATTAATTTGTTAATCATGGGTGGCCCAGAAACTGATCCTGGCAGAGATTCAAATAAGCTGACTAATAAAACAGTCTTGGTTCAGGTTTGTTCTTTCCATCAATGTGAGAACTGCTTACGTTTGGATTATCGCATCACCTTCCTAACTTATCTGATTGATATTGTAGAAAAGGGTCTTGGACCATCTCTTCATGGTGGGAGTTGAAAGCCAATGGGCTCCGGTTCCAGTCCGTTGTACGGTGAGTTGACTAGTCCTTGATGCCTTCAAGTAGATGGCTTTCTTTTCTAATTAATCAACCTTCATGGTTTCTTTCTGCATTCTCAATAGCTGGTTAGGCAAAATAAAGAAAAGAGAGTGTAAGGGGGTGATGAGATATGCCAGTTACTACGACTTTTCTACTTCGAATTCCATTTACATTATAATGTAGTGAACATTGTTCAGTGTAGATGTTGCTATAGCTCGTGAATTTTTTTAACTTTATCTTCAAAACGGCTTTCGTCAATGTCAGGCACTTCATTGCATCGGTGATCTGATCGTGAATCACCCCAAGAATCTTGAAGAACTTGCAAGCAAAAGGCTCGGAGAGGAACCAGATTTAGAGCCTGCTTTGAATTCTGTCCTCCGGATACTTTTGCGTACTACTAGTAAGCAAGAATTCATGGCAGCTGACTATCTTTTTAAGAACTTCTGTCAGGTAGGCATCTTAACTGAGTTCTTGCTTAATGGTTAGATATTTCAAGCAGTTGTATGTTACGCTTTCAGAATGATGTTAGATATTATTCAACAGAGCTTCCCTTTTTTGGTAAATAAACATTTTTATTAACCAAATGAGCATTTCAGTACAGATCAAAAGACCATAATAAACTGATTGCTGGACAAAAGCCCCAACATATCAGCAACCAACGACTCACAGAGCATAATAGGAACCAAAAACACACGTAGTTTTAGTCATTTTCTGCTAAGTTTTCCCACCCTCCTCTATGTAGGATAATAGTTGTGATTTTCCAACCATTTTGCTACCTTTGCCTTGCAGTTGCCTCTAGAATGAACCTCTTGAATTATCGCCTTTACAATTCTCTCAACTGGTTGTTGCTTCTGCTGGAATACCCGCCTGTTCCTTTCTACCCATAGATTATAGATAGTTGCAGCTAGTAACATTCTGTAAACTTCAACTTTGGCAGCCCTCCCTTTTCATATGTTGTCGCCCAAGAGAGTTCGTAAGCCCAGCTCCTTGGTGCCCTGTTTATCCCACTCCTGATGAGCATCTTTTGCCACACTTGAGCCGACAGTGAACAATCAAAAAATAGATGGTCATGGCTCTCAGCACCTACATTACACAGAGGGCATATGGGATCCACATCCATTCCCCACCTTATCAATCTGTCTCTAGTACACAACCTGTTATTAGCAGCCAACCTAAGTATGAAAGTCCAACTGGGAGCCCCTAGATTATTACACACTAGCCTCCTTCATTCAACCTTCTGAAATTCACCCCTAAGCTTTAGGTAGAATTGCTTAATGAGAATTGGCTCATGCTGCACACCTCATTCATAGTATACCCAGCAGCTTCCACATATTTTGATGTTTTCAGAACCTTTTGGACAATCCAGCATGATTGCTTAGGAATATCTTCAAGTACGTTCCTATTTCTTCCATACTAGCAGTGGATCCATTCCCAAAGCTTGTCCTTCTTCTGACATATGTTCCATAAAAGTTTTGTAATTGCTGCCTTGTTCCATGTAAAAATATCCAGAATGTTTAGTCCTCCTGCAGATTCAGGCTGACATATCCTATCCCAGGCTAGTAGAGCCTTCTTTGAGAGCTCTGCACCACCAGTCCACAAAAAACTTCTGCAAGTAGCTTCTATAATTTTAATCACCTTCTTTGGGAGTACAAAAACTTGAGCCCAGAATACCTGGATAGAGAACAATACTGACTTGATAAGCTGAGCCCTACCAGCATAAGAGAGAAACTTTGAGGTCCATGATTTGATTCTTCCTAAAATCTTGTCAATCAAAGGTTGGCATTGAACAGAAGATGCTCCCTTTGTGCTAAGGTACTCCCAGGTATCTAATCGGTAGTTCTCCTTTAGCAAAACCAAGTACATCCAGTATTCCTTGTTGCACTTCATCAGATACACCCCCACAGTAAACAGAGCTTTTAGACTGGTTAGCACTCAAGCTAGAAGCTCTAGAGAAGCATTGGAATTGATCAAATAATAATTGG
Organism: Anisodus acutangulus; assembly: GCA_029783415.1. Lineage (NCBI taxonomy): Eukaryota > Viridiplantae > Streptophyta > Magnoliopsida > Solanales > Solanaceae > Anisodus > Anisodus acutangulus. The sequence continues at coordinate 54,642,647 of CM056496.1, forward strand.
ACAGAACCTACATCCCCTCTACAGAACAACAGTAAATCATCCGCAAACCCAAGTTGAATGAGATTCAATCTAGCACACTTTGGGGGAAGTTAAAATCAGGGTTCTCTCCAAGTTTCCTCAATAGTCTACTCAGGTACTCCATAGTCAGAACAAAAAGGAATGGGGATAGGGGTCACCCTGTCTCAACCCTTTTTTTGCTGCAAAGGGAGGAGATGGGTTGCCATTGATAATTATAGAGTAGGATACTGTCCTGATACATGTCATGACCCAACCCACAAAAGTAGCAGGGAAATTCAAACTAATTAGAACCTGCTCTAGAAATGGGCATTCAACAGAATCGTAAGCTTTTTGCATATCAACCTTGAGAATGCATCTAGGGGATATCCCCTTCCTACTATACCCCTAAGACAAGCTCATGATTTAACAAAATATTATCAGTTATCACTCTACCAGGTACAAAAGCAGACTGTCCCCAATCTACTAGGCAAGTCATTACATTTTGTAGCGTCTTAGTCAAGACTTTGGAAATCAACTTATACAACACCGTGCAACAAGAGATAGGTCTAAATTCCTTTACAGAGGAGGGATGTTGTACCTTTGGCACCAAAGTAACAGTGGTGCAGTTTATAGCACTGAACATCCATGTGGACTTGAAGAATTGAGTGACAGCTTTTGAGATATCAGCTCCAACAATAGACCGTGTTTTTTTGAAGAAACAGGCATTGAATCCATCATATCCGGGTGCTTTAAGGTCATCAATATCCTTCAAGGCCAAGAGTATTTCCTCATTTGTGACTGGGGCAGTGAGTAGGAGTTGCTGGTCTCTATTAAGTAAGGGTCCTGCTTGCATAATGGATGGTTCAATAGCTGGCATTGAGCATCACATGTACCCAACAACTTCTTATAGAACTCATTTACTTCCTTCTCAATACCCTTCATTGTTTGAATAGTTTCTCCCTGTTCTGATACCAGTCGAGTGATATGATTTTGGGCTATTCAATTCTTGATGCTAGCCTGGAAATAGGCAGAATTAGTGTCACTTAGTTGTAGCCATTGTATCCTGGATTTTTGCCTGAGGATGCTTTCTTCCACTATAACCCATTTTCAAGTGACTTTTGGAGGCCCCTCTCTTGATCAAATAGAGCTTGATCATGGTAGCAATCCCTCAACTGTTCTTGAAACTCCTGTAGTTGATTTCTGGTGTCCTGTATCCTTTGTTCAACTTTCGAATACTCTCTATGATTCAGCTGTTTCATGGCTTCCTTCATCTTCTTTGGCTTATTCCATATGCTAACCATATAAGTTTCTTGTACAGGCTGTGCCCACACATACTCCACAATGATCATAAAATCTTTATGGGCAATAAGATGATTCAGGAACCTGAATAATCTAGCATGCCTGATTTGTGGTTCCTCTATAGTGACAGTCATCAAGGAATGGTCAGAAAAATGAGGATCCTTTGCTTCAACTACCAGTTGCGGCCATTATTCATCCAAGCATAGTTGACAAGGGCTCTGTCTATTCGACTATGGACATGGGAATTTGTCCAAGTATAAAACCTACCCACTGTTCTGAGGACTGTTAATCCAGTTTTTTTCCAACATCTCTCCAGAATCCCCGACTTCAGCCTCCTGTATCTGGCTCCCCAGTCGATCATCATGACTAAGAACAGCATTATAATCACCCATTATCAACCTGGGTATCTGAACAGTGGGTTCCATCCCTTCAATTTCCCTCCACATAGCTTTCCTGTCGTCAATAGTATGAAAACCATATACTGCCGTAAACATCAAGGCAGGGGTGTCATTTTTCTTTTGGATAGAGCAATGAACAGTTTAGGGGCTTGCCTTTATAATAGACAAATCCACTCGTGTGATCCCAGACCACCCATATCCTCCCCCTATCGGTAGAATCGTAGTTCCCATACCAGCTCCACTGAGGAAATACCTTCCTAACTATACTAGGTGCTTTTTGTTTGGTTACCCTGTGCTATGTAATAGCTAAAACTACTATCTCCTCCTTTATTACCTTTGGCAGTTCCTTGTGCTTGAAGTGCTTATTGAAGCCCCTCACATTCCAAGAGGACACTTTCATTTGTAACTATTTTTAGGATCAGGAGGTTTGCCACCCCCATGGTTGCTACTTTACGCTTACAAATTGGTAGTTGTAGTGTTATTACCGTAGGCCCGCTTTGCATATCATACTAATAGGCGCAGTATTGCTTTATAGTCCCCCGTAGTTTGATTTCTGCTGCTATGTGTCCTTTAGTGTACTTTGTTTAGCTTATTTACCTGCGCTAGTTACTGCTTACTTTTTCAGAATGCACTATCATGGCTTATTCACTTTTAATACCAGTATTTTCATACTGCTTTAAATTTTTTTGATCGGGTCTGACCGTTTCTCTTGCTTTGTTTTTGCTTTTGCTTTGCTTGTGCTTATGCTTTGTCTTGAGCCGAGGGTCTCTCGTAAACATCAGTTCTACCAAGGTAGAGGTAAGGTCTGCGTACACTCTACCCTCCCTAGACCCCACGTTGTGGGATTTGACTGGGTATGTTGTTGTTGGAGCATATATTTAACTTGCAAGTTTGTAGCACTTCTCAGGTGTTCGAATGCCATGTAACTGGAGTATATGCCCCAAATTGCAGTTATGAGGGGGTACATGTGTGGGAGGAACTAGGAGCTATTATGGGTATGTTTGTAGGCCCGTGGGCTGTATGTGGTGATTTCAATGTCACTAGATTTCCTTCTGAAAAAAGAAATTGTAGAACCTCAGCTATGGAGGAATTTTCATATTTCATAGAAGACATGGAGCTTCTGGATCTTCAACTGGAAGGAGGATGTTTCACTTGACTCAAGGGAGATAACTGCAGGACTGTTTCAAGAATAGACATGATTTTAATCTCTCAAGAGTGGGATGATAAGTTCAGGAACATCAAGCAATCTCTTTTACAGAGGTTGGAGTCTCATCACTTCCCTATCTCACTACAATGTGGAATTTGGAAACATAACAAGTCTTATTTCAAATTTGATAACTGGTGGTTGAACACTGTAGGATTTGTGGAAAGAATCAGAGAATGGTGGAATTCCTTCATCTTCATAGGAAAACCTGATTATATTTTAGCTTGCAAATTCAAAGCTCTCAAAGGCAAGCTAAAAGACTGGAGCAGAACTTTCCAAGGAAATTTGGGAATGCAAAAGGCTCATCTTTTGAGTCAACTAGCTACATTTGATGCAATTCAGGAGAACATGATGTTACCAGAAGAGGAATCAGTCTTGAAGGCTTCTCTTTTGATGGAATATGATGAACATATTAAAAATGAAGAAATAGCATGGAGACAAAGATCAAGGGCTCTGTGGCTCAAATAAGGAGACAAAAACACCAGCTTTTTTTATAAGGTAGCCAATGCACACAAAAGGAGCAACAATATTGATCAACTTGTGATTCAAGATGAAGCTGTAGAAGATCCAGTAAGAATCAAGGATGAAATTGTTGATTTTTATCAGAAATTGTATTCAGAGACTACTGATTGGCCAACTTGCAACCTGATCAATTGCCCTGTCATCACTGAAGAGGAAAAAGCAGCTTTACAGGAGGATTTTGGTGAACAAGAGGTGTTTTCTTGTTTGAAGATGTGTGCCATGGACAAAGCTCCTGGTCCAGATGGCTACACAGTGGGTTTTCTCATTAAATGTTGGAATGTTCTAAAGCAAGACATTATGGGAGCTTTCAAAAAATTTCATTCTCATGGTGTTTTTGAGAAAAGCTATAATGTAACTTACATAGCTTTGATTCCAAAGAAGACTAAAGAGTTGAGAGACTTTAGACCCATCAGCCTTATAGGCAGTGTATACAAGTTGATATCCAAAGTGTTAACACAGAGACTGAAAAGAGTTATAGGCAAGTTGGTGGATGTTGAACAGATGGCTTTCATTAAAGACATACAGATAATGGATGCTATTTTAATTGCTAATGAAGCTGTGGATTCCATAATTAAACAAGGAAAGCTAGGAATTCTTTGCAAATTAGATATTAAAAAAGCATATGATCATGTCAATTGGAATTTCCTATTAAACATACTGTCATTTATGGGCTTTGGAGGAAAATAGATAAAGTGGATCAGATTTTGCATTTCAACTGTCAGGTTTTCTATCCTACTCAATGGCTCACCTGAAGGTTTTTTCTCAGCTCAAAGAGGATTGAGGCAAGGTGACCCTCTGTCTCCTTTCCTGTTCATTCTAGTCATGGAGGGCCTAAACAATATGATTAAGGTGGCAAGAAACAAAGAATGGATCAGAAGTTTTGAGGTAGCCACAAATTCAAACTCAATTGCCAACATGGAAGTCACCCATCTTCAATATGCAAATGATACCTTAATTTTTTGTGATGCTGATGAAGATCAACTAAAGATATTGAGATTAATCCTGGTGCTATTTGAAGGAGTTTCTGGTTTACGCATTAATTGGAGAAAGAGTCACTTGTATCCAATCAGTGTAGTACCTAATATGAAGGAGTTAAATGGGATTTTAGGCGGAGAAGTTGGATCTTTGCCTACCATTTATCTGGGAATGCCCTTAGGTGCTAAATCAAAGTCTCTGAATATTTGAATTTTGTGATTGAAAAGTGTGAAAAGAAGTTAACTAGATGGAAATCACAATATATTTCTCTAGGAGGCGGAGTCACTCTCATCAACTCTGTGTTGGATGTAATGCTAACTTACATGATGTCTATTTTTCCCATTCTAGTGGAGATCATCCAAAGGCTTGACAAGTTTAGGAGGGACTTTTTGTGGCAAGGAAATCAGGACAAGAAGAAATTTCATCTAGTCAAATGGTGTAATGTCATGTTGGGGAAGAAAACTAAGTGGATTAGGCAGCAGAAATCTCAAATTTCAGAGTAAAGCTCTTAAATTAAAGTGGTTGTGGAGGTATTCTCAAGATAATCAATCTTACTGGGGAAGTATCATCAAGACAGTATGGTGAAGAAAGCAAATGGATGACCAAAGAGGTGAACACTCCTTACGGAGTTAGTTTGTGGAGATCCATAAGAGTATTATGGCCTTTTTGAGGAATCATACAATTATAAAGGTAAATAATGGAGATAAAACATCCTTCCGGGAGGATAAATGGTTGGGCATTAGAAGTTTAAAGGACCTCTTTCCTGACATTTATGGATTGGCTGTACATCAACAAAAGACTAGCTGAAACATGGACTCATCAAGGATGGAACACCCAGTTTAGGTTTAATGACTGGGAAATTGACACACTGACTGAATTCTCTAGAAAGTTGGAAGAGTTCAAACGCACTCATGAAGGAGTAGATAAACTATGGTGGAAAGAAGACAGTAAAGGCATATTTAAAGTGAATTCAGCATATAAATTTTTGAACCAAGGTACTCAACAGGTGCAATATTGGCCTTGGAAGCATATATGGAAAGTGAAAATACCTTACAAAGTAGCATGTTTCACTTGGTTGTTAGCATGGGAAGCTGTTTTGACTCAAGAAAATCTGAAAAAGAGGAAGTTTTCTCTTTGTTCCAGATGCTATCTATGTAGGGAAGAGGCTGAAACAGTCAACCATTTATTTTTACAATACAAGATAACAGACCAGCTTTGGGGGACTTTTGTTAACCTTAGGGGCTTGGCTTGGGTAATGCCAAACAAGATTACCCAAGTACTATATAGCTGGGAGGAGGCAGGAGTAGGAGCTGCAGACAGAGATAGATGGAGGATTGTTCCAGCCTGTATCTGGTGGACAATTTGGAAAGAAAGGAATTCAAGGTGTTTTGAGGACAACAACAATGAAGTACAAAAGATCAAAATAAATTGCATCAGACTTTTTTGTTTTTGGTGTAAGCAGATTTATCCAGAGGATACTGAGTCTATCATAGATATACTAGGATCTTGTTAGAATGTTGGATCAGTGTTTTATTTTTGCCTGATGTAAATATGGTTTTCAGCACACCCTATGTGCTGGTGTAGTCTATACTTACATCTGTTACCTTCTCAAAACAAACAAAAAAACATAGTACTTGGTGGAGTAAACGTAGCTCCCATCTTTACCAACTCTGCCTGAGCTCGACTAGCAGCACTTTCCCCAGCTATCTTCACACTAACTTCCTGATTAACCCCCATCTCTACGTCTTCCCCCGTGCATCTGGCTCGCAGATTCACCTTGGCCAGTGGCGGATCCGAGAGTTGGATCTTCTTCACTGCCTTCTTTTGCCGGCCCTTTGTCATGCCGGCGGTGGCGCACGGTAGCTGTAGCACTTAACGTACGCCTAGAGAGAGAAAGTCTAGACATATTTTATTATTTTTCAACTATCCAGAGCTTCCTTTACTATCTCCTTTGTTGGGTCTTTAGTTGTGCATTATGCTTTCTTGAAATGTACCATTTTTTAAAAAGCATGTTCTGTGTGATCGGTGCAGCAAAATCCGGATGGCCAGACAATTTTGGCATCTACTATAATTCTGCAGCCACAGTCAATGATTCATGCTCCTGTTGAGGAGGATATTAACATGTCATTTGGAAGGTAATCTATGCGGTTGAAGTTTTACTCCCTAGTTTTTCTGTTAAGAGTATTTGCAATGTCTTCTCTTTGAACAAAGGTGTCCATTAAATACCCCCACCCCATAAATGCACGTAACACATTCAAAACTCAAAATTATAAAGAAAAAAGCAAAAGAGAAAGATAAAACAGGAACACTTTAATTTGCTTCAAAATGACTTTCACATCTCAGGTCCCCGTCTCTATTTTTCTCTTCTTTTTTTGGCAGCATGCTTCTACATGGTCTTACCACAGGTGAAAACGAAGGTGATCTTGAGGTAATGTCATAGATTTTATACACTTTCTCAGTGGTTCTCTGATAATTTTAAGTAGACACTTTGTTATTGAAAAAGTTTCAAAATAGACTTTAATGCATGCTCTTTATTAGTTTGTAGTTTTTCACATCTGCAAGACTATTATTTGAGGACCCTAAACTCATCCAGTACCCGTGATTCTTGATACATAATCCTTTTCATGGAAGAAAACCATTGACAAGGGTGAAAGAAATAAGGCTTAATTTGCTTGCGATATTCTTCTTTAAGTTGTAGAAGGTTAAACATAGTATATTCTAGAAATCATTTTTACTGAGTTGTACGTAGAGAAAAGATATCAGATAGTTATTAGAAAAAAAGATTGTATCAGATTGTAAAACAAAAGGATAGTAATTTAGTCCGTAAATTTGTGAGGGTTTTTTTCTTTTATTGTTAATTTTGTGAGGAGATATATGTAATGTTATCTAAGGTAACAAATTCATTTTCTCAAATTTTAAACCATCATTTTAGGTGGTTATTCACCTAATTTAATGTAATACGCTATCTAAACATAGTTGCTCTTAATCTTCTTACTAGTCAAAATGGAGCTAGTATTTTGAAAGGCATCATATGTGTACTTTCTCAATTTCCTGATTTCATTTTCCATGAGAACTAGAAAACTGTGTTAGAGGTCTTCCAAAATTATCATTTTACTTGCTCCATTATCATTATTTCTGAGCTTGGTTTTTATATCTGATGTGCACAAGAGTATTGCACATTTTAGATTCTCTCCATGCTTCCAATCATCTATTCTTGGCCAGAAACCCTAAACCCACTTCCCACCGGCACATGCATCATGGAATACTTAAAATATGTCACATTAATTCTGAAGAAAGAAAGCAAAATCCTTGTTTACTTAGCACTAAATATATGTTGAATAATTGTCTCAAAAGATTTTGGATCTTGGTGCTTCTCCCTCTGTCAGGACATATCTATTGATTCAAGAATTAATATGTATCTTTGGAGCATTAATTGTCATGTTTGTTGTAGACTCATGTTAACTTTTAATATGCAGACTTGTTCTAGAGCTGCCAGTGTTCTTTCGCATGTCATCAAGGGTAATAACCAATGCAAGGAAAAGGTATGCAATGTTCTTCCCACCATCCAGTATGTTTTCCTTGATCTGAGTAAAATAAGTTTACACACATCTAAAAGGTATTTTCATCTTGGAGTTCTGTTGTCAATAGTTTTTTCAGCACCCTATATTGTTATTGTTGCTTTCAATATTTGTGTGCGCTCTAAACTATTATGTTTTGTGGAGATAGAATTCATTTACGTTTTATAGAACAGCAGGATAAGAATTATAAGATACTGAAGTTTGTCTACCTTATTCTTTGGTTATAACATATAAGTGAATTGCAGGTTCTGAAAATTGAACTTGAAGCACCTACCCCCACTCTTGGAGGCCCGGAGCCTTTGTTACACCGTATGGTGAAGTATCTGGCTCTTGCCTCTTCTATGAAAAGTAAAGATGGAAAATCAAGCACATCTGAGAATGTGTTTGTTCAGCCCATTATCCTGAAACTGCTAATTATTTGGCTTTCTGATTGTCCAAATGCGGTGCAATGCTTCCTGGATTCACGTCCTCACCTAATGTATTTGCTGGAGCTGGTCTCAAATCCTACCACAACCGTTAGTGTAAGGGGATTGGCTGCAGTACTATTAGGGGAATGTGTAATCTACAACAAAAGCAATGCTAGTGGAAGGGATGCCTTTAGCATAGTTGATGCCATAAGCCAAAAAGTTGGGCTTACATCGTACTTCTTAAAGTTTGATGAAATGCAGAAAAGCTCTCTTTTCACATCTGCTAAGCCATTTTTGCCACGTAAACCATTGACAAGATCTACTGCTGCTAGTATGGCTGAGATTGAAGATGGTGGAAATGAATCATCTGATCAGAAGAATGAGCATCCTATGCTTACATCAGTATTTGATTCTCCATTCGTCTATTTTTTGAAGCGCTTAGAGGCTGATATTAGAGAAAAGATAGTAGAAGCTTACAGCAGCCCAAAGAGCCAGGTGGCCGTGGTACCAGCAGAACTTGAACAAAGGAGTGGGGAGAACGATGTTGACTATATTAAGCGGTTGAAGACTTTTGTAGATAAGCAATGCCATGAGATACAAGTAAGAAATGCACTTTTTCCATGAAGTACAAGCTTAGAATTATTTTCTTCTCACTATTTTTACATCTGAATATAGTTTTGCATGCACAGTTAGGGTATCAGCTGCAGGATAAAATTCGTTATAAAACAAAGTCGGTGATACTTGATCCACTTGAGCAAAACTGTCGTTGCAATTTTAAATAATTGAGTCATCTTTATTCGATATTTCGATATGATTAAAAATTGCAGCACGACAACTTAAGAAAGGTAGGTTACCTTCTCTTTTGATAACCTTAAGTAATGTGAAGTTTGAGTCATCTTTATTCGATATTTCGATATGATTAAAAATTGCAGCACGGCAACTTAAGAAAGGTAGGTTACCTTCTCTTTTGATAACCTTAAGTAATGTGAAGTTACTTGTAGGACCATTATATACTAAAATGGACCTCTAGGTACCTTAGTGAGTTGGTCTATTTTGATGTTGCATTTATGAGAGTATATCTCACCTGTGTTATTTCTGACTGGTGTAAGTCTTTTTATATCCTTTTACTTGAAGCAAAACTTTGCTTCTTAATGAGCCTCTTTGGAGTCTGCACTGTTTAAAAGTTCTGGCTCTCCACCCATAAACATTTGTGTTAAATTTGCAAAATGAATGCTAGTCATATTGCTAAAAATTGCTAAATCTTAGGGTGTGTTTGTTATGGAGGAAAAACATTTTCCAGTATATGTTTTTCAATTTTCCCATGTTTGGTTGGTCAAATTTTGGAAAACAATTTTCTAATGGAAGTAGGGAAAACAAGTTTCATAACTGACATTCAAAGTTCATTATCTCTTCAACTACCCACCCGCCACCCCGAACTCCCACTCCCCACCTCATCCCACCTCCATAGTGTTTTGCTAGATTACATATAAATACTTTTGGGATAATATTTACTTACCAAACACTAGAAAATAAGTAAGAAACCCACTAGTTTTCCAAGAAACATTTTCTAGAAAAACATTTTCCTTCATGCCAAACACACCCTTAGTTTGAGTAGTTTGCTCTTTTATACTTAAAAGTTCCTTTCACCTATCCTCCAATGAGACCTGCCTGACACTACAAAAACTAGCATTTCATACTTCAAGCAGCTTTCTTTTCGTTTCTTGGATAGTTGGGATTCGTGCATGCAGAGTCCTCCTTCCCTTTTGTTTTATACCTTGGTACTTTTCTGACGATATTCACCTGCTCTGAAGGACCTTTTGAGTCGGAATGCCACTTTGGCTGAGGATCTGGCCAAAACTGGTGAGAACAACTCATCACCGCTTGAGCGCAAAGTCAGTGGGGGTTCGGACAGAGTTCAACTGGAGACTATGCGTAGAGATCTTCAAGAGGCTTCTCAACGTATAGAGATGCTAAAGGCAGAAAAGACCAAGGCTGAATTGGAAGCTTCAATGTATAAAAGCTTAGCTGGGAAGACGGAATCTGATCTTAAAAGTTTGTCTGATGCATATAACAGTCTGGAACAAGCCAACTTCCGACTAGAAAAAGAAGTGAAAGCTTTAAAGAGTGGAGACATTGAAGCATTAAAGGAAGAAGCACGTGAAGAAGCTCTGAAGGAGAGTGAAGCTGAATTGAATGATTTGCTTGTGTGCCTTGGACAAGAACAGAGCAAAGTGGACAAACTTAGCAACAGGCTGAGAGAGCTAGGTGAAGATGTAGATAAATTGCTGGAAGACATAGGTGATGATGTTGGTGCTGATGATGCTGATGAAGAAGATGAAGAAGACTAGTTTTACTGATGTTTTCTTTCTCAAGTAAATTCATTTCGTTGTATTTCTTCTTAGTTTTTCTCTCTTCACCCACCCCCCTGTTTCCCCTGTGGTGCATACGTTGTAGATTGTAAAAATTTCACAAATACAACATAACTTATACGTGCTTGTGCTTGGTCCAAAAATGATAACAATAAAAACAATTGGATACACCTTTTGGCGCAGTTACTGTTTCTGCACGATTGAACTTCTTTTTCACTTAATTATTTTCTTGTTTCTGTGATTCAGGTATTAATCATAGAGTTGGATTTCCATGCTTACTCTGATAGGAAAATAATATATTCAAATAATTAACTACAGAACAAATAACTTCATCATAATCAAACTCACATTTACCAATACCGAAATAGATATTTACGTTTATACCCACTTTACCAAGTTGTAGCACCACTGTTGCGAAAGCTTGTCCGCAAATGTATGTTATCACACACTTCCTCACTTAACTAAGATTAATTAAATCCTTATTTCCACCTCAATTCATCACTTAATTATGATAAATTCATGTAGTGTAGTTTGCTGATTGGTGTAAATAACTAAGTATAATAATTTTTTTAGTTGGATAATTCTTTTGGTTGTGTATTGGATTAATATGACATCACAGGTAAAAAATAACAGGTCATCTATTATCTCACCAAGAAGTTTGCCACAGAGAAGGTAAAGTACATTCTTCTTAAAAAGACATGTTGCAGCATTATCTTTCGCCCTAACTACTTATCTTGTTTCCCAAATGAATTCCTTAAAGTATATTTTTCAGAAGCCTATGCCCATAGATAGACTTGCAAAATGGCAAATCTTGGTTACAAAGTTTAACATTATTATGCAACTCGGACCGCGATGAAAGGTCATCTTTGGCAAATCATTTGGCTGAGAATCTCGTAGATGAAGAATATGAGTCATTGAAGACATAACTCCTGATGATGAAGTTGTTGCTCGAAACAATCCAATTTGGTCATTGTTCTATGATGGAGCTTCTAACATGAGGGGAGTTGGAATAAGGGTAGTCCTTATTTCTAAAATAGGGCAACACTGATAAATATATCGTGATATACACGGTATATATACTGCCTTGTGTATAGCGTGTATATCACGGAAACACAAGAACAACACAAGCCGTGTGTACTTGTATAATGCTAATTTATTGTATCAGTAACATGGAAGAGTATGAAGCTTGCATTCTGGGTTTGAATATAGCTATTGACATTGGAATCCAAGAATTATTGGGATTGGGAGACTCAGACTTGTTGGTCCACCAGATTTAGGGAGAATAAGGAATCCGTAATTTGAAGTTTATACTGTATCAACAGTATTTGCAAGATCTCTGTTGGCAAGTCATGTCATTCCAGAGTCCTAATTAGATTGTTGCTGCTTTGTTGACCTTATCTTCAATGCCTCCAACATTCTAATAAGACTCACATCGACCCTTTGCATATACACATCCGTGATCAACATGCTTATTGCAATGCGGTTTAAGAAGAACTTGATGGCGAACCTCGATTCCATGACATAAAAGAGTATATTGAATTTAGGGAATGTTCGGCACATGCCACTGGTGATCAAAAGAGAATTATTCTTCGTCTGCCAACAGATTTTGTTAAGCGGAGAATCTTGTACATGAAGACTCCTATCTTGAGACTTATAAGGTGTATAGATGCTAAAGAGGGTTCAACTATCATGACTGAAATAGACACTGGGGTATGTCTTGGCAATGAAAATACTCAAAGTAGGTTATTATTGGCTCACATGGAGCGATAACGTTCGCTTTGTTTGCAACTGTCATCAACTCCAGGTACACAGTCACTTAATACATTCTCCTCTATCTGAGTCGCACACAATGTCTGCCCCGTGACTTTTTGCAGCTTGAGGATGGATGTGATTGGACCGGTTGAGCCGAAAGCATCAAATGAGCATAGATTTATCCCGATAGCCATTGATTATTTTAAAACGTGGTTAGAAACTGCAACTTTCAACTTTGTAACTAAAAAACCAATGGTGGACTTTGTCCAGTCAAACATCATTTGTAGATATGAATAGCGATTAAGTTAGTTTTGGGAGGGTAACGGATTTGGACGAGGAGGTCAAAAGGCATTTTTAGAAGGAGCTAGATGAGGTTCTGAGAGATATCCCGCTTAATGAGAAACTAATTTTAGGAGGAGATTTTAATGATTGCATAGGGACTACTTCTAGAGGATATGATGATGTATATGACAATTTCAGCTTTGGGGATAAGGAGGAGTTTCGCTTTTAAACTTCGCAAAAGCTTCTGAGTTGGTCATAGATGATTCAAGCTTCCAAAAAGGGAGGAGCACTTGGTAACCCACCGTAGTGCGGCGGTTAATATCCAGATAGATTACCTACTCTTGAGAAAGTGTTATAGAGGTATTTGCAAGGACTGCAAGGTTATCATGAGTGAGAATCTCACCACCAACATAAGGTCGTTGTTATGGACTTAGGTATCAAGAGGATGAAGAAGAAGAGAGTTGCACATGACCAGCCGAGGATTAGATGTGTAGGCTGACTGTGGCCAACGCTCAGATGATTGGGGAGAAGTTGGAGGCTATGAGGTCTGGGGGGAGCAGTAGAACACAGATAGTATGTGGGCTAGGACAGTTAGTTGCATTAGGGAAGTAGCTAGAGAGTTGTTAGGGGTAATCCAGGTATGCATAAAGAGGATTGGTGGTGGAATAGAGAGGTCCAAGAAAAATTGGAAGCCAAGAAGGTTGCATATGCGACGTTAGTGGAAATATAAGACGATGGGTATAAGAGGAGGAATTGGGAGATATATAAGGCGACAAAGAAGGGAGTGAAGCTAGCGGTCACAACAGCTCTTTAGAATTTGTATGAAGAGATCGAGTGCAAATACGGGGATAGAAAGTTGTATAGGCTCACCAAGACAAGAGATAGGAGAGCACATGACTTGGACTAAGTGAAGTGCATCAACGACGAGAATGAAGAAGTGTTAGTAGAAGAAGCGTACACTAACCGGAGATGGCAGACGTATTTCCATAAGCTCTTGCATAAAGAAGGGAACAGAGATATTGTATTGGGGAGTTAAGAGCATTCTGAGAGTCATAGAGATTTTAAATATTATAGGTGCATAAAGGTTGTGAAGGTTAAGGGGGTTATTCGTAAGATGAGAAGGGAAGAACAACTAGGCCAGACGAGATCCCAACAGATTTTTGGAAGAACGCGGACGAGACAGGTATGGAGTGGTTAACTATGTTGTTTAATATCATATTTAGGACGGCTAAAATGTTAAAAGAATGGAGGTGGAGCAAGATGGTTTCGCTGTACAAGAATAAGGATGATATTCAGAATTGCAACAACTATAGGGGTATCAAGCTACTAATACATACTATAAAAGTTTGGGAGATGGTGGTGGAGATGAAGATGAGGAAGGGTGTGTCTATCTCTGAGAATCAATTCGATTTCATGACAGGCGATCAACTATAGAAGTTATTCATCTTGTAATGAGATTGTTGGAACACTTTAGAGACAGGAAAAGAGACCTACACATGATGTTTATTAGCCTAGGAAAGGCGTATGGTAAAGTCCCTAGGGATGTCCATTTGAGCCTAGATGTGTACCAGTGACTTACATTAGGGCTATCAAGGACATGTACGATGGAGCCAAGATCCGAGTTAGAACAGTGGGAGGGCACTCAGACCACTTTGCAGTCGTGATAGAGTTGCACCAGGGACCAGCCCTTAGCTCATTCCTATTTGCTCTAGTGATGGATGAATTGATACGACATATTTAAAGGGAGGTACCATGGTGTATGCTTTTCGTAGATGACATAGTATTTATTGACGAGATACGTGGTAGAGATAACAATATGTTGGAAGTTTGGCGACACGCCCTAGAGTCTAAGTGTTTCAGGTTAAGTCATGAGGCAGAGGTGGAAGTGAATATTGATGCGCAAGTCATATCTAGCGGAGGAAGCTTCAAGTATCTTGGGTCAATAACTCAAGAAAAAAAGAGCTTGATAAGATGCTGCACATTGTATTGAAGCGGGTGAGTGAAATAGAGGCCTGCTTCTGTGGTTTTATGCGATAAGAATGTATCGCCAAAATTTAAAGGTAAGTTCTACAGAGTGGTGGTTAGACCAACTTTGTTGTATGGAGCACAGTACTGGCCAGTCAACAACGTCCACGTCCAAAAGATGAATGTAGCAGAGGTGAGGATGCTCAGATGGATGTGTGGGCATACTAGGAGAGATATGATTATGAATGGGGTAATACGGGGTAAAGTGGAAATGGCATCTGTTGCGGACAAAATGAGGGAAGTGAGGTTGAGATAGTTTGGGCATGAGAAGAGGAGGTGTGAGGATGCGCCAGTAAGAGGTGTAAGAAGTTGGCTATCGCAAGAATTAGAGAGAGGTAGAGGTAGGACAAAGAAGAACTGGGGTAGGTGATTAGACAAGATATGGACCAACTTCAGCTTACTGAGGACATGACCCTAGATATGAAGATGTGGAGGTCGAGCATTAGGGTAGAAGGGTAGTAGATAGTCGAGTGGTGTCGCACTTTAGATGGGAGAGGTAGGGGATAGCTTCTTGCCACGTACCTTTATTAGCAATACTATTTAGTAATCGCATAGTTTTTTATTCTTCGATGTGTATTACTGTCTACTGTGAATTTGCTTTGTATCTTGCTATTTGTTGTCACATGTTTTGTATCCGCGTCAAAATCCTTTTCTTTTATTTTTCTTTCATTTCATTTCTTTTGAGTTGAGGGTCTTCCGGAAACAACATTTCTGCCCACAAAGGTCTGCGTACATCCTATCCCCCTCCCCAAGAGCCCACTTGTGGGATTACACTAGATATGTGTTGATCTAATATTGCTAACCTTAACAGTCATTTGGTGAAAGATGTATGCCAACAATTTAAGATTGTACATCGAAAATCTCAACTCTGTACTGTAAGAAGGAAAATGAAGTCTTGAAAGTTGCTAATAAAAATATAAAGAAGATACTTCATGAAATGGTACAAGGTTCCAAAAAGTTGTCATTTACTTTGCTGGTTTTAACACAACAATTCGCACTTTAGTAGGTGCAATTACTTGTCGTTGGTGTATGATATTAAAGCAGTTATACCTGTAAAAGTTGAGATTACATCCGTTTGAATTATTGTAGAAACTAAAATCGATGATGATTAGCGGATCAAGACCGGACTAGAGCAGTATTGCATGGCTAGTTGTATCAGAAGAGAATGACACAAACATATATCAAGAAGATGCATTCCATGCACTATTAAATGAGTTAGTTAGTATTAAAATGTGTCCTCCCACACTAGGACGAAGTTGAAGGCATGTTTGCTCTGAATTGGCAGAAGGAATTTCGCAACGATGCTGTGTATTTGACAGACAATAGAAGGCAAATTGTAGGTATTGGCCATCAAGGTAGATAATGTAAAGAGATATTATGTATGATTTTCATTTCCCAGTTTTTGATTGCTTGCTTTGTACTTAGTTTTATATGACGAATGAACTTGGAGAACTTGGAGAATTGCTTTGTACATATCACATTAGTGAAACCGTCATAGGCACCATCATAAGGTGACAATGAACTTGGAGAATTGCAAAATTAGAGTCTTATTGATGTGATATGTTTGAGCATAGAAGCCCAGTTGACAGGTCTTGGATTCATGAAAATACAAGAATTCGGTAAAGGTTAGACTAATGAGTACCATCCAACATTGGTATGGTACTCCGGTTTAAGTTATTGAAAGTCATTTCCGGTAATCAGAGTTTGGATCCCGCGCATAGCGGGAGCTTAATGCACCGAGCTGCCCTTTTTTTTTAGAGTTTGGACCAGCAGTACAACAAGCTAACAACGAGCATTGATTGTTCTGGAGCAATCGCCCTCAAACTAATCACAATGTTTTTGAACTCACAATTCTTTTGTTTAAAATAAGGGCAGAAATTTGTGGGAACTCCCTGAATAATGTAGGTTAACATTGTTGAGGTCATCACGATCCTCCTGAAAAATGAGATTTAGTTATCATAACCCTCCTGAATAATGAGATTTAGTTATCAAAACCTCCTAAAAGTAGAATTTAGTTTAGCAAGACCCTCCTCGACATGTATGCTTATTGTAATTTAAATCTGCCCAAAAAATCCTGCCTTTTTTGTACCTAATTTCCCTCGATCCCACTCGTTCGTTTACGTCAATCCAACGGCTTAGCTCTCTCATATATAATTTCTTTTCACATTCTCAAATTCCAAAATTCAATTGTCACACTTGCTTTCTTCTCTTTGCCACCAGACACACAAACTTTGTTCCTGAACTCCACGTTTAAGTACTCCTTCAATTGGACCTCACTATTATACTTTTATACAAATATATCCCTAATTTTTATACCCGGGTTGAATTAAAACTCACTGATGAAAATTTTATTTTAGAAAATTACAATTAAAGGAAAGAAATTCGAAAAATCCAAATTATTGTTGCATGTAAACAAACACCTCAGATACGCGCAGTATGTGAAAATTTCAAAATACTTCGTTAAGCATATATCTCTACCCTTTAAAATCAGTTCTGAATTCATCAATCTGCGATTCACTACGACGACGATTTTTTTATAACATTTCTTCTAATGAGTGTATTTTAATTTTTACAATCCATTTTGCAGTTATGATTCGCCCATAAGTTCATCGATCTCTGATAAGTTGGAAAGTTGCAATCGGTTTTGAAGTTACGTTTCGTCCTAAGTTCGTCAATATCTAACAATGGAAGCGTAATTCTTACAAAAAGAGAATAATTCCGTGATTATTTTCATTAATAAAAGGGTATATATACATGATACATAAAATTAATTAAGAAAATTAAATCTGCATTTTCCTAATACAATTCTAATAGATTTTCATAATACAAGACTAATACCATAATTACATTTGTACAATAATTCTACAATTTATGGAGACAAAATCGGACCATGATATACACGGTATTAAGACCGTGTATATCGGTCTTTCACACTCCCGCAATCATAGCGGGCGGTTGTCGTACGCTGAGACTGTCCCTAAAATCTTCAAACACGACTAAGGGAAGACCATTAATAAAGATGTCACCAATTTGGTACCGTGAAGGGACATGCTAAACACGTACTTGTCCACGAGCTACCTTTTCGCGAACAAAGTGAATATCCATCTCGATATGTTTAGTGTGCTGATGTTAGACCGGATTCCCCGAGAGATAAACTGCACTAACATTATCATAGTAGACCAAGGTAGCTTTCTGAATAGGAAAGTGAAGCTCTAATAGAAGATTACGCAGCCAACAGGACTCATACACCACATTGGCTAGCCCTCAAAACTCGGACTCCGCACTGGATCTCGATGAAGTAGCTTGGCGTTTTGCTGACCAAGAGATCAAGTTATCACCAAAAAACATACAATAACCCGATGTCAAACGTCTGGTATCTGGATATCCACCCCAATCAGCATAGCATCTGAATAAGACACGAGAGTAGAGACGGAGGATGGATATAAATGCAAACCATAATCAAGTGTGCCATGTATGTACCGTATAATACGTTTGAGTGTATGCATGTGCTCATCCCTCGGATCATGCATAAATAAACACACATGATGCACCTCATCCCTCGGATCATGCATAAATAAACACACATGTTGCACTGCATAAGTAATATCTGCCAGCGTGAAAGTAAGATATTGAAGAGCCCCTGCAAGACTGCGATAGTGGGTGGGATCCTCGTAAGGTGTACTAGAAGTAGTACTCAGCTTCGGTTTGGTATCAACCGGAGTAGAAGAGGACTTACAAGATGACATGTCAGCCCTCCCAATAATATCAAATGCATACTTCCTCTATGATAAAAATAGACCACATGCATGACGTGTGATAGCTATACCAAAAAATAACTCCAGTCTTTCATAGCAAAATCTGAACTGAGAAGAGACATGATAGACTTGCACAGATTATCAAAAGAGGCAGTCAATATAATATCAACCACGTGTAACAGAATGTATGCCAGAGAAGTACCACGATGATAGATGAACAGAGAATGATCAGACTTGTTGTGAGAAAATCCAATAGTAGACACATAATCTGCAAACCTCTTATACCAAGTCCGTGGGGCCTGCTTAAGCCCGTACAAGAACTTCTTCAGCAAACAGACATGGTGAGGATGATCGGGGTCTCTGAAACCCAAGGTCTGATGTATGTATACTGTTTCCTTAAGATCACCGTGTAAGAAAGCATTTTTCACATCCAGCTGATGAATGGGCCATGCTTTCGAGAGAGCCAGACTGAGAACAGTGTGAATGGTTGCCGGTTTGACCACCGGACTAAATGTCTCTCTACTATCCACACCAACGTGTTGTGTTTTACCATCACCAACAAGACGAGTCTTATGCCTCTCAAAAGAACAGTCAGAATTTTCTTTATGAGTAAAAATCCACATAGAACGAATAATATTGACATCAGACGGATGGGGCACTAACTCCCACGTCTTATTTTCAATAAGAGCATTATATTCATCATTCACAATTCGGGTCATGAAGGGTAGACACTTGATTACGTGGTAGAGGTGATTTAGTGACATTAGAATTTAGATTAAAATATTATTTAGGTTTAAAAATACCACATTGTCTATGAGTAACACGCCCTTAACTCGAAATAGAAGTGGATGTGTTCTGGGTAGGTGTCGGGTTGGCTCAGGACCGGCCAGCAGGCAGTGGGCCTGCTGGCCAAAATAGTGGACGCTGGAGGACATTATTTGAGCCAGCAGGTAGTGGGCCTGCTGGCCGAGACGCTGGGCCAGGTCGTTGAGAAATTAGGCCAGCAAGCAGTGGACCTGCTGGTCGAGATTCAGGAACCGTGAGGGACAAATTTGGGCCAACATGCAATGAGCCTGCTGGCGGATTTGGCTCACGGGACAACTCGGTTAAATGGTGGATAATATATGGTGAGAGCTCATCATCTAAAAAATTATAAGAACTACACATAGAATTATACAATTTAGCAAACGGAAATTGAGTTTCATCAAAAATAACATGGCGACTAATGATGATTTTATTAGAGGATAAATTAAAACATTTGTAACCACAATGATTAGACGGACAACCCAAAAACACACAAGCGGTAGAACGAGCTTGAAGTTTGTTAATTGTAGTGGACGGAAAAAGTGGATAGCACAAACACTCAAACACCCTAAGATGAGAATACGAAAGGTCTTTATGATAAAGAATTTTTAGGGGGATTGATATGTTAATCCTTTGCTAGGAAGTATGTTAATAAGGTAGGTAGTCATTTGTAATGCATGATGCCAAAAAGAAGGGGGTAATGAAGCATGGGCTGGTAAAGTTCGGACAATATTATTAATGGTACGAATTTTTTATTCGGCTTTTCCATTTTGTGAGGACGTATGAGGACAATAAAATCGAAAAACTATGTCAGTAGTGTCACAAAATTCCCGAAACGGCCCATTATCATATTCTTTTCCATTATCACGTTGATTTTTTAAAATTTTCCATTCAAATTGGGTACGAATGAATGCTCTAAACTTTAAGAAAGTGGAAAAAAACTCGAGACTTTTTAGACAAAGGAAAGGCCACAAAAATTAGAATAATCATCCAAAAATAACACATAATAATGATGGCCCAAAGAGCTCAAAACAGGAGATGTCCATAAACCACTATGAATAATATCGAAAGGCATCAAAGTACTAGAAGTAGAGGCTACAAATTGTAACTTAACATATTTTCCAAGCGGACAAAAAGGATAAATATTAGTACTACGCGTACAACGTACTATTACACTCAATAAAATTGTTATTTTTAAGAGAAGAAATAACAGACGCCCCCGGATGACCCAAACGTGCATGCCACAAGGAAGGTGCTAGAGCGGCAAACGTTGATGGGGTGGCTTGACTTGTGGAAATGGTGGTGGTGATGATTGGATAAAGCTCTCCCCGACTATAACATCTCATTAGAGGTATCCCCGTCGTGAAATCCTTCACAGAAAATCTAAAAGGGTCAAAATTAACAAAAATCTAATTATCAGTAGTGAATTTTCGGACGAACACTAATTTTTTAATTAAGTTAGGGCATAAAGGACATTTTTCAAGACTAGAGGTGGATACGGGGGAGATAAATTTGTGTGACCATAACCACGAATTGGAATTGAATGACCATTATCAACAATTATGCTACAATTTTTGCTCAAATTGAAATAAGACGAGAGATTACCTGGCACAGACGTCATATGAGAAGTGGCACCAGTGTCCATGTACGATTGGCGTCCGGGGAATTTAATCCAAGTGTATGCATCGCGGACTCGATATCAGTGGGTGTCAGAACTACTGCTGGGCCCGCAGCCGCAAAGGCCTACTGAGGCCGAGGCCCAAGCAGGTCAGCCTGCTGCCAAGGCCCAATCGACTGCCTGGACTGGAACTGCTGCGAATTGGGCCTCTGGTGGCTGGCCCAATTAACTGGGTAGGCGACTGGAAAAGGGATATTGGGCCACTACCTACTAGCTCAGCCCCACGGCCACTGTGCATTGGCCCAAGGTTGCGGCCAGTGGTGCTGCGACCTAACTGGCTGACCACATCCGCCATTACAGCCCTTGTTGCCGCCACTACTCAAAGGTCACGGCACGGAAATTTTTGTTATCTTGGAATATATCACGCAACTTATCCCAAGTGTCCATTTCCGTAGCATCGGGTTCAATAATAGTCTGTAAGAGATCTGTAGAGATAGTGGAATAAATCCACTGGAGTACCGTCGCATCAAGAGTTTCCCACAACTCTAATTCATCATCGGTGGCAGGCACCTTCTCCTTGCCTGTTTTTGAGGGGTTGATGTGATGAAGTACTCAATGAGAGTGTGCGTGAACTTTAAATAAGTCCGCTCACGTCGCGTATTAGACGTTTTCCATCTCAAGAACGATAGGGATGTTGTTATTCATGTTGGAGAATGTAAGGGTAGGATGAAACGTGTTCTTTGTGGTAAACATGACGAAAGAACAAGAGGAGAATTAGGGATTTGGAAGAAAATTTGGGAGACGAAAAAAGAATCGGCCGTCGGCCGAGGGTTAGAATATCGAGGAGGGCTGCGGAAGTTGAATGTAAAGAAGGAAATTTTGCCCTAGGCTTCTAATACCATGAAAGAGAATAATCTCTTGATTATTTTCATTAATGAAAGGGTATATATACATGATATATAAAATTAATTAAGAAGATTAAATCTACCTTTTTCTAATACAATTCTAATAGATTTTTCTAACACAAGACTAATATCATAATTACACTTGTACAATAATTCTGCAATTTATGGACACAAAATCGGACCATGATATACACGGTGTATATTGATCTTTCGCTTACTTTAATTATTTCGTTGATGAATTTAGTTGATGTTTATTTTATTAGCTACACTTTGATGTTTAAGTTATGCAGGATTAATTTTGAGGTTTACTTGATGTTTAGGGTTAGAAATTAGTAATAATAAAGGTTAAGCATATTGTGATGTTTCAGTAATTGATTTTTATCTTATTAGCTGCACTTTGATATTTCAGCTTGGCCGGATTTTGAGGTTTATTTGATGTTTATGGTTAGAAGTTAGTAATACTAATAAAGTTTAAGCCTGTTGTGATAACGGGTGGCTGAAGAGGGCCTCCCAAAAATTTGATGTCCCAATTTTTTTTATTAATAGTGATTATGATCTTCTTTTCGCTTTACTATTATTGAAGTTTGTAGGGGGGGAGGGGGGGAGGGGGGGAATTAAAATATTTATGAAAAAAATTCTTTACTTTTTATAGTAGAAATTTTTTATAATATTGAATTAAGCTACTCACATTTTCATATTAATAAATAATATTTTATACATTAGCATAATGGATTGTATTGCAAATACATGGATAACATCTTATTAACTTGGATAAAGCTTTACTAATATAAATAGTAGCAATAATATTATTATGTGAACTAGCACTGCATGGTAGGTCTTTCTATATATAACTAGTCACTCATGCTACAAAGAAATCAAAATAAGAGAGGTAAGTATAATACCGTAAACCACAAAGAAAATTAGTGTTATGAACACAAATTTGAAAATCTATGAAAATTATCCCTAATTTTATACATATGATTAATATTTCTTTGAAAATGTTGATTTTTTTAAGATAAAAAGTTTTTGTAAAAATCTAAGAGATAATTTTAGGGTGGATCCCCAGTTCGTGACTCTATGCATCAGATTGAATCAAGCAATACCGCATTGAAATCGGTGAGGCCTCACATAGAATCATGTTCATTCTCAATGAGATAAATGTGCATATTAATGTTTTCATTCTCCTTGTCGAGTAGTTCAACTGTCACGGAGACCGTCTGAGTCTCAATTTGTTCAGGTACAGAAGGCAAGTTATGGAAGATGTCACGTCAAAGTTAATCATATACCTTTGTATTATGGAAAGATAAATTTGAGTCTCATCATTCAATTTAAATTTACAAGATTTTCAAGGGAAAAAAAAGATAGCAAAGTATGAAATGAATTAACGTTTCTCTGTTGCCAACTTGCCGATAAACCAAAAAAGTAGAAATAAATGCATGATGTACTTGAGTAGTGGCCTGAATGAACGGTTCGATCCTCTTCCATAATGGTGATCTTCAACCTCAATTATTGCATTGTTCGGAAGAAACAAATAATTAATAGGTGGAATAGTCAGTTTTCATGTATATTATGAATTTTTAGGCATCGTTTGAGATGTAATAGGTAAATAGTCACACTTTAATGCACATATAAACTTTGAATAAGAACACACCTACTTAAAACAACGTATAAAGAGTTAGAACCACATGAATCGTTCCTAAGTTTTGAACTTATAAAAGTTCATATTAAGAAACGATTCATGAGGTTAGAAACTCCAGCAAACTTCCGAACCCCATAAATGGTTCTTTTGATTCTACTTGTCAGTCCTCCAAATTCCAACAATGTTTCCTAGAGTTTTTAGTTGGAGGTATTTTTTTACTATCGAAATGAGCTCAGCATGCTAAGGCACACTCTTGGTTACTGAAGTTATCCAGTTTTCTAAAGAGCCTCAATCTAAGTGAGGGTCGTAAACAAATCACTATGTTATATCATAAATTTATGATTTAAAAGATGTATTTTTTTATGTGTGAATGTATAAAAAAGTTTAAATTCCAATTAAAAGATATCATTCTTTACCTATTTAGACTAAAAACAAAAATGCACCACATAAATTTAAAAATAATTTGCATTTTTCAGTCTTGAATATTATTTCTAAATATTTCGTTCCCTCCCGAAAATTAACGGAGGGACTCATCGAGAATAATAATCACATTTTGATCCAACAAGACCGTTACCAACAAAGTTGACAACCAGAATTTTTTAATACTACGTGAAGTAGACAGAGTTCAATGTTGTGTTAACATAAAGAAATAAGAGTAGTTGAAACTTGAAACCTAGGACGCACAATTTCGTAGCACGTGGAAATTGGAATCATGTCCCTATGTTGTGTTTTTGTAGCTATAGTGATCACTCTCCAGTTAAAGTGACAAACAAATACCCCACTTTCCATTGCCACTGACCTAACACAAACCACTAGCTATGACTTATAAAACGAAATAATTTAAAGTTAAATTATTATTAAATATAAAAAGATAATATTTTTCTTGAAACTAATTAGAAATAAAAGAGGGTCACATAAACCGAAGAGTAGTAATTTTTTTAATTGGCTAGTACGCATAATTTCAGACATTAAGACTATTTTAGTCAACAAAATAATCACCACACTTTTAGTGGATCAAAGTTTGAATAGAATTGTCAAAATGGCGTTTCTTCCACTGCCTTTGACAATTGGCATAATTTTTCAAAGAAGAAATTACCCTTTCTTCAATTGCAAACTGCACCAGAACAATACTTTCTTGTTGCAATATTGATACATATGTACCGAAAAAAGGATTCAAACTAGGGTCAAGAGTAGGTGAGTGTCCCCACATTAATTTTGTTGCTGAATAATGAATTCAAAAACTAATCTTGATGGAGACACAAATCTACAATATTTTACTAAACAATATGCTCCACATTCTATTATTAAAATACCAAATCATTGATGTTATAGGTTAGGATCAGGAAATGTCTTTGACAAATGTTGCATCAAAGGACTAGGGTCCAACATTGCAAAGTCCAAGTATATTTGACAAACTCATGAGCAATACAAACACAATAATATATAAAAGTACCCTTGTGGAAAGGTACCACGTGACCCGGAGGTCATGGGTTCAAGCCCTGAAAACAGTCTCTTACAGAAATGTGAGATAAGATTGCGTACAATAGACCCTTGTGCATAGCGGGAGCTTAGTGCACCGGGCTATCCTTTTTTAGCCTGGTGGAAAGGTACCACTAAGATATAGAAATGCTTAATCATAAGATAAAATAGATATATAATATACTAGTTTCTAGTTCCCTTTAGTACCATTGAAGATCTGTTTCCTCTCCATATGGAGAAAGTCTTAAATTGAATCTTTGAAAAAATGAATGAAGACTATGGAGGAAGCACTAGTACCTTCTTGTAGAATAACTTAATCTCTTCCAATTTACAAGTTTTTCATAGTCAAATAGTCTCTCCATTTTAACAGACATAAGCATCATCTTGCATGATACATACCTTCTTTATCATGTCACATGACACAAATCCTTTCATTTGGAGGTATATTGCTAAGACCCTTCAAAAATGCCATTGCGCCCGTGTCGGATCCTCCAAAAATGCATAGCTTTTGGAGGGTCTGACACGCATTTTTGAAGAGCCCGAACAGCATAGATATTGAGCATGCTTTATAGCATATATTATGCTGAAATAGTACTTGTTCCCTAAGAATTTCTTGAAGAAATTAAACAGCATATGAAGAATAATTACCTTAGAATCTTCAAGAGAATTTGTCGTCTCCCACGCCGAAGATGCAAATAAACTAACCAAAAAAGATGGAGCCACTAGGAAGGAACAAAAATGAGTCCTCCAAGTAAAATTGCAGAAAATTGAACTCAGAAGACTTCTGGAACCCAGAAAGGGAGGAGATTAAAGATCAAAGTTACTAAAAAAAAAACTATGCTACACTAATCGTCATATAAGGTGTATACCTTGGATATTTTACATTAGCTCATCTAAATGTAGCGGCCATAAGTGAAAGAAACTTGGATGGATCCAAGAAAATTTCATGTAAATTCAACAAATGAAGAAATACATTCGAGAATCAATTGAGAGACGATACAAGGAGCGGAAAGGCTCGAGAGTTATACATCGTCATACTTCACTAATCTCACCTTCCCTGCATACACCCACATCCACTACCATGCTTTTTCCCTTTGAGCTTAAGACTCTGCAACAATTCCTCCTTGGAGACTGCCAAATATCAAAATACACCGGGCATTACATGTCGATAACAACTGGCTATCAAACAAAAGAAATTTTTTCCATATGCAAGTGCCTTAGCATGCTCCCATTCTGTTGTTCAGTTAGCTATCAAGATAAATGTATATCTTTTTTCTTCTTTGTTGTGATAAGATATACGAGTTCAAATAAACCCTTTACAGGAATATACTCTTTTTCCTATCTGATAGTATCCCTCCGTCCCAATTTATGTGACACTCTTTACTGTTTAGGCAATCTAAAAAGGAATTGACACATTTCTATATTTAATAAGTAACAATTTAGCTTTAAACTTCCCATTCTGCACTTAATGAGATGATCTATAGTCACACGCTTATTTTAGACGACAAGTTTAAAAGGTTTTCCTTTCATTCTAAAACTCCGAGCAAATCAAACACCTTCCCATCAATTGGGACGGAGGGAGTATCCTTCTAAGAATTGATGGACACTGCTCTTTGATGATTATGAAGCAAAAATAAGTTAACAAAAGAAACTTACTCGATCCCATAGATGTGGATCAGGCTTCTTAAAAACCTGAATGTAATCGACATCAGAAGGGTCAGCCATCTTCCATTTGCATGCTGGATGAGGAACTCGATGACGAGTATACTGGCTCACTGTTTGGTTGCTGTAAGGACTCATTTTGGCACTTGATAAATAAAACACAAAAGGTTTTTGACATGGGTTCCTCGCAACAGGCCTCGTGTTAAAAGCATATGCCGTGTAATCTGCTCTTTTATACCAATTCAAGAAAGTTCTCGACGGCATTTCAATTTCGCGGGGGGACAACACTCCACGGAATATTTGAACTGCAAATCCCCATGAAACTGATATGGTCCAACCGTTAGTTTTGTCATAGCAAATGGATTGTTGCATAAGCCCAGCCGAGTCAAGCTTCATTGGAACTGCAAGATGCCGCAAAGCTTGCACTCGAGTGACATTGGGAAAGATGGGCTCCACCACATCAAGATGGTGCAATGTTACCAATGGCGCTATTGGATGTGATGTTAGCAGACCAAATAAGTTCCCGTACACATCGTACTGCATCCCATCACCAAGAAGTCATAATCAGACACCCTCTCTTTGTTAAAATGATTAAAAATGTATAAGATACAGTGTAAAATTACTTTTTCACCAGCATTTTACATTATTTTTTTTATGAAGGAAAAAATTCACCAGCATTTTACATTATGCAGTGAAAACAATAAAACGCTATAAATTTGCGGTTGCACAAGCCAGCCAGAGACTGATAAACAAGAAAATGCAGATCATAAACGAACCATTTAGGACATTCTATGCAGAATCGGCAATTGATTTAATTTTCCAGTAAACACTCAATTCATAAAAGCAAAACTCATCATTTACGAATTACCAGCAGCAACTACTACATTCCACCCCAAATTATCCCAGACTTCATCACTAACATAAATACTTTCTCATGGACGACTCAACCAGATGTTAAAAAGAGTAAAGAGGAGAAAAACAATACAAACAACCATATTTTTCCAAGGAAGCATATTTAGTTCAAATCTGCACATTCAAGGAGCCTTTTTTCCCTTTTATATCTGATATTTGGGGAATTCACATTAAAAGGTCATATTTATATAGGATAGAGGTCTCCATGCTTCTTCTGTGAGTTTGGCACACATGTGACAATTGATTCTTTGACTTGTCAAAGAATTTACAATAAGGCTCCTCTTGTGACTTACCGTAAGCAGATGCACATGTGATGTGTTTTAAGACTCATTAAGAAAACTCCACAACCAATTGTGAAAATGCAGTTTAAAGTACTCATCAATGCTTACCAAATTTACAAAACCAACATGTGAGATACTGAGATCTTGTCAGATATAAGCATAGAGAACATTGCATTGTAAAAATGGTAAAACAAATCATACAAATAAAAATATATACATTTCAAGATTCAACCCCTGAGCAAATGCATTGTCAGCAGAAACATCAAAAAACATAAAGCAACTACTCCCTCCCAATTTATGTGACACTGGTAGAATTTCTGAGAGTCGAACTTCTTTATTTTGACCGTGAATTTAGACATACAATCTTTTAAGTTTTTTGACTAATTTACATATTTAGAAACTATATAAAAAAGACTATAAGCCACAATAATTAACAATTCAAAATATTTAAAGGGCATATCAATAAATTGCGGTCAAAATTTTCTTGTTCGACTCTCGAAAGGCTAAAAGCGTCCCATAAATTGGGACAGAGACATTAAATAAACCAGAAAAAAAAACTTTGAATACATTTATCTTGCATTTTCTCAAGAGCCTCATTAAGAGAACCCCACTACCAATTGTGAAAAATGCAGTTAAAATTACTCAACAATGCTTACCAAATTTACAAAACCAACATGTGAGAACATTGCAATGTGAAAACGGTAAAGCAAATCATACAAATAAAAATACATACATATTCAAGATTCACCCCTGACCAAATGCATTGTCGGTAAAACAACATACCTAGTGTAATCACACAAGTGGGGTCTGGGGAGGGTAGGATGTGAGCAGACCTTACCTCTACCTTTGTAGGGTAGAGAGATTGTTTGCGATAGACGCTCGGCTCAAAAGAAACAAATGTAGAAATTCAAGGAAATAAGACAGCAAGATATCACAATACAAAATAAATGAAGCAACACATAGTAATACACACATAAGAATATGGATCTACGTGAAACCTAAATAATACTACAATGCACCAAATGCATTGTCGGTAGAAACATCAAAAAATATAAAGCAACTAAATAAACCAAAAAAAGAACAAAAATTTAAGGGAAAAAAACAAAACTAACCTGGTGAAAACCAAGTTCTTTGGTGAGTGGAACACCAAGTTCAGCCATACAAGCTTGCATTCTATCATCACTACCATAAAGTCCAGGATACCTTTGAATACATTTATCTTGCATTTTCTCAAGTGCTTTAGCTAAAGGATAACTAATAGCAAATCCACCACCTCCATAAGCCATACTATAACTAAAATAAATATTTTGCAAATGACTCTCACTTAAACTCCCAATATAATAATACTGATTATGATCATACTTATTCAATATCCTCACTAAATTATCAGTAACAAATACAGTATCATCATCTCCCATTACAAACCACCTCACATTATCCATATTCCCTAACCTTAATGTCTCCGAAACAATCCTCGATATCCTTATCGCCGACCGGTGCCCTTGCCGGTTCTTGTAACTGAACCGGGAAGTGTCCCCGGAGATTCTTAACAGAGGTAAGAATCTCCGGTCACCGGTGATTATTTTCACCGGTTTATCTAACCATACAATACCTCTCATTTTATCATCTTTTTTCCACCATAACTTAATATATTCTTTTCTTTTATCCCATAGCTTTGCTGATGCAGCAATGCCAAATACTATATGTTCCAACCCCGTTTTTTTCTCTTCCTCTACCGGTTCAACACTAAACCGGACCGGTTCACTTGAGTTAAGGGTTCCCATAACTAAACTGCTACGAATAAAAACGTCGTCGTTACAAGATTTAGATGAAACAAGCTTTAAAGTGTAAATAATATAAGTTGCAGAAACAAAGAGGATAAGCCAAATAACTATGAGTTTAGGTAAAGAACGATGGTGTGACCCGGAAATTGACCCGGAAACAGTTCTCATTTGATCCCAGATGATTTTTTCTGAATTATTTTCTTTCTGGGTCACTTTCATTTTCACTTTAAATAAACCCCAAGAAGAAAAATATCAAGAACTCATATTTTTTGGGTAAGAGTTTAAGGCTATAAAGATGATTTTTTCTGAATTATTTTTTTTATGGGTCACTCATTTTCACTAAAAATAAACCCCAACAAAAAAAATCAAAAAATAAATAAATTTTCAAGAAGACATTTTTTTTTTGGATTATATTAGGCTTATTTGTTTTGAGAATTTTGAGAAGGTGAGTGGTGGATCTGGTAGAAGAGAGTATGTAGAAGAATTTTGAGAATTTAATGAAAGTGAATAGGTAAGTGTGAAAATATATAAGGAGTTTAAAGAGAAAAAAAGGAAAGTACATGCAAGATGATGAAGAAGAACAGTTCTGATTTCTCTCAGCTAAACAGTTAAAGAGGGAGAGAGGAGAAAAGGAGAGTCCTTTAGCTAAAGTGTCATCTTTTTAGTTTGTTTGTTTTTTTAAAGTATATGAACAAGATCAGTAATTATTTTTATTTTTTTTATTATATAGGGGTAGAGAAGAGAAATGAAAAATAAGAGAGAAATTATAATAACGATTCGAACCACATCAATAAAATAATAATTTAAATAGTCAATCAATTGAGTTATTAGATCTCTACGAACAAGATCAATAAAAAATACTTTCACAACTCCAGATTATTAATATTTATATTTTTTATTTCAAAAAAAAATAAGTATAATATTATAATAAAGAAGATATTAATTTTAATTTTTTCAAAGTCGCCCAATATATATTCTAAAAAAGAATTTCTCAATTTATAATTTTCTATGAGTATATTAACAAATAAGTATTTTTACTATATGTCCAGAAACATTTGATATGCACATACTATGTTGATTTCATTAGATGTTTCATTGAGAATAATGCTGTGCTTCTAGTGTAAATGTAATTACGTATCATACACCTTAAATGCCTATGCTTTTTATTATACTTGTCAATTTAGAAGAATGTAAATTTAATTAAGTATAATTTAGTTAAAATACATTCCAAATTTTTAGAATAAATAATTTTGTAAGGGGTGTGTCAGTGATAAAAACACCAAATAATATGAGTTCGGAGGAAACAAACCTTTTCTAAATGTTTAAACATTAATTTTAAAGTTTTTTATCTGATAAAACTCAAACTCATATATTTTAAATTTAAACGATACGAGAAGTTCTATTAATAGAAATTTCAAACTCAAATTGTAAACTGTTTAGGATGGACTATTATTCACGTCAATCTCAATATCTGCTTTACTAAATTAAATAAACCCTCTAAAATTTTACTTTATCTTTATGTCCGTAATTAGTTTAATCTCAACTTTAGTGAAACTTGTTCCAATCTTTTTCTTGTTTTTTTATGGAGCTAAATCTGTATTGGTTTTAAGAAACTTTAGATCTTTTTAAAAACTTTTTTGTTAAATAATACTATAAACTCTTTCAACACGATTTCTCATTCATTGATTTTAAGTTCTCGTTTCCTTTTCAATACTAAATTAGTAATACGAATAGTAAACCACCACTAGTGTATTTGGAAGTTGACCTAGAACATAACTAAACTATGTTAAAAGATACAACAATAACATATCCGGTGAAGTTCCACAACGTGAGATTTGAAAAGGATAGAATCTACGCAGACTTTACCTCTACCTTGATAAGTAGAGAGGTTGTTTCCGAAAGACCATCGGCTCAAGACAAAGCATAAGCACAAGCAAAGTAAGAGAAACAGTCAGATCCGAATAATAAATTTAAAACAGTATAAAAATGAGAGTAACAAAAACGAATAAGCCATGATAAATCATTCTAAAAAAAATAGTAACTAACGCAGGTAAATAAGATAAACAAAGTACACGGAAGAACATACAACATTAGAAATTAAAAGACAAGAGACTATAAAATGATATTGCGCTTACTAGCATGAAAACTATGTTAAACGATATTTTTATAAATTAAATTTGTCACTTTCAATTAACATTACATGATATTTACTAATAAGGATTGTGGTGAGATGGATAGAGTTTCTTTATCATTGATTAAAAATTTCGGATTCGAACCTTAGGTATGAAAAATATCCTATTAGTGAGTATTTCCTCTTACGTGGTTCAAATCTGAATTAGTCGAGATTTCAATACAGGAACCGAACTCCGAATGAAAAACAAAAATAAAAACATTATGTGATATTTTCTTATATATCTAAGTTTTGAGTACAAAATTATCTAAGTTTAATATTGGTAAAAAAATATAGCGCGTACTATATAAAATTAATTAAAATATACTCAAATTAGATTGAATTTCACAATTATTTTGAAAAATCTAATTAAAAGTGAAACGACTCAATTCACGACCTCTATTTTCTGCAAATAAAAATGAAATACTCCTATCGGAATGGCAGAAAAAGTTATTGTAATTATTATTATCAATATAGAAGAGTAGTACTCCCTCCGAACTTTGCCTTTATTATTTTTTTGGGTTAAAAAGAGTGTTTTATTAAATTAAAAAAAAAATTAAAATTTTATTATTATTAAGTGTTATATGATAAAATTTTAATATTTATTTAATCAGATGTATTTTAATCAAATTATCTATTTTTAGTTTAAAATTAATATTTTTTTAAGAGTTTATAAATAGCTAATTGGTTAGTCTTTTTTATCTACCTTCTTGTCGGGTTGGTCGGTATCTATTTCATTTCTCTCACACACACAGTGAGTGGTGTACTTTGTGTGAGCAGAGAGTTTCAAAACTCTATGTTTTAGATACGAGACGCGTGTCCTCCAATTAATAAATTTCAGGGAAAAAGACGTGGCAGTATTCAGTATTGGCTATTCGGGTCGGTGGGACTTAAATCTATGTACATGCGAATAAAAAATAAATCTATGCACCTGCCAGATGTAGGAATAAACTTTATTTAAATAGAGATTTTGTTGGATTAATAAGGTCATTTTCAGTTTAAATGGTAAAAATTATATCATGTAAAAAGTGGTTATATTCTTTGTTTTAAAAGGCAGATAGATTCAGGACTAGTCTCCAAGCTCGCTTCGGGAAGCGGTACTGACAAAACATTTTGGGATTTACGTGCGTGACTTAGTTCATGTGAGACTTACGTCCTAATCGCACAATTGTACGTCCTAAACACGCCTAACGTTCAACGCTTGGGACTCGCCTAACAGTTTTTACATAAATTATATGTTAAATTTTTTAATTAAAATCATTGACCCCATAATTCTTTAACAAATAAATGATAATTAATAATTTTTCATCTATAAAAATAAAAAAATTGGGTGTAATTCAAATAAGAAGTCGTACTATTGCATATTTACTATTTGAAAACATCGTGATGGTGAATATCACTTAATATTTCTTTTAAAAATACATAGGCAAATTGTATATTTTCACTTGTCATTGGTTTTTATCATATGTATCAAAATTATCATATTTTAGTATTTCGCTATTTGAAAGTAATTATATTTTTATTTCATGAAGGAGTTACGTTTTAATTGTAATACTGATAAAGTTTATTGATTATTTTCTTATAGGGAGATAAAATGAATAGTATGATAGTAATATTGTTTTAATAAATTGTGATTTTCATTGTTTGAAAGTTAATATGTTAGAGTTGATTTGCATTTCAAAATAGCTTTAATTTTATTGTATTGTTTATACTTGTAAGATTATGTTATATATAATTATAAGTTGTAAGTGACATATAATGAATTGCTTTAATTAGTTTTTTGTGAGGATCAAAGCGCGCGCATATATATATATATATATATATATATATATAATTTTACCTATTTAAAAATATTTATTGTAATTATATTATTTTATGAAATACTAAAAATAAAATACGTATGGGGCTTATGCCCCGTGCCTCGGGACTTGCGCCTCGCCGAGACATATTAAAAGCGTCCCGCCCTACGGGTGCCTTTTAAAACACTAGTTATACTTTTAGGGAAAATAGTGGATCTAGGATAGTAGAGAAAAATTCATATAAATTTATTATTTTGGTGTGTTCTTTCAAACGTAGGGGTAAGATTTGTGTACAAACTATAGAGTTATGAAAATTCATGAGAAGCGATTGAGCTTATTGTATGTATCAACGGTTAATTGAGTACTAATAAGTTCATAGAGATTGAGGTTGCACAAATATTACTTCATGGTATTGTATTTTAGCAGTTGTTCGAATTTCTTATTATATGCAATTGAAATAGATTTTCCCCATATTCTATTTATGTGATTACACTAAATTGATTTTTAGATAGTCGTAGTTTAACAAAATAGAAATACATAAATAGTTGTAACTTAGTAAAATTGATATTTCTGCTAAATTCGTTGTAAATAAGTATTATCAATAAACAGTAAATATAATATAAGTATTTGAGACCAACCCAACTTACAATGCTATACTTCTTTAAGATGGAATTAGTATTAGAAGAAAATTAGACGTAATTGGACTTTTTACCTCTAAACCTGTTAGTCTTTTTTTGTTTCTGGTACTCATGTTCCGTATCTATATTAGAACGTGACACGTTAAATAAGAGTGGAAAGATAAGTTTGAAATCCCAATTAAATTCAATCAGTGTTTTCAAAGGTGTTTTTGGGGCCGCGGCGGGGGCATACCAAAAACATTTCGGGGCGCAAATAAAAAGCTTAGATTCATAGGGTGTACGTCCTAGAATTTGGGGCGTAAGCCCCGGACGTTAGATTTGATTTGTATTGTTTTAAAAGTATTTTTGCTATAGATTGTGATTTTTATTGTTGGTGTAATGATATCTATACTCTATGTTATCATATTTTCATTTTGTAGTGATTGATTTTTTCTAAAATATATAAATAAATAAAACAACTCTCATAAAAAATAACACTGTCATAAATAACTCTTTAGATGATTATGTCTGAAATTGACATGATAGAGATTTCATAGCACTATGTTCGAAGTAACTTTATTCGTTTTTTTGTCATTGCTCTTACACTTTATGACTTTCTCCCTCTTTGAATAAAAAAGGGCAATCCGGTGCACTAAGCTCTCGTTATGCGTGGGGTTCGGAAAAGGGCCGGACTACAAGGGTCTATTGTACGCAGTCTTACCTCACATTTCTTCAAAAGGCTGTTTAAACTTTACTTTTTACGTTTAACGAGATGATCTATAACCATACAAATATCATTAACTTGTTTTAGACCACAAAATTTAAAAGTATTCATTTATTTATTTCTTAAATTTTGTGTTGAGTCAAACTATATCATATAAATTAAAACGGAGAAAATATTATTTATACAGATAAAAAATGAAATAACTAATACTTAAATAACTGAATCATGCATAATTGACCCCAAATAATTAATATCTTCACTCTTAATACTTACATAACTCCAATCGTCAACCAAACGACCCCAATTGGCTAATTCATGCATCGAGGCTAGAGATGGCAATGGATCCTGGATCCGGTGGATCCAGATCCGTTTTATAGGATATGGATCTTCAAAATTTGGACCCGACGGATCCGGATCGGACCCGGATCCATTTCTGACGGATCGGATCTCGATCCGGATCTTGTATTTGAGATCCGTATCCGGTCCAGATCCGACCCGTGGATCCATTTTTTATTAAATATATTCATAATCTAGAATGTAATTTTATAAGTATTTTTTTAAAATTGCTAAGCACATCCTTGCAGGTTTAATTCTCAAAACAAGTTTAATGTATCCCCGCGTTAACTCAAAAACCCAAAAATAAAGAGGTAACTTCGATAATAAAATTAATGTTATATTAGTGAATGACTAACATCTCCATAGACAAGTAATTAAAATTATATTCACTTCATTTGTGAAGATTCCAAGCACATGCAAGTTCTGCATTGTGGAAAGACTAGTCAGCATTTTCCACAACTATTGTCATTGTCCAACATTTTCAATTAATAGCTCACAATCAAAACGAGACAACGAGCAAAATATCTCATATGAATATTTCAAAATTGAAACACAGTAAACTGTTAGCTAATCGTTTGTCAGTTTAAAAAAAATTCTTAGCAAGGTTACATTCTTAGCAAAGCACATTTTTTTACATGTGGATCCAGATCTGATCCGTGGATCCGATGGATCCGGATTTGGATATGATTTTTATGAACCCGACGGATCTGGATTCAAGTATGAAAAACGGATCTGGATCTGGATCTGGATCTAGTAGGATCCGGTCCAGATCCGATCCGTTGTCATCCCTAATCGAGGTTGCCGTGCTTTGTAAGAGTGATTGACGGGGTTTACGTGTGAACAGTTAATTAACGTTTTGCCTTGTATTTCAGCAAAACAAGAGGCATCACATAACTAAAGACCTTTGGTTTGGCAAATAAGTCTATGCCAACTATAACACCCCATAGTTATTAGTTATTACTCCATTAATTTTCTTCCCACTTAATTATGAAGTGCCTGCCATACATTTACTCGTTAATTGTAATTAGAAACACAACTCCAATGAAATTCTAACTTTTTCTTGTATATTAAATTTTCATATTCATGCTCATTATACGTGATATATATATGCATTTTGTTTAATTCAGACGTTAAGTTGTCATATATACTCGATCAACTGTTAAATGAGCTTATTATAATAGTATGTTTTTGTAAGAAATATTTTCCTTTGAATCTTTTTATTCCCAAGTCATAGTACATATACTAAAATACAATCATAATTCTAGGTTACAATTACAGTAAGTGATACCTAAAATATACATCTACCATATACAGAATATACATAATTATGACTAAATATATTCCTATTCTATCCCCCCGCAGTCGAAGTGGAAGGTCGGTGTATGCTGAGACTGTCCCTAAAGTCTTCAAATAAAACCAGCGGAAGACCTTTTGTAAAAACATCTGCAATCTGATAGCGTGACGAGACATGTAAGACACATACTTGTCCACGAGCAACTTTTTCGCGAACAAAGTGAATATCCAGCTCAATATGTTTAGTGCGTTGATGGTGAACCGAATTCCCTGAGAGATAGGCGCACTAACATTATCACAATAAACCAATGTCATTCGGAACAGGACAATGGAGCTCCAAAAGAAGGTTTTGTAGCCAACAAGATTCAGACACCACATTGGCAACTCCTCGGTATTCTGCTTCGGCACTGGATCTCAACAAGGTCGCTTGCCGTTTTGAGGACCAAGATACAAAATTATGACCAATAAAAACACAATAACCAGACGTGGAGCATCTGGTATTCGAACATCCACCCCCAATCAACATCTGTGTATAAAATAAGAGTGGTTGTCGAAGAGGGATACAAATGCAAGTCATGATCGAGAGTGCCCTGAATATACCGCACAATACGTTTGAGAGCATTCATGTGATCCTCCATCGGGTTATGCATGAATAGACAAACTTGTTACACATCATAAGAGATGTCGGGCCTCGTGAAAGTGAGATATTGCAGATCCCCTGCAAGGCTGGGGTAATGTGATGGATCGACATATGTCTTGCTGGAAGAGGCACTCAACTTCGGTTTAGTATTAACCGGAGTGGAGGACGGCCTACATGATGAAATGTCAGCTCGTTCAACGATCTCTTCAGCATACTTCTTTTGGGATAAAAATAAATCACTTGCATGACGTATCACAGCTATCCCCAAGATGTAACTCAGTGGCCCTAGATCTTTCATTGCAAACTCAAAGCCAAAAAGTGACATGATAGACTTGCGAAGAGCATCATATGAGGTAGTTAATATAATATCATCCACATACAAAAGAATGTAAGTGATATAATTACCTTGACGGTATATGAATAGAGAATGATCAAACATGTTGTTAGAAAACCCAATACGTGAAACATAATCTGCAAACCTCTTGTACCAGGCCCTAGAAGCTTGTTTGAGCCCATACAATGATTTCTTCAGCAGACACACATGATTAGGATAAGTAGAGTCTTTGTACCCATGGGTTGATACATGTACAATGTTTCATTGAGTTCTCCACGCATGAAGATATTTTTTACATCAAGCTGATGAAGCGGCCATGCCTTCGAAAGAGCTAGATTGAGGACCGTGCGGATAGTTGCCTGTTTGACCACTGGACTGAAAGTATCACCACAATCCACATCAACATGTTGGTATCAAAGAATTAAATTCATCATACATAACAATTTTCCAATTCGGGTCATTAAGGGCAGACACAGGATTACGAGACAATGGTGATTTGGTAACATGGGCGTGAAGATCATATTTTTAATTGGTTTAAAAATCTCATGTTGACTACGAGTGACTGCCTGTTGGGACAGAATCGGAGGTGGTTGGATGGATGACGTGACACTGGACTGGGTGGTTGATGGACTGGTCAAGATTGGGCTTGGGTCACCACTGTCCGGTGAACTGCCAGCAAGAGGCATTGGGCTCGGGCAAGAAGGCCCAAGTGGCTGGACATAGGGGAAAAATTGGTTGGGACGTGTTGGCCGAAGATGTTGCACCCGAATGTGAAGCCAACCAGTGGATCAAATACGGGGGTATGCTATCATCAAGAAATTTGTAGGTAGGAGGCACGGAGCAACGCAATTTGGCAAAGGGAAAATTTGTTTCATAAAAAACAATATGACGACTCACGATGATTTTATTAGATGATAAGTCGTAACATTTGTAACCATGATCATTTGATGGATATCCCAAAAAAATACATGAAGTAGACCGTGGTTGAAGTTTATTGATGGTGGCGGAAGGAAAAAAAGGATAGCATAAGCACCCGAAAAACTGTAAATGGGAGTAGGATGGGTCCCGTAGATATAAAATTTTGAGAGGGGATTGGTAGGCTAATTGTTTGCTCAGAAGTATGTTTAGAGAATATGTTGTCATTTGTAACGCATGATGCCAAAATGATGGTGTAGAGAGGCATGGGCAAGTAAGGTTCGAACATTGTTGTTGATGGTTTAGATTTTTCTTTCTGCTTTTCCATTTTGTGATAAGGTATGTGGACACGACAGACGAAATGACAAATCATTATTTTTGCAAAAATCCCAAAATTGTCCATTATCAAATTCTCTACCATTATCACATTGAATATTTTTAATGTCCCTTTCAACTTGAGTGCGGATGAATGCTCAAAAGGAGAGAAATATGAAAAAACTTGTGACTTTTTAGACAAAGGACACATCCACAAAAAATTAAAATAATCATCCAACAACATAAGATAATATCTATGGCCCGAAGAGCTCAAAATGGGAGATGTCCAAATATCACTATGGATAATATCAAAAGGCATAATAGTGCAAGAATTAGAAGCAACAAACGGCAATTTAACTTGTTTCCCAAGTGGACATGAATGACAAACATGAGAATTACGAAGTCTAGTATATGAAATCAATTTATTTTGTCTAAGGGAGGCAAGAACATGTGCTCCCGGATGACCCAAACGTTCATGCCACAGAGACATAGCTAAAACAACAAAGGTGGATGGTGTGGCTTGATGTGTGGTGGTGGTGATTGAATAAAGCTCACCACGACTATTACATCTCATTAGATACATCCCCGTCTGAAAATCCTTCACGGAAACCTAATTGTCATAGTGAAATTTCTAACTGAAATCAAGTTTTTAATTAATTGAGGAGCATGAAGGATATTTTTTAAAGTTAACGGTGGGTTTGGGGGAGACAAGTTTGTAGTACCATAACCACAAATTAGAATTGAATGACCATTTCCGATAAATATACCACGATTATTGCTCAAATTAAATTAGAATGAGATATTACCTTGCAAGGACGTCATATGAGTCGTTGCTCCGGTGTTCATGTACCAATTTGCGTCGTGCGGATTGAGGCCAGGAGTGTACATCGCGGCCTCGATGTCGGTTGGCTGGGCTACCGCCGCATAGGCCTATTGCTGCCACTAGAATTGTTACGGATGAGACCCAAGCAATTGGCCCCAAATGTTGTGGGTTGTTGGCCGCTGGCGAAGACTGGCCAGTATGCCTTGGACTGGGCCTGGCCCAATTCCCTGAAGGATAAGGGCAGGGCGGCACATCCCAAGGCCACTGC
Source organism: Anisodus acutangulus (assembly GCA_029783415.1). NCBI lineage: Eukaryota > Viridiplantae > Streptophyta > Magnoliopsida > Solanales > Solanaceae > Anisodus > Anisodus acutangulus. Next base: position 54,682,528 of record CM056496.1, read on the forward strand.
CCCACTGGGCCCGAGGCTGTCATTGGACGGGTTGCTGCTGTCCACCGCCTCTGCCGCCACGTCGGTGGCCGCCACTCTTGCCACCACCACAATTTTTACCTCCATTATTGCCATTTCGTCCCTTTTGGCCACAGTTCGGATGTAAATTTTCAAATTGTGAAGAGTTATATCATCGGACGGAGCGGCAACCATGGCTGAATTTGCCACGGTGGCTGTCTTTTTGGCAAAACCTGTTTCTTCTACGATGAGCATAGAACGTGCTTGATAAAACGACGGAAGAGGGTTGCTTTGGCGGATGAGCGCACCTGCTCCACTATACGCGTCTGTGAGGCCGACAACCATTTGTAACACGAGTCGATTGTTAGTTACCGGCACCACGACGTTCTTGAGTTTATCCGACAGAACCTTGAGCATTGATAATATGCCGACGCATTGGGAAAATTTTTCATGTCAATGGTGGAGAATTCTTGCTCAAGTGTGATGGCCCGTGAATTCTTATTGTCTTGGAATATGTCACGTAAGCGTTCCCAAGCCTCCATCACCTTGGAGTCAGACTCAAGAATAGTATGCAGCAAATCACTTGAAATTGTGGCATAAATCCATTGGAGAACCGTCGCATCAAGTGTCAACCATAGTTTCATTTCATCATCGGTTTTCAGCACATTCTCCTTGCTTTTTTTGGTGGGATGATGTGATGAATAACCCGGTGTGAGCGACAGTGGATTTTGAAAAGTTTCGCCCATCTCGCATAATGTATGTTTTCCATCTCAAAAATGATGGAGATATGTGATTTTATGTTTGATATTGCGATGACTGGATGAAAATTTGATTTGGAGTCAGATATGACTGACGTTAGTGGGAGGGGGTCGGCGGCACAACGAGAATAGGGGAGGGGGTGTGGCGGCCGACAATTGAAGGAATAAGGGAGAAGATATTAGGGTTTAGGATCTTTCCCTAGAATTTGATACCATGTAAGAAATATTTTCCTTGCATTCCCAAGTCATAGTACATATACTAAAATACAAGCATAATTCTAGGCTACAATTACGGTAAGTGATACCTAAAATATACATCTACCATATACAAAGCATATATAATTATGATTAATTATATTCTTATTCTATCAGTTTTAATAACTACATGTCTAGATAAAACTCTATAAAGTTGGAGGACGAAAAAACACAAATCCATGCAAGTATATGGGTCATTATTTCGACCCTTTTTTAAAGATAATTTCGCTAAGAGACGTTGTCAAAACTATATATAAATACCTCTTTGTGAATATTAAATGCAAATTCACTATAGAAATACATAAATCTTACACCTTCAACCATAAATTATGCTTATTCCAACTAAAGGGATCATGCAATATGCGAAATCAAAAATTTTGTTAAGAGTATTTAAAATTATATATGTGTGTATATGTGATTGTATATATAATTTTTTGACGATGCACGAGTGAAATTAAAGGGCGGAAGGGTATTAATTTCAAATCTCTTTCGCCAGAAATTGCACATCAAGTATAATAGATGATAAATTTTATTGGTGAAAATCTTACATTCACACTGATATGTTTTGCGTTTATATCTATCCAAACAATATACCACCTTTTTATTTTTATATTCAATTCTAATATTTGTAATTTTAGGAAAAGTAAACTAAAATGGCATATTGATAGATTTGAAGAATCAGCTAGCTCAGCAGATGAGTCGGTTCAGTGTGTCTTATATATGAACTGTTGGAAATTAGCCTTTGGCGGGAGTTGCGACCGACCAACTTTAACGGCTTAAACACTAGTGTTACGTATGTTGGAGAATCCGGTTCTTCACACATGCATGATGTACTAAGTACGTAGATAACCGTAGGGCCAAGAATCGTCAAATTTCATTGAGAAATGAAAGAGATATTGGTTCACGAAGTGAGGTGTTTGAAGCATGGAAAGTGAGGTGTTTGAAGCATGGAAAGTGTGGTGTTGTGTTCAATTCTCCCTCATCGGTAGAGGAAGAAAGAATTGTTGTGTATATAAGACTCGAAATTGGTTTGGGGTTTGGGACCCCAAGGGGTATCCCATGTGTTTAAAGGAGGGAGGACCTAGATGTGCTTCGGTTCGAGGAAAGACCACATGCGCGCCGCCGCCGCCCGTCCGGTCCGGTTCCGGGCTGTGGGCCTTCTGATATTATCTTTTTGGGCCAGAGAACTTTTCCAGAAGTACAGTTTGATCCCAGAAGCTTCAGATGTACAGTTTGGACCAGAATTCTTTCAGATGTACAGTTCGGTCCCTGAAATTTCCAGAAATTCAGAATTTCGGCAGACAGGAACAGAAACATCACTCAATTCAGCCATTTATTTTGGCTGAATTACTCCTCCTATAATGGCCAAATCCGTTTTATTTTGGTGACTTTACTACCTCCATAATGGCCATTATTTGGCCAATAATAGGTATTATGAGGCGATTAAATGACCCTCCCTCACCTATATAAACACCTCTTACACCATTGTTGAGGTACAGAAAAAATACACTTGATATACACGAAAATATACAATCAGAAAATCAGTTCTTCCTATAACTTCCTAGCATCATTTCATTATTCAATATTCTTCACGGTAGCTCTTGAGTTTCCTTTGCTCAATTGTTCCATTCTTTGTTTTTATCGTGGGAGACGAATTGTCCTGGACGTATAAAGGATACATACGGGCAATATTGTCTTAAGGATGAGTGTCACACTCGACTCAAGAAAATCAAAGCGATTTCGGTCTTCTTCTTCAACAAATATTGTAATTTCAGTTTTGTTGTTATATTGTAATTTTCAGTTTTCTAGTTGAATTGTAATTTCAATTTTTACATAAGCAGTTACTTGTAATTTCCGTTTCTTGCAAATCCTTGTAATACCCAACATGAACATACATTTTGTTGACGATAAATGTAAATAATAAGGACACGTTTGGATATGATTTGAAATCGTGATATGAAAACAGTGATTTGAAATTATAATGATTTGAAGTTGAAGTTTTGTTTGGATATGCAATTTTAATTTTTAAGTTGTATTTTTTATCATAGACATAAAAAATCTATAAGTTGTGGAAATTATCAAAACTTTTCAAATTCTATACAATCTTACCAAATGAACAAATCATAGTTCATAACAAATTAATACGCTACTAGAAAGACTTTCTAAAAAATACAACATCAATTGATCAAACTTTAGTTCAATAAAAAGGAAAATTGAACTTGAGTTGTAGTATAAATTCTTTAATATACTACTCTCACATGGTATGAACAATCTCTTAATATACTACCAACTTGCAGATCTTTTAATATTTGATAAAATGGTTGGTAAACATAATTAGTAAATATATGTACCAACTTATGGAATTTTTTTTACAAAATATAAATTTATGAGTTAAATTTTGCATTTTAAAAAAAATCAACATACCTTTTTCTATATGAAGTTAAAGTTGAAATTTTGCAAAATTACATAAATAAGCAGTGATTTAAAATCAAATTACGAAATCATGATATGAAAATGCATGGCCAAACACCTACTTAATAAGTACAACCAAAATTAACGTAGCTGGTGGGTTTTCATTTTCATTGTGGTCTCTAACTCTCTATCAACTCTGCTATTGTCCTGTCTTGTTTGGTCAACAGATAAAAAGAAAGAAAAGGAAAAAAAGGGTAAAGTTTCACAATTTTCCCTCTTTAAAGTAGAAAAAAGATGGAAATAAATAAGAGAGAAAGATTGAAAAATGTATTTCTTTTAACACTATTGTTTGCAAGCAGTTAAAAAAATGTTCAACTTTTTTATGTTTTTGTTTTCTTTTTCTGGATCAAGTTGTTAAGTGTACTTACAAATTACAATTGTATATTAACGAAATATATGTACAAGATGCAAAAGTAGTTTGAGAAGAGGTGAATCCATATTTTAAAGTTTATGAATTTATACATTTACCTCAAATTAATATTATTCACGTGAACCGGCCTTATGTTTGACATCATACTTATATTAAGATAAACAATATAAACACAATAGTTGTTGAGAAATACTATTAGTGACATCTATAAAATTACATCAATTTATACAATTTGAAACTAATCACTTGTTAGACAGTGTATATACGGGACTTTGGTCCGTTTTAGGATTGTAATTAGTGTAGAATATTTGTATTACTTAGCATTGTATACTTATCATAATTATAGAAGTCTTGTACTACTAGAGTAGGGTTTTAGGAGTAGAATAGGAAAAACATTTTCCTATTATGGAAATATGTAAATTGTATATATACTCTTTCAATTAATAAAAATAATCAAGGGATTATTTCTTTCATGGTATCAGAAGTCTAGGACTAAATTGCTTCCGCTTTTCTCCAAAATTTCTCTCGGTTTTTCGTGCCCCTTCTCGGCCAAAAACTACATCGATTTTCGTGCCCCTTCCTCGAATTTCGTGTGAAATTCTACCTCATCTCTTCCCAAATTTTCTACAAAATCACATATTGTTCTTTCGTTATGTCGACGACAAAGAGCACGTTTTATCCTGCCCGTGTTGTTTCTAACATCAAGAATCACATACCTCTCATTCTTGAAATAGAAAACGTCCAATACGCGACGTGGGTCGAGTTGTTTAAAATTCACACTCGCTCGCATCAAGTCATCCATCACATAATCCCCGCGGCTCCTGAGGATACGGAGGTGCCTCAACGTGAGGATGATCCTAAGTTATGGACAACGTTTGATGCCACCGTCCTTCAGTGGATTTATTCCACTATCTCTACTGACTTGTTGAAGACGATTATTGAGCCAGACGCTACGGCAATGACTGCTTGGGATAGGTTGCGTGACATATTCCAAGATAATCAGAATTCCAAAGTTGTTACTATTGAGCAGGACTTTTCCCACGTCACCATGGAAAATTTCCTGAATGTTTCAGCGTATTGCAAAAGGTTGAAGGAATTGGCGGACCAACTTCGCAACTTTGGTGCACCCGTTAGTGAAGATCGTCTGGTTCTACAGATGGTTGATGGCATTTAGTGGCGTTGGGACCCTACTTCGTCAAAGTAACCATCTCCCAACGTTCTATCAAGCCAGTTACATGCTTACTTTGGAAGAAGCCGGATTGGCTAAGAAGGCGGCTACCGGGGCAAGTCCCGTGGTCATGATGACGTCCTCCACAAATTCTCCTTGGTGTGTTGATAATTCGGTCCAAAATTGTGCTCGCGATGACGGCAAGAATACTAAGAAAAATAATGGAAGAAATCGCAGTGGCAAACACGGTGGTAACGTCAGCAGTACCAGCGGCAGTAGGCCCCACCCCATCAACATTGGGCCTCAGTCCCACTGGTCCCAGCCTTAGACCCCCTGGCTGGGGGCCTGGACCAGTAGGCAGTGGCCCAACAATCTCGACTTTTCAGCGCCTCCAGCCCACGGTAATTGGGCCCAATTTCAGCCTTCTTTTCGGCCCAGCTACTCCAGCCCAATCTCAGTCCAGCGATCCAGTGGGGTACCGGATCAGCAGGGAGACAGGCCTGGGCCCCACCAGGCCCATCATGCAGCGGGCCCCACTTCTACCGACATCGAAGCCGCGATGCACACGCTTGGAATAAATCCTTCGGACCCAAATTGGTACATGGACACCGGTGCCACTACTCACATGACATCCGATTCAGGTACTCTCTCGTCTTATTCCAATTTGAGCAACAATCGTGGTATAATTATTGGTAATGGTAATGGTAATTCAATTCCAATTCGTGGTTATGGTCATAAAATATTGTCTCCCCCTCATCCACCCCTTATTTTGAAAAATACCCTTCACGTTCCAAAATTGATTAAAATTTTGGTGTCTGTCCAAAAATTCACCACTGATAATTCTGTGTCCATAGAATTTGATCCATTTGGGTTCTCTGTGAAGGATTTCAAAACGGGGAGTCCTTTCATGAGGTGTGATAGTAGGGGAGATCTTTATCCTATCACGCCATGTTCCGGTCCATCGAGTCAAGCCTTGCCGTCAACGTTTGTCGTCCTTGCTCATTCCTTGTGGCATGCTCGTCTAGGTCATCCGGGATCGTCTATGTTGTCTTCCTTAGAGAAAAACAAGTTTATTTCTTGTAAGGGTGAGCGTAGCACTCCGAATTGTCAATCTTGTTCTTTAGGAAAAATAGTTAAGTTGTCATTTGTAGACTTTAATTCTCATACTTTAATGTCATTTGATATTATTCATAGTGATCTATGGACGTCTCATGTTCTTAGTTCTTAGGGTCAACAGTATTATGTTCTCTTTTTGGATGATTATTCTAAATTTTTGTGGACTTTTTCAATAGCAAAAAAATCTCAAGTTTTTTCCATCTTCTTAAAATTTAGAGCATTCATTAGAACCCAATTCGAACGTGAAATAAAAAAATATCCAATGTGATAATGACAAAGAATGTGACAATGGGGTGTTTCGGGAATTTTATGCAAATAATGGGATCAATTTTTATTTTTCTTGCCCTCATACGTCTTCACAAAATGAAAAAGTCGAACGCAAAATTCGTACCATTAATAATATTATCCGCACTTTACTAATGCATGCTTCCATACCCCCGTCTTTTGGCATCATACTCTACAAATGGCGACATATCTTCTTAACATTATTCCTTCCAAAGGTTTGACATATTCGTCGCCCCTTCAAATTTTATATAATAAGACTCCTTCGTATTCACATCTTAGAGTCTTTGGGTGCTTGTGTTATCCACTATTTTCGTCCACCACAATTAACAAACTTCAGGCTCATTCTACCCCATGTGTGTTCTTGGGTTATCCGTCCAATCTGTGTGTTCTTGGGTTATCCGTCCAATCATTGTGGTTACAAATGTTTTGATTTATCTTCTGATAACATCATCATTAGTCGCCATGTAATTTTTGATGAATCTCAATTCCCGTTTGCTAAGGTTAGTACTCCCGTGCCTAGTTCGTATAATTTTTGGATGATGGTATTTTCCCGAAACGTATTCACTATTTTTCGGACGTGTTCCGCACCCCAACTCCGCCAGCGGGCCCACTGCCCGCTGGTCCTCCCCAAACATCATCGTTTTCAAATTTGGGTCCAAAGAATCGCCATCCATTCTACCCGATTACGCCCGATTAAAATCTTGCTTCGGGTCCAATCTTGGCCCGATTCGATTTGGGCCAAGAGCCCACTACATGTCGCCACCCGTCCCGAGTCCCAAAAATTCCCAAAATCCACCCGCCTCTGCTCCGAGTCATAGACCAGTCACTCGTAGTCAACGGGGGATTTTTAAACCAAAAGTACATTTTAATTTACATTATAATGTTCTTAAATCACACTTACCTTGTAATCCTGTGTTTGCATTAAATGACCCGAATTGAAAAATTGCTATGACCGATGAATATAATGCTCTTATTGATAATAAGACGTGGGAGTTGGTGCCCCGTCCATCTGGTATTAATATTATTAGGTCTATGTGGATTTTTGCTCATAAGAAAAATTCAGATGGTTCATTTGCCCGACATAAGGCGCGGCATGTGGGTGATGGTAAGACTCAGCAGGTTGATGTGGATTGTGGTGAGACGTTTAGTCCGGTGTTCAAGCCGGCTACCATTCGCACTGTGCTTAGCTTAGCTCTTTCGAAAGCATGGCATATTCATCAGTTAGAGGTAAAGAATGCTCCCTCCATAGTGATATCAAAGAAACAGTCTATATGCATCAGCCTTTGGGATTTAGGGATCCCAAACATCCTCATCATGTCTGTTTGTTGAAGAAGTCCTTAAATGGGCTTAAGCAGTCTCCACGGGCCTGGAATACACGGTTTGCCGACTGTGTTTCGACTATTGGGTTCACTCACAACAGGCCATATAATTCCTTGTTCATATATCGTCGTGGTTCGTCCTTGGCCTATATTATGTTATATGTGGATGATATTATTCTGACTGCCTCTTCCGATGCCTTATGCCAGTCTATCATGACAATGCTTAGCTCTGAGTTTGCTATGAAAGACTTAGGGCCCTTGAATTATTTTTTGGGGATTGTTGTCACTCATCATGCAGGTGAGTTATTCTTATCTCAACGGAAGTATGCACCTGAGATCATTGAGAGGGCTGGGATGACATCCTGTAAGTCCACTTCCACTCCCGTTGATACTAAGCCCAAGCTTAGTGCTGCTTCCGGCGCACCATACGAGGATCCGACCCGATATCATAGTCTTGCAGGGGCCCTTCAGTATCTTACATTCACGATACCATATATTACGTATGTTGTACAGCATATGTGTTTGTTTATGCATGATCCCAGAATTGAGCACATGAATGCGCTCAAACGCATCATTAGGTATATTCACGGTACACTTGACTATGACTTGCATTTATATCCTTCTTCAACGTCAGCACTTGTCTCATATACAAATGCTGATTGTGGTGGTTGTCCAGACATCAAACGGTCTACGTCTAGATATTGTATGTTTCTTGGTTATAACTTGGTCTCATGGTCTACAAAGGGTCAGTCAACTTTATCACGCCCTAGTGCAGAGGCCGAGTATCGAGGGGTAGCCAATGTGGTGTCTGAATCATGTTGGTTACGTAATCTTCTTTTAGAGATTCATTGTCCTATTCAGAAAGCTACCTTGGTTTATTGTGATAATATTAGTGCCATCTATCTGTCTGGAAATCCGGTTCAGCACCAGCACACTAGACATATCGAGATAAACATTCATTTTATTCGCGAAAAAGTAGCTCGTTGACAAGTACACGTCTGTCATGTCCCTTCCAGGTATCAAATTGCCGACATCTTTACAAAGGGTCTTCCCTCGGTCATTTTTGACGATTTTAGGGACAGTCTCAGTGTTCGAAGACCGCCCGCTATGACTGCGGGGGTGTGTTAGACAGTGTATATTCCCGTGATATACATAGTGTATATCACGGGACTCTGGTCCGTTTTAGGATTGTAATTAGTGTAGAATATTTGTATTACTTAGCATTGTACACTTATCATAATTATAGAAGTTTTGTACTACTCGAATAGAGTTTTAGTAGTTGAATAGGAAAATGATTTTCTTATTATGAAAATATGTAACTTGTATATATACTCTTTCAATTAATGAAAATAATCAAGAGATTATTTCTTTCATCACTAATAGAAAGATAGTTACGATTTAATTTTAACAATACTTTTTATTCAAATACGTTTTAAACTTCATATTTCTAGAATTCTAACACTTATAACGTAACTTGTTAATTTTAAATGAGAATACATAAGATAAAAGAATGTGATACACTCCATGATAGTAGTTCAAAGATCAATTCCTTGAATCATTTGCTAAAAGGATAAAAGTTATTACATCTTGAAGTAAACAACTATGTCTTTCAATTACTATTTGGGTAAACGATTTGTACAATAGCAAACCATCAAAACCTTTTGGTTATCAACGATAATTATCACATTTATATCTGATATTACCTTAAGGAGGATATATATGATTACACTCTACCTCTTAAACAACTTTAAAGTAATATTATTATAACCCTTTTTTGTCAATCCTAATTTTTTTTAAAAATATTGTCATGCAGCAATCAGACATGACACGTGTCAATTACGATCATTTTTTCCTTTTCTTTCTTTTTGCTATTTCTCTTTCTTCCCCCATACCCATCGTCTTCTTCCGCATCAGTTTCCCCAAAATCAATATTTAAACCATTGAACTCCTTTGGTAAGAAAAAAAAACTAATAAATACATTTAATAAAAAATATTGCGAAAAATAAAATTTTAATCGTATTCTTTTGTTTTTCACTCTCTATGACAGGTGACCTGAGGCCAATAATTCAACTTCAAATTGGTTTAGGGGTATTGAACCTTCGTAAAGTTTTAGTGTCTTTTTGAAAAAAAAAGATCATAGTTTATGGAGATTTCTATGTATTTTCTTTATAAATAGGTTGATTGAGCTAAATTTACTATTTAGGCATATCAAAATGAGTCGAGTTAATAAATGATTTATCTAAAAGTTATTTGGGCTAAAATAAATTGTGCTAAAAAACGGGTCATAATCCAACCAGTGCAATTTTTACGGAGTTTCGAGTTCTTTGTTTGTTCTTTTATAATTTTAAGTACATGATAAATTTTTTATTTATTTATTATGACTATATATAACATATCAAATAAAAAAATATCTTTTGAACATATTTTGATAAAAAGCTTCATGACTCAATTTGGGTTACATATTTGCAAAATTTAAATGGGATGAATAAAGCAGGTTAAAATGTGATGAGCTAATAAATAAGCAGACTCAATAACTTGTTTAAACTTAAGCTTGAACTAATTATATCTTAACTGCCTAAGTTTGCCATCCTCATCAAGATCTACCACTTGAATACGTTAGAATTGTCCACACACGCGAGATACCAAATTATTTGTTAAAGTTGAAATATCCCGACTTTAAAACTATTTTTTCTCTTGTCACCTCGGTGTAAATCGTGGATAAAGAACATGAATTTCTAACGAGTCTAAATTCAATAATAAGAGCAACAGCTATATCAAAAAAATGTGTTTGAACAAACAGTTGTGACACGGTACAATTGATAACAAATCTTAGTGCTATACCTTATTAAAGTAATTGAAAAAAATAATTCTTTAATTATTTTCATTGATAATGAGAGGTATATATATAAATATACAATTTCTAAATATGGACAATATATGAAAATAATTTTACCTTTTCTTATTCTAATTCTAATACATTTTCATAGTACAAGACTAATACCATAATTACAATTATACATGAAGTCCAAATCGGACCATGATATACACGGTCCTTTACACCCCGCAATCATAGCGGACGGTTGATGTACGCTGAGACTGTCCCTAAAATATTCAAATAGAACCAAGGAAAGACCCTTAGTAAATATGTATGCATTCTGGTATCGCGAAGGAACATGGAGGTCGCGTACTTGTCAACGAGCTATCTTTTCTCGAACAAAGTGTATGTCAATCTCGATATGTTTAGTGCACTGATGTTGGACCGAATTTTCAGAAAGATAGACTGCACTCACATTATCACACTAGACCAATGTAGCTTTCTGAATAGGATAATGTAGCTTTAGTAGAAGATTATGTGGCCAACATGACTCGGACACAACATTGGTTACCCCTCGAAACCCGGCTTCCGCATTGGATCGTGATAAAGTAGTCTGGCGTTTTGCAGACCATGAGACCAAGTTATCACAAAAAAACATACAATATCCAAATGTAGAGCGTCTAGTGTCCGGACAGCCACCCCAATCGGCATCGGTATACGAGACAAGTGTAGAGGCTGATGATGGATATAGATGCAAACCATAGTCAAGTGTACCTTGGATGTATCAGATAATGCGTTTGAGCGCATTCATGTGCTCAACCCGAGGATCATGCATAAACAAACACACCTGTTGTACGACATACGTAATATCCGATCGCGTGAAAGTAAGATACTGAAGAGCTCCAGCAAGATTGCCATAGTGAGTGGGATCCTCGTAAGGGGAGCCAGCCGCATCACCCAGCTTGAGTTTTGTATCAACTGGAGTGGAAGTAGACTTACACGAGGACATACCAGCTCGCTAAATTATCTCAACGGCATACTTCCGTTGGGATAAGAACAACCCACTTGCATGACGAGTAACATCAATCCCCAAGAAGTAACTCAAGGGCCCTAAGTCTTTCAGAACAAACTCAGAACTGAGTAGTGTCATGATAGACTGGCGTAAATCATCAGAAGAAGCTGTCAAGATAATATCATCCACATATAATAGAATATATGCCAAGGAAGTACCACGACGATAGATGAACAAAGAATTATCAGACCGACTGTGAGAAAACCCAATAGTAGATACATAGTATGCAAATCACTTATACCAGGCCCGTGGGGCATGTTTAAACCCATACAAAAACTTCTTCAATAAACATACATGATTAGGATATGCGGGGTCTCGAAACCCAAGGGTTGATGCATGTAAACTGTCTCCTTAAGATCACCATGTAAGAAAACATTATTCACATCTAGCTGATGAATGAGCCATGCTTTTGAAAGAGCCAAACTGAGAACATTGCGAATGGTAGCCGGACTAAACGCCTCACTACAATCCACGCCAACTTGTTGAGTTTTACCATCACCTACAAGCCAAGCCTTATGTCTAAAAAAGAACCATTAGAATTATCATTATGAGTAAAAATCCACATCGAGCGAATAATATTAACACCAGAAGGACGGGGTACCAACTCCCACGTCTTATTCTCAATAAAAGCATTATATTCGTCGTTCATAGCCAATTTTCAATTTGGCTCATTTAATGCAGATACTGGGTTACGAGGTAGTGAGAATTTAAGAACATTAGAATTACGATTAAAATGTCTTTTCGGTTTAAAATACCCAATTGACTACGAGTAACATGTATGTGTGTCAGGGAAGAATTGTAGATAATGGGCAGAAACTGGAAACCAAAGGTGGGACTGGAGCAGAAACTGGGGCAGAAGTAGTCTCGATAATGGGCTGGTCGATCGGCCCAACATCAGAAATCGGGGCAGAAACAATGGGTTGTGGCGGGCCAGCAGGCAGTGGGCCTGTTGGCATTTCGTGATTACTGGATCGACCCATTAAGTGGTGCATAATGTACGGTGAGACTTCGTCATCTAAAAAATTATACGAACTAGGCACGGGACTACTCACTTTAGCAAACATAAATTGGGTTTCATAAAAAATAGCATGACGACTAATTATGATTTTATTAGACTATAAATCAAAATATTTATAACTACGATGATTAGATGGATAACCCAAAAACACACAAGCGGTAGAACGAGCTTGAAGTTTGTTAATCGTAGTTGACGGAAATAGTGGATAACATAGACACCCAAAGAATGTGAATACGAATGATTCTTATTATAGAGGATTTTAAGAGGAGATGCATATGACAACCCTTTGGTAGGAAGTATGTTAAGGAGATAAGTAGCCATTTGTAGAGCATGATGTCAAAAGGAAGGGGGTACGTAAGTATGGACCAATAAAGTTTGGATAATATTATTAATGATACAAATTTTTCGTTCGGCTTTCCCATTTTGTGAGGACGTATGAGGACAAAAGAAATAAAAAACTATGCCATTAGCATCACAAAATTCCCGAAACAACTGATTATCATATTTTTTGTCATTATCACATTGAATATTTTTTATTTCCATTCGAATTGGGTGCGGATGAATTTCTCTAAATTTTAAGAATGAGGAAAAAACATGAGATTTCTTTGTTAACGGAAAGATACGTAAAAAAATTAGAATAATCATCCAAAAATAGAACATGATAACGATGCCCATAGAACTTAGAACGGGTCCATAAATCGCTATGAATAATGTCAAAAAACATCAAAGTACGAGAAGTAGAGGCTACAAATGGTAATCTAACATGTTTTTCCTAACGGACAAGAATGACAAATTGGAGTACTACGCGTACCCTTACAAGAAATAAAATTATTTTTATGCAGGGAAGAAACAATAGACGACTCAGGGTGACCCAAACGTGCATGCCATATGGAAGGAGCTAGAGCTGCAAATGTCGATGACATGGCTTGACTCGAGAAACTGGAGGCGGGCGTGATTGAATAAAGATCTCCTATACTATTGCATCTTATGAGAGGTATTCTCGTTTTGAAATCCCTCACAGAAAATCCAAAAGGATCAAAATTAACAGAAACCCAATTATCAGTGGTGAATTTTCGGACAGATACCAAATTTTTAATTAAGTTAGGAGAATGAAGGGTATTTTTCAAGACAAGAGGAGGATGTGTGGGAGACAAAGTTGTATTGCCTTAATCATGAATTGGAATTGTATTGCCATTACCAACAATAATGCCACGATTTTTGCTCAAATTGGAATAAGAGGAGAGAGTACCTTGGTCGGATGTCATGTGAGAAGTTGCGCCGATGTCCATGTACCAATTGGCGTCCGGAGGATTTAATCGAAGTGTATGCATGGCGGTCTCAAAATCGGTGGGTGTCAGGATTGGAGCCGGGCTCGCATCAGTGAAAGCCTATGGGTGTAGGGACAACAGAAGGAATTATGTGATGGAGTACTTAATGTGAGATTGAGTGAATTTTGAACAATTCTGCTCACGTCGCATATATGACGTTTTCCATCTCAAGAACAATAGGGATGTGGTTCTTGATGTTGGAAACAGTAAGGGCACGATGAAACATGTTCTTTGACGTAGACATAACAAAAGAACAATAGGTGAAAGAGGGATTTGGAAGAAAATCTGGGAAGAGATGAGGTAAGGTGCACGAATTCCGAGAAGGAACACGGAAACCGAGGCAGCGGAAGAGAGGAGAAATCGGTAGAAGACCTAGACTTCTGATACCATGAAATAAATAATCCATTGATTATTTTCATTGATAATGAGAGGTATATATACAAATATACAATTCCTAATATGGACAATATAGAAAAATAATTCTACCTTTTCCTATTCTAATTCTAATACCTTTTCCTAGTACAAGACTAATACCATAATTACAATTATACATGAATTACATTTTGTTGAGTTCAAATCAAACCATGATACACACGGTCCTTTAGTAATTAATCTCATGCAAACATAACAATATAATTGCTTGGACCATAGTCATGTACATTTTTTTGGTTAGTCTTTCACTTTTTTTCTTTTTTTGTCGGACGTTTTCTTTCCCCCTCTCATTGTTCTTCTCCATATCCTTTTCTTTTGTACGGATATTTATCAGTATCAAATGTTTACATTAAATCAATACATGTAAGGTATGTGCCACTCATACCATATTTTGTACTTCAAGTATTATGCATCTTTACTTTATTTTTTAACGACTAACGTATATTTATTAATTTGATATAAATAACTCATGTAAATAAATATTGTACCTTCAAAATTATTGTTAAAGAGACTATAAAACCAAAAAAAAGTGTTTGAAAGGCTTGTTCAAAGTTACTCCAAAATATTGATGTATGTTTGAGCCCAAACTCTTTTGCATCAGGCCATTTGCAGGTCCTGCTCATTTTTCTTCAAATTGGACTCTGGTTCATTATAGAGAGACCAACAATGTCTATATCGTTACGTCTTTCGTGTCACTGAAAAAACTACGCATAAAGAATTTCACAAATTTAGGATGTTTCATTAATGGTTAAGTGGAGTTTCTGTCACCATTGCAAAATTTTTAAAGGAAACAAGATTGAGAGTGCAAACAATATAAGTGGCAGAAACAATACAACTCTTTTCACGCCTACTAAAAAATAATGATGTATAATTTATTAAATTACTTTTATTTAATAAAAGTGAATTGATTTCTTCTTCTTAAACATTGTGTTATTAAAGATATACTTGAAAACAATTAGCAATTTTAGTCTTGAATTTTAAAATAACAATTTGGTGATAATCTTTTAAAGCTAAAACGACTATTAATTTACAGAATAAATATACTTCTAAAATGTTCAGACATTTTTTATTTTATACATTATGATCATTAAGTAAACATACTAAAAGAGATAATTCAATTTCCCTTATTTTTTTAATCATTTGATATTTGAAAGAAGCTTCGCGTCATTAATGTTAGTCATATAAGACATAATTTCTTGCAAAATAGTTAGTACAGCAGTGAGCACCTAACATTTTGGGCCGGTTTGGCCATGAATAATTTTCATTTGTTTTGAAATTTTATTTTAAAATTATATTTAGACATAAAATTGTTATAATTTTTTTTGAATTTTAGCAAACAATTTGACCCGTTTCAAAGGTTGCACGTGACTAGCAAAGAGACCAAAACCAAAACCCCAGTTCGGGTTCCTATGGGGTTTTAGGTCACTAAAAAATCTCTATATTTATTTTCCTTTCCTTCAATCAATTGGTTCGCTGATTTCAAAATTTCCTTCATTTTTGATCCACCCTTTATACTTTTATGTGCGTTTACTCCCTCAATCTTAGTTCTAGAAGCCATTAGTTTCCAAGATGCAACATGTGAGGAGAAACGGGTTGTTGAATGTTGTAAAATCATGGAAAAAGTTGGCTGATGTGGGTGTCGGTCGTTTCTCGTCTATGGCTGCTGAAAGTGCTGCTTTCAGTGTTTCTGCCAAAAGGGTATGTTTTTTTTTTAAATTTCATTGTTTAATTACAACAACAACAACATAGCCAGTGTAATCTCACAACGTGGGGGTCCGGGGAGTGTATAATGTACGCAGACATTAACTCTAACTTGGTAGGTAGAGCAGCTGTTCCTTGGCTCAAGACAAAGCATAAGCACAAACAAGAAAAACGGTTATACCCGAACAAGAAATTTAAAGCAGTATGAAAATGATGGTAAGCAATGCTAGCGCATTCTGAAAAAAGAAATCATTAACTAACGCAAGTAAATAAGATAAACAAAGTACACTAAATAACACATAGCAGCAGAAATCAGCAGAAATCAAACGATACTATAAAGCAATAATGCGCCTACTAGTATGATAGGCTAAGTGGACCTATAATAATAACGCTACAACTACCAGTTAGTAAGCGTGAGTAGGACTACGCTCTACTACCTACTACCCTTCTACCATTGTTTAATTAATTTATCATATTCTTGTGGCTCATATTGGGGATTTGAATATAGTGTAGTATTTATTAGATATTGTATTTGAACTTGAGCATATGATAAAATATTCTTATTAGACACTTACGATTTAAATTTTGAAAAAACAATTTGCACGTGTTTTCAAGCGTATATTATGTAATTATAAGACCAACCTCAATTGGAACAACCCTGAGGTTTTTACAGCTTATTGAGGCTAATGTACTTAATTAAAGAAAGCTAATTCAAAACTCTTATATTTCGAGCTTTCTACATTTGTATTAGTTCAACAGTTGTATTTGAACTTTCTCTTTTGAACCTATGTATGTTGTGCTTGATGATTTTGATCAAATGTTAAGGGTTACTTTGTCTCAATTGTTGCATTTATTGTAACTAGAATGATTTGTCAAAAAAAAGTGGTGACTTTTTCTCATATGCTTAGAGCCTGGTTGGATTAGTTTATTGTAGATAGCTGATAAATGTTAAGGGTTACTTTGTCTCAACTGTTGCATTTATTGTAACTAGAATGATTTGTCAAAAAAAAGTGGTGACTTTTTCTCATATGCTTAGAGCCTGGTTGGATTAGTTTATTGTAGATAGCTGATAAATGTTAAGGGTTACTTTGTCTCAACTGTTGCATTTATTGTAACTAGAATGATTTGTCAAAAAAAAAGTGGTGACTTTTTCTCATATGCTTAGAGCCTGGTTGGATTAGTTTATTGTAGATAGCTGATAAGCTTTAAGTGTTTAAAACACTTTTAAGTGTTGAAATTGATTTTATAAATAAGACGTTACATGCTGTGATAGAAGTGCTAAAACTGTTAATAAGCTGTTAATATGTTTGGTAAAAAGTCAAACCTTCAATTTTTTTCGAAAAAATATAAATTTTAACAGTATCATTGTTAAGAAAAGAAGGAACAAGTATACAGAGTGAAGAGGAAGTTGGGAATTTTGTTTTGGGAAAGATATTTTGAGATTTAGAAAAAATATTGAGGATAAAATAATAAAATACTTAGTTAAAAAAATAGTAAAATACTTGGTTAAACCAGAAGTGCTTATAAATCGGAAAACCACAGGTTGGGGATAACCAATTTATGGCTTTTGGCAGATTTTAGCTTATAAGCACTAGTGCTTACCAAACGCGTAAATAAGCTAAAGATTGCTTAGAAGCCAGTTTAACCAGCTTATAAGCTTATCCAGATACCCTCTGGTGGAGGTAAATTTAGTAGTTGTAGAAGATAATTTGGAGTATGCAAATTGCAAAATTAATTTAAGAAGCTTATCTGCTACGACACCATAGTTTCTTTTTTCTATTTTGATGAGAAAGATAGAAATTTTATTGATGAGTACCAGAAGGTGCTGAAAGCTACTGCACCATAGTTTCAGTTTGATTCGCGTAATGAATATAAATATTTGTAAGCTCTCTCTACGCATTTCCCCCCCTTACATTTAGCTGTTGTATTATCAGGCCTAACCTCACGAGTGTTGTGCTAAGTGGTTGAGTTATGTATGGCTATTGAAATACCGCTCCTCAAATTATATCTAAGTCTTGAATTCATATCAAGCATCAAAGTTTGAGTATTCCAATAATTCAGCAAGAAAATCCATATATAGACCAGCTAGCAAATTATTCCCTGTTTTTTTATAACCGAGAAGTTTCCTTTGGATTAGCTGGCCAAACTCCATTGGCACACAGATCTGGAACTTGGGGAAGTATGGGCCTGCCCCTGGTCCCACTTAAATACTACGCTTTGTAGTAGATCTCGAACTCGCGACATGCGCCTATCCAGACATCCGACGTTCCGTCCTTATCACTGAATAGAAGTTTGGGGGCTACTCTAATTCCAATCTTGAAACTTTAGAATTCATTTTTTTGCTCAGCATTTATATCTAGAAAAAGTAGGAAATTATATGCCAAATGTACTTTTTAAGAGGTTTTAGTTAGACTAAGAGTTATTTACCGGTCGAGAGGGAAAAATTTCTCTACCTTGACCAGTTTCCAGAAGTTCTTTATCAAGCTGCTGGAATTTCCTGCATGGCAAACAATTCCTTATAACCAATGATACCAAATTATGGCTTTTGAGCATGGCTATGCATGAAACTAGTTAAGATGATAAAGTGGGGAAGCAGATTTGACAGGGGCTGCCTTGGCATTATTGCATGAGAATGCACATAGAATATTTTCTGAAATTCAAATGCTTATGTACTTTAGCTTCATGCTGTAAGCTATATGATATGTATGATGAAGAAGCTTATACATTTCATTAGTACATTGCGTTGTTTGGATGAGAATGCACATAGAATATTTTCTGAAATTCAAATGCTTATGTACTTTAGCTTCATGCTGTAAGCTCTATGATATGTATGATGAAGAAGCTTATACATTTCATTAGTACATTGCGTTGTTTGGATGATGTACCCTCCAGCACTGTCTTAGTCTTGGCTGGTCTACTCATTAATAAAAGTACGGAAAAGGGCCAAAAATACCCCTAACGTATAAAAATGGCTCATAAATACCCTTCATCCACCTATTGGTTTAAAAATACCCTCAACCTATTTTTTGGCTCAAGAATACCCCTCAAACTAACACCCTTAACCTCCATTTGTTTTTTTTCAATTTATAAAAGTCATGTGGTTTATTAATATTGGCCACACACACACACACACACACATATATATGTAATAAAAATTAAATGATATCTCAGAGGACTCTTTTTATTCAAATGAACCTTCCGGTCCAATGTCAATGCATATAAACCTACTTCCAATTTTTGGTGAGAATACAAATGTCAACTATAAGTTCAAATGGAACAGAAGAACTTGTGTAAGAGAAAGAGGGGTCAGAATACACACATGAAAGGATACACTGCAGCCAACAACGATACCTCGCAGATGTTTAGGAGCTCTTGTTATTGAGGTTTGAAGGTTAAAAGAAATGTGTCAGTGAAAACGGGTCAGCGGATTTGGGTTCAAAAGTGGATAAGTTTAATTTTTAAATTAAATAATATACATAGCCAATAATAATAAGCCACGTGGCTTTTTTAAATTGGAAAAAACAAATGGGGTTAAGGGTGTTAGTTTGAGGGGTATTTTTGAGCCAAAAAAATAGTTTGGGGGTATTCTTAGACCAATAGGTGGATGGAGGGCATTTATGAGCCATTTTACATACGTTAGGGGTATTTTTGGCCCTTTTCCGATAAAAGTATTTACCTTATGAAAAAAATGCGCATAGTATATGATTGACTTTTTCTTTTTGATAAGCAAGAATATGATTGACTTTTAAGATCTTAGTCTTAACGGTTGCTTAAATGTGTGGAAAAGCTCTTTCTTGTTTGAATCAGTAAGTGAAATTTTACTGATGCATCGAAGCCGGACTGTATAAAAGCTTTCCTTTACATACAGAAATCCTCTTGTATTCACCTGATTAGTGTAGTGTAATACAATAACAATGCAAATCTATTAGCAGAAATCCTCCGATAGATTTGCATTGTTAGTGTAATTAATTTCCAAGTCGGCCAGTCGTTTCTTCTCAAGGAAGGAGAACTTTGGAAGACTAATAGTTAGGAAAAGCGATTGTAGGTTTGCCTAGATGGAAATCGAGGGAGAAAGGGGTTCACGTCTCAGATGATGGTAAGAAGACGAAGGACAGGAAGAAAGAGGAAATGGTTTCTTGGTGGAGGTTTTCCAAGAAAGGGTAGGTGTGGTAGAAGGGTCAGTTTGTAGATATAGGGTCATATGCAGAGCATGAGGTTAATCTCTGTCTGACATTCACAATATCTTTTGCATCTAATAATCGATTCTCAGTGCACCCTATTTTTGTTTAATTACAGTAGTGTCCAGGCCAGCTTGCTGAGCCGAGGGTCTCTCGGAAACAACCGTTCTACCTACCAAGGTAGAGGTAAGGTCTGCATACACTCTACCCTCCCCAGACCCCACGTGGTGGGATTTCACTGGGTATGTTGTTGTTGTTGTAGTGTTCAGGCCAGCTTGCGCGCACTTTAACTATTCCACCCTTTTTGTTAATCTTCCTTTAGTCTGAAATGATTGGGTTATTTTTAGACCCCTTTAAGTCAGGAAACCAAAGCAAGCTTATGGTGAAATATTAATATATTATTCCATCATATATTTTCACCGTGGGTTGAAATTCTATGGGTACGGATCTTTGACAGTATCAATACCTTTGACATGCTTCAAGTTCATGACCTGAAACTGCTGATCAAATCTTTTTCCAGTTCTCATGTTTCAAAATGCAGTTGCGTATGATCTTCTGTTCTTTCTCTGATTATGTTGTTCTTGCAGGAACTGGTAAGTTCAGGTTGTGCAAGGAGATATGCTTCTTATCCTGCTGCGAGGGTGAGTTGAAATATCTTGCTACTTTGATGATCCTAAAGCTTTGTTGGCTGCCTATTGATAGCGTTTGCCCACCACATTTTGATGTTTTGCAGGTTATCGATGAACCTGCTGGTTAGTAGATGCTACATTCATGATTGAAGATTTGCGAACTGTAAAAGAACAATTTGGATCTCTGCATATATTAGATCTCCTAAGAATTTAAATTTAGGATTAGTTCATTTCTCATCATTGAGTGGAACTTGAGTCTGCTTCAACATTCATCCATTCACTGGTTTTAGTTCTTCACGTGCGTTCACTCAAAAGGATCCTCTAGCAATTTGCAATAATTAGAAAATATATGCTTTTGCGAATTTCATTTCTTGAGAACTTTAGGGTGATGATTTCAAACATGTAGCCATAGAGAACTGTTTTTTGTTTTCCTAAAGAAAAAGGAGATGCCTTGCTTGACTCTACATGTTGTGGACTTGCTATCTATTTATGTGAGGGTAAAGGGAGAAACCTTTAATAGAATGTTCTGCATCTATGTTGCACGGGTCATTATGTTATCATGGCTATGTCTTGCAGTTGTGGGGTTCTTGTGAGAAATGATCAAACTTTGGAGTTTGGTATACAGATGTTAATTTCAAGTTGAGACTTGTTAAATTATCATGGCTGTGTCTGACAGTTGTGGCAATCATGTTCGAAAGGATCAATACTTTAAGTTACGTCTTTATGCTTTCAGTGGGATCATTTCGTGTTGAGATCTTTAGAAAACTTCATGTGCATTCATGCATTTGCTTCTAATTGTAAGATCTTGTGTTTCGCCATGTAATTGCTGAAAATTGCTGTGTCCAGCCTGTTTCACAATCTTGTGTCCATGTGACATCAATTTTATTATTTCTGTTGGAGCATATTCTATGTTAAAAAAATACTCAGACGTAGATCTTGCAGGAATTCCTGTTCTATACAGAAATGGAAGGAGTACACAATGCTTAATGACCTTCAGATCACCATTTCAGCTTGTCAATACCGCTGGCGTAAATTCTCAATCGTCTTGCTTTGCTAGATCATTTGCATCAAAGGCTTCTGGGTCGACACAAAAGCAATCAGAGGTTATCTCTGTCTCTAAATCATGCATATATGTCTTTCCTTTTTCTTTTAGATTGTAAAAGGAGAACCTAGTTGAAGGCAATCATGAGAAATGTTCTAAGCGCCACAATTAACTATTTCCCTAGTCATGTATTAAGTTTCGCCACTATGTTAATAATACAGTGGGGACTTGAACGACCAAATTTAGGTCCAAATTACTTATAAAAATGCAATCGAGTTAGTAACCTTTTATTTTTCCTTCCAATAGCAATATTTGTCATTAAATGCATCTCAACTTAAGAAACATGTGATTCCAATTATCAAGGTATTTTACTATTTTAAGCTTGTCAATTCCAGGTAATTCTTGCAGTTAAATGTATAGCTCCCGATATAACAACGAAAGCATTTTTTCAAATTAATGACAACAAATGCGTCTGTTTCTTGTCCTACTTGTACAGGCTCGAAAGGATGTATCTACTGTTGAGGATCCCTTTGATGCTCCTACCTACAATATCCCAGAGAAGCCTGTGACGTTTACTGAGGGAGCATCCTATAGTCTTGTCATTCTTGCGGGACTTGCAGTTGCTGGTGCTGCTGCATATGGAGTTTTTAAGGAACTCATTTTTCAGCCAAAAGAGTAAGGGTTGCATTTACGCTCTAAATAGGTTGACAGAGAACTTGAGTTCTTGTTTTCAATCTAGTTTAAAGTAATTTTGTGTTGTAGGTACAAAATTTTCAACAAAGGCCTCGAGAGGGTTCAAAATGATGGTCAAGTATGTTTGTTGCCCCTAACGTCCTTACAGTGAATTTACTGCCTATAATTTTGATATTGAGTTGCAGACTGAATACTGCGAAGCTGCACTTAAAGATCTTATTTCCTAAGTACCATCTGGGGAGGTCTTTTCTGGCTTGTTGAATCATACGAGTGGATAGAGTTCATACGTCATAGCACTAAAGTGTGACTAATCGATTTCTTATGAACTTGGATTCTGGTTGTACTTGAACTGATCAGTTGCATGTCTTTGCTATTCTTTACTCCAGGTTAAGGCAAGAATTGGATCCCCTGTAACAGGCTATGGATCAGAAAGTAGAAATCGTGCTGCACGCCAACGCATCCCCAATAGGATATGGACTGATGAAGACGGAGTTGAGCATGTTGAGGTGACTATTTACTTGGTGTTGCTTCTAATTTCTCCAATATATATTTAGGTTACCAATCATATATTATTAAAAACTGAATGTAGGTCAATTTTTATATTCGGGGACCACATGGAGCTGGCAAGGTTTATACAGAGATGTTTCACGACAAGCTGGATAAGCAATGGAAGTTCACATATTTGATCGTTGAGATCAAATCACCTTCCCCAACTCAACTGATGCTCGAGTCATATGTACCTGCCTGAATATCCACATAAGTAAATTATTTGTTCTGTCTTGCTATAATCGCGTGGATGCAGTCGATGTGTTCCAAACTTTTTTCAACTCGCGTGAAAGCTCTCAAGATGATTTCAAGTACTTTTGGTTGAGCCATGGAATAACAGTTAGCATTGCTGATAAAGTATTAGAAAGTTTACTTTTTGTTTGTCATAAAAAAAGTTGCAAGAAAAGCTGTTAAATTCTTTCATAGGGAAGACTTCCTTGCAGTTCAAGTCCGAAGAAGTTTTGGAATGAAGTGATTCTTTGTCATTTTTACGTCTCTCTTTTAGACAGTCAACTGCAAGTTTCTATCTTGTGTTCTTTATTTTCCTGCAATTCGACTCTTTCTTTTACATGAAACAGAAACCAATATGATACAACACGGCTGTGTATAGTTGGAAAACCTTGTCTGGACCTAATACATTAATTTGTCACATAAATTGGAGGTGTGAGTGACTGGCTATGGATGGTTTCAGGAGAGTTAGAGGTAGGCTGAAGAGTATTGGGGTGAAGTGATCAGACAAGACATGGTGTGGTTACAGTTTACTTAGGACATGACCTTAGATATGAGGTTGTGGCGGGCACGGATTAGGGTAGAAGATTAGTAGGTAGTAGGCATAGTGGTACCCTTTCAGTTTTGTCCTTTTATCTATGTTATTATCTGCTCTCTTGTACTTGATTACCGTATTAGTTTGCTGCAGTTATTGTTACTTTTCTTCATAATGCTTATTCTATACGTATTTTGCATTGATTTCTTTACTTTCGTCGATTTTGTCTGACATCCTTTGTTGTGCTTTCACTTGAGCCGAGGGTCTTTCGGAAACAATCTCTCTACCTCTCAAGGTAGAGGTAAGGTATGTGTACATTCTACCCTCTCCAGACCTCACTTGTGTGATTACACTGGGTGCATTGTTGTTGGTTAAATAATTAACCTTGTGTGTTTTTTTTGTTGAAAAAAACACGTCATGGACTTGTTATGCACGCGGTGAGGGTAAGTATTTCCTACCATAATACTATTTCATAGTCCAATCCAACATGAAGAAGCTTTAGCTGAAAATGCAAAGAGGAAACTGTTGCAGTTGCAAGCAACAGGTGAAAAATATATGATGGTTGAATGAGAGGTGACAGAAGAAACCAAATTAAATTATTTGTTGAAGTTGATATTTTCTTGGAACTTTAAACCATTTTTCCGCTTGTCATGTTCGTGTAAATCGTGGAAAAATCACATGAATTTCTGACGACCTAAATTCAATAATAAGAGCAATAGCTCTGTCGAGAAATGTGTTGGACAAAAAGTAAATCGATATGATACAATTGATAACAAAATCTTAGTGCTAAACCTTGTTAGTGTCAATCACACGCAAACATAGAAATATATATTTCTCTCTGTTGCAATTTAAGTATCTTAGTCGTATATAAAAATGTCACTCTTGGAATAATTAGCTACTCATAATATGATTTGTGTTTGTTTTCCAAATCCGAGGCTTCTTTTGTGTTTTCCACTCGACCTCGATATGGGGTCCTACTAATTTGAATTGCGCTATGTAAGGCCCATCAAAGGAATAAGACTCCCACGGAAAAAGAAAAAAAAAGGGATAAGACTCCCTACCAAAAATAAATTCATACCTAGAATTTTAATTCGAGATCTTTAGTTGAAGTGGCGGAATTTAATCATATCTATCTCCTTGGATCATGCTATGCAGGCCCACTCATGTTTCTTCCAATTGGAACACAAATCTAAATGTTCATTGTATTGTTACGCCTTTCGTACCACTGAAGAATTACTCGCAAGGAATTTCACTAATTTAGGACCGTAATATTAATGGTTAAGTGGATCTTCAATCATCGGCTCCGTTGTCATGACCAACTTTTTGACCTTCTAGCACTGGACATGCGTCAACCTCTATCAATGATCTTATGACTTTCACGTGACTTGAGTTTTGTCTTGCATCACAACTACATGCAAGGAGTTCGTCGTACATGAGTGCCTTTAATTAAATAAACTCTCGTTAGTATGATATTGCAATAAAAATGTACTCTGGCTAGGTTTCTTCTATGTAATGTTGGAATTAATTCTTTTTATTTTCAATCGGTGTCTGATGTCCGTATTGAAGTCTCGGCTAATTCAAATTCACAACGAGTAGGTCCAATAGAGGGGGAAGCACCCCTACCAAGATTTTTTTCTGTACCTCTGATTTAGTGTGAAGGAATAGAAAATTTAAGTGATTTATGTGGAACAAGTTTATGGTTTCAGTCTCTTTAACTGAATGCTTTTAATTTGTGCCAAAACTTAAGCATCTGTGTTATCTGCATATTCAAAATCCAATATGAGAACACATAAAGAAGGGGATGTGCAAGTGTTCATTTGCAGAAATTAAGATTCTTTTTTGTTTTTGTTTTTATCACTAAGATATTTCTACATAGTACTATTAACATTTCTAATCAGAAATTTATTAGCATTAACTCTTTCCACATTGCTTTTGTCCCACATTGGAAAAACACATTTGTATCTCATGTAATAGACCCTATATAAAAGGCTTTACTTGCTTTTCTTTTACTTGCACTTTTAGCTCTCAAGAATAGTATTATTTTATTATCTTGTTATTGCTTTGTAAGAATTCATGTTATGAATAAAAGACTTTCATGAATTCTATCATGATATCAAAGCCAAGAGCGCAAGTTAATATTTTTAGCTCGATCGTTGATCCAACTCCGCGGTGAGTTAGTTGGGGGTTCGCATGCAGCACGCCCCTGGTATCAGTTAAATTTTTTTTTGGCTTGTTCTTGGCTTGTTTTGGGAGCTCATGCTTGTTCTGATCTTGGTTTTCACATCTGAGTTTCGTCTTCTTGGCTTCCGCATCTGATTGGTGAGATCTGCCCTTTTTATTTTGTTGCTTGTTGTTTGGGATTGCTGCTTGTTATTTGGGATTGTTGCTTGTTATTTGGGATTTTTCTGTTTAAAATTCATAATGGCTGGAGGTGATGATTCTTTCCAAACTATTGGTGTTCGGTTAGATGGAAAAAATTATTCCTATTGGAGCTATGTCATGGTAAATTTTCTGAAAAGAAAGGGGCTTTGGGATTATATGTCT
This sequence comes from Anisodus acutangulus, assembly GCA_029783415.1. Classification (NCBI taxonomy): domain Eukaryota; kingdom Viridiplantae; phylum Streptophyta; class Magnoliopsida; order Solanales; family Solanaceae; genus Anisodus; species Anisodus acutangulus. The sequence continues at coordinate 54,709,029 of CM056496.1, forward strand.
GGAAAAACCAAATATCCTAAAATTGGAGATGAAAATTTTGATGAATTATTTAGGACTTGGGAGACCAATAATTCAAAAATTATTACTTGGATTAATAACTCTGTTGAACAAAGAATTGATGTTCAGTTGGCTAAGTTCAAAACTGCTAAAGAGATTTGAGATTATCTGTCAAGATTGTTTGTGCAGAATAATTTTGCTGTTAAATATCAGTTAAAATATGAAATTCGTGCACTAGTACAAAATGACTTGGGCATTCAAGATTATTTCTGTGCAATGACCACTTTGTGGGATCGGTTAGCTATGACGGAATCTACTGAATTACAAGCATGCGATGCTTATATTAAATGCAGAGATGAAGATCGTCTTGTTCAGCTATTGATGGGTCTTCGTTCAGAATTTGAGAATTGTCGTTCAGGCTTGTTGCACCGCAAACCCTTACTATCTGTTGAAGATGTGGTAAATGAACTTATGGCTGAAGAAACATGTTTGAAGACTCTAAAAGGGGTACATAAGGCTTCTACTTTCGTACTGGCAGCTCCTTCGTCTGCACCGGTCCTTGCAGCCCCTACACACCAGTATAGAATATCTATCATGGGTAATTATAATTATTGCAAGAAACCAGGACACTAGAAGAATCAATGTCCTGAGCTACGGAAGACATCAGGTTCTAAGCCTCCACATTCGGGACAAGGACAGAAGCCTTCTCAACAGAAGCCATATTCTGGGGGTCAATTCCAGAACTCGTATCCACCGACTCAGGCTGCCTTTGTGCCCTCTCTTGATCACCCAGCTTCAGGAGCCTCTGTGAGTCACAATACTGATTCTGTAGTTGACCAATTTCAGAAGTTCCTCGCCTTCCAACAATTTCAACAGAATTCTCAGTCTTATGCTCTTTCTGTTCCTTCCGGCTCATCACCATCTATTGGTTCATGTATCATTTCGTCTTCTTGGATCTTGGACTATGGAGCTGGAAATCATATGTCTCCTGATTCTTCTGTCTTTGTATCTATGTCTTCTGACCCCCCTTCCACTTATGTTGTGACTGCTGATGGCACACCTATGCCATTGACATGCATTGACACCATTCATACATCCACTATATCATTACCTGATGTTTATTGCATTCCAAAATTATATATGAATCTTGTTTCTGCTGGTAAAATATGTGACTCTGAATGTTTTATTGGACTCTTCCCTAATTCTTGTTATGTGCAGGATCTAAAATCCAAGAGAGTGATTGGGACAGGGCGTAGAAAGGGGAGAGATCTCTATGTTTTGGATGAGCTGCATCTTCCTACTCATGCAGCAGCTATGCCTGTTAATCTGTCTTCTTTTCATTTAACACATTCCTCTTCAAAGTTTTATTTGTGACACTCTAGACTTGGTCATGTATCAGGTTCTCGCCTGCATTTTATGTGTAATACTGGCGTTCTTGGTGATTTACAATCCGATGATATTTCTGATTGTAGTGGATGTAAACTTGGAAAATTTTCTGCTTTGCCTTTTAATCTTAGTACTTCTACTTCTTCTGCACCATTTGATCTAGTTCATTCAGATGTTTGGGGGCCATCACCTATCCCTACTAAGGGAGGCTCCATTTATTATGTTTCCTTTATTGATGATTATACTCATCATTGTTGGGTTTATTTATTGAAAGACACTCTGATTTTGTTCATACTTATGCTGAATTTCAAGCCTATGTGAAAACTCAACATTCTGCCATTATTAAATGTTTTCGGGCTGATTTAGGAGGTGAATATACTAGTGGGGATCTTTCTGATATTTTCAAAGCTGATGGTACAATACATCAGTCTTCTTGTACTAATACACCACAACAAAATGGGGTAGCCGAGAGAAAACATAGGCATATTATTGAGACAGCTAGATCCATGCTTTTGTCCGCTAGTGTACCTAGTGAATTTTTGGGAGAAGGTGTCCTTACATCTGTTTATATTATTAATAGGATCCCTACCTCTCATACTTCTGGGATTTCTCCGTATGCTAGACTATTTGGTCACACCCCACTATATTCCCATTTGAGAGTTTTTGGTTCTACATGTTTTGTTCTACGTCCACATGCAGAGCGTACTAAGTTATCTTCTCGTGTCGCCATTTGTGTTTTTCTTGGATATGGGGTTGGGCAGAAAGGTTATCGTTGTCATGGTCCAGTTTCTGGAAAATTGTATGTGTCTCGTAATGTTTCCTTTATTGAGCATGTTCCTTTCTTTTCCATCACATCTACCTCACATGGCATGACAAAATCTGACCTTATTGATATTGATCCCTTTGATGATGATTGCCCATCTGATTCTACATCTTTATCATCTATTCCTTCTTAGTCTTCTGGCAGATCCCATGATATTGATACTCAGCCCTCTCCTACGCCTATTTCAGAACTTCTTGTAGTTGCAGATCCAGATCCACCTCGCTATCCTAAACGCACTCTGCGATCTACTTAGGTATCCGATTTTGATTATTCTTGCTATGCTCCACCATTCGCTTCCTTTCTCGTTTCTATTAATTCTCTCTGTGAGCCTACATCCTACTCTGAGGCAGCTCGTGATCCTCTTGACAAAGAGGCTATGAATGAGGAAATGGTTGCTTTGAACAAAACTGGTACTTGAGATTTGGTTTCTCTACCGACTGGTAAGAAAACTATTGGTTCTCGATGGGTGTGCAAGATTAAGACAAAGTCTGATGGTTCTATTGAGCGATATAAAGCTCGTTTGGTTGCAAATGATTTTGCTCAAGAATATGGTATGGATTATGAAGAGACTTTTGCACCTGTTGCAAAGATGACATCTGTCCGGGTTCTTATTGCAGTGGCCTCTGTTCGTCATTGGCATATTTCACAAATGGATGTTAAAAATGCTTTTTTAAATGGGGATCTTCAAGAAGAAGTCTACATGGTCCCTCCACCTGGTGTTTCACATAGTTCAGGACAAGTGTGCAGGCTTAAGAAAGCTCTGTATGGTCTCAAACAAACTCCAAGAACTTGGTTCGACAAGTTCTCCACTGTAGTATCATCTCTTGGGTTTATTTCCAGCTTTCATGATTCGGCGTTATTTGTTAAATCATCCCCTGCAAGTTGTATTTTGCTTTTGTTGTATGTTGATGACATGATCATTACAGGTGATGATATTGTTGGTATTGCAAACCTAAAATCTACTTTATCTCGCTGTTTTGAGATGAAAGATTTAGGTCATCTACGTTACTTTTTAGGCATTGAGGTAGCTTATTCTGAGAAGGGATATCTTCTCTCTCAGTCTAAGTACACTGCAGATATTCTTGAGCGAGCCCGTCTCACAGATACTCGTATAGTTGACTCTCCTCTTGAGGTTAATGTTCGATATACACCTACTGACGGGGATCCTCTTCCTGATCCCACTTTATATCGTTCAGTTGTAGGGAGTCTGGTGTACCTCACCATTCCTCGCCCTGACATTGCATATCTTTGTTCACATTGTCAGTCAGTTTGTTTGCTCTCCTACATCTGTACATTGGGCTGCAGTTATGCGTATTCTTCGCTATCTTCGAGGAATGATTTATCAGAGTCTCTTATTTCCATCGACCTCATCCTTGGAGCTTCGTGCATTTTCTGATGCAGATTGGGCTGGTGACCTAACTGATCGGAAATCAACTACTGGTTATTGTGTTTTTTTAGGAGATTCACTCATCTCATGGAAAAGTAAGAAACAAGATGTGATTTCTCGCTCTTCAACTGATGCAGAGTATCGTGCTATGACTTCTACTACGTGTGAGATTGTATGGTTACGTCGGTTATTGGTTGATATGGGTGTCTCTCTTTCTTCACCAACACCGATATACTGTGATAATAAGAGTTCTATTCAGATTGTGCACAACACAGTCTTTCATGAACGTACTAAGCATATTGAGATTGATTGTCATATTATTCGATATCATCTTCAGCAACGCACTCTATCCTTTCCATTTGTCTCATCTTCGATGCAACTTACAGATTTCTTCACAAAGGCGCATACCTTAAAGCGTCACCGGTTCTTTCTTGGCAAACTCTCGATGCTTCTGTTTACACTATCGCGAGTTTGAGAGGAGATATTAGCATTAACTCTTTCCCACATTGGAAAAACACATTTGTATCTCATGTAATAGACTCTATATAAAGAGCTTTACTTGCTTTTCTTTTACTTGCTTTTCTTTTACTTGCACTTTTTAGCTCTCAAGAATAGTATTATTTTATTATCTTGTTATTGCTTTGTAAGAATTCATGTTATGAATAAAAAACTTTCATGAATTCTATCAAAATTCACTTCATTTCTCTGATAAATTACAGGGCATATAAAAGAACAAAATAAATAAGAAATGAAACAAATAGTACCATTGTTTGGTATTCAAGTTTTCTTTAATTTTTCCTAATAAAATGGTGGTGATGATGATGTGAAGAGGCTTTTGAAAGGACTGAAATGATGGAATGAAAAGCATTTGCTGCAATTCTTGATTTTATTTGACCTCTTCTTGGTAAAGGCTTTGTGTCCCTAAAACCTTCAATTGCTGCTTCTGTTGAAACTCTAGCAATCTTGTGATTCATGATTTGAAGCTCAATATGATTTAGTGGAGTATAATTGAAATTGATTTATGCAAGTTGTGGATAGGGGGAAAATTGTTTGTGAATTTGGTTTTGCTTTTGATTGAGCGAGTTGAGTCCTTTATATAGTAGTGTAGGAACTTAATCCAGACCAGGAAACAGAGTTTTGTCTAGGAGAGGTTTATTGTCAAGTGGTTAGGAAAGAGAAAGTTTTGTCTGGGAGAGGTTTATTGTCAAGTGGTTAGGAAAGAGAAAGTTTTGTCAAGTGGTTTTGGTCTAGAGACAACCAACAACAACATAACTATCCAGTATAATTTCAGAAGTGAAGTTTGAAAAGAGTAGTATGTACGCATATTTTATTCTATCTTGAAAAGTAGAAAAATTATTTTCGATAGATCAGATTTTGGTTTAGAGACGAATACAAAATTTAAACTTGAAACACCTATAGGCGTTCAAACATGATTTGGTTAAGATTTGACAAAAACTAATATTTAAAGTTAAGTTAAAAAAAGTACTCGAACGTAGCATTTGTGTTTAGACATGAAAATAGAATTGGAATTTTGTGAGTGAAACTTGAAAAACTTTGAATTTTTTTTTTTTAGGCTTCAACCTTATTCATGGTCAACTTATTCACACTAGGTGTACGTATCGAACCAATGAACGCAAGACTTTTGTCTTGCATATATACACCTATCATTAAATTATGATTAAGTGATGTGTATTTTTCAATTAAACTTTTAACAACAAAGTTAAATTATTTGATTTGGTATATACATTCAATGTGGATAAATATACCCTTTATATATTGTATATTTAGTAATTTTTTCATATTATATACTTATATATTTGGTGTTGAGAATTCTGAATTCCGTTAAATCCACTGAAAATAACAGGACCAGCATCTGTTTTGGACTATAGGGTAGGGGGTTGGGGTTGGGTGGCATGCCAGCAGGATTGTCTGGCTATACAAGATTCCTTTCTCCCCAACTTGTGGCATCTAACAATTTAGTCATATTATTTATTTACTCATTTTGACGTAATAGCTGAACAACTCGTGTATACGAGGCTGTTTTTAGTATATATTAATTCTGAGTTGTCTGGTTTTCATTTTGCCACATTGTGACACAAAGCATACGGCGGACAAAGGAAAATAAATATCTATCGTTAAGATTTTACTGGTTTTGATTTTCAAGATACTACTTTTTAACAGCTGGATTATTCAATAATATATAAAAGAATTTGGTAACTTAAGGAGCGGGTCATTATTTATACAGTGGTAAAATATTCAATCACAGTAAAAACAATTCATTTTCCTATACCCATGGAAACTTGGTGTGGATTGAGGATTTATTGTTTTAAGGAAGCTGACTTCGTAGAATGGACGCTCTTGTGAATGTGATGTGGCAGTAGTATAACTCTAACTGTCCTAAGGTAATAAAATTCCTCGGCACATAAATTACGACCTACATGAATATTGGTGTAATGATTTCCGTTACATGGACCAGATAAAATTGAATTCTCAATGTAAAAGGACATTAATCTTCTATTTGGTTCTTCAAATTTGATAATACATTACGCTTTGATGTGTACTCAAATGGAGAAGTTGGGTTAGATGCCTTGCGTAAGCGTCTTCACTTAGTGTGTTTTTCAGATAAATTGTTCATGGTATAGTAGTCAATGAATCATTGATCAAAGAGCGGCATCTGGTAAGATCTTCTTCCACAATGATGAAAACACTAATTGTTTTTGACTAAGCCTACTTTAGTAGAACAATTTTTAAAAATACATATTATTAATACTTTGTTTGTTATCATCGTCGAAGGGAACACTAAATAAAGTGTTACTTTGCATTCACCAAATTAAAATCCTAAATTCGTCTATGTAGCTAATTATTCGTTCTCTATAGTTTATGCAAGGCATGAACATTCATATTAAAAAAGACTAGTGGCCCTGAAATTGAACCGACGGTCTCCCGGAAACAACCGCTCTACCTATTAAGGTAGAAATAAGGTCTGCGTACATTCTATCATTCTCAGATCAACGTTGTGGAATTTCACTGGGTATGTTGTTGTAGTGGCCTTGAAATTCATGGCACTAGTCAGTCTCAATGCACTTGAATAGATCATGCACTTCACCATTACTCAATTTTCAATTCCCAAAAAATGAAATACCAATTGGTAATTTTTTTTTATAGTATTAGTGGAAAACTAGTCTCAATATACATCGTGCACTTCACCATTATTCAATTTTTAGTCCACAAATGCAGTACCAAGTGGTAAGCAATTCTTTTTAGTATTAGTGGAATGACTAAAGTAATTAACTGATTTAGCGGCCCATATTAGCTTTAAACTCAAAATAAACCTACTTTACTTTTATAAACTCATTTTAAACAATTAGAATTCATCTTTACTATTTTAGCCGCTAACCATAGATTTTTACACGTTGGTCATCTGAATTAGGCTATAATTTAGGGATTTTATTTACCCGAATTAAGGAAATATTTTTCATTTTCTCTCTTCTTTAATATTCTACAATTTAGAGATTTTCTACACAGTTACTCAATATCTTTCATTCTCTTTCTTCCTTAATATTCCGTATGAAATAACTCCTTATTTTGAAAAGTGTTGCGGTATCATTTTTAATGCAGTGGTTTTGTACATGAAGTACATATATTTATACACACATTATACAATTGCTTATTCCCACGTAGTAAGATAATTCAGAAAATAAGTCATTTACACATTGTGTAATCGTGTATAATTATTGTATAATATATATATATATATATATATTTTACTTTTTTAGAAGTCGGAAATAAATGTTTTTGGAGATAATAAAAGAAGCAATTGTGGGAGAAATTTTAGGAGTTAGATTTTTTTGGAGATGATGCATAATCCGTGATTATAGGTACAAAAATCTTCGGAAGTCCCCCATGATTTTGCTTGAAGTATCCTTATCCGCTTTACCAACCCTGGAGGACCAGAACCAGAAACCAGCCTCATGTTTTACAACTTCTAGCAATAACAAGTTCTTTTCTATTTTATTATTTTTATAATCGTAGTGTTCCGACTAATTTGTGTGCAACTCGACTAATTTTATCAGGCCCACCAGTACAAGTATCGCACAACTCTTTCCATCAAATCTTGATCATATGAACAAAAAATCACCTAATATTTTTTGCTTATGTTGGCATTTGAACTTGAAACATCTAGTTTTCAACTCATTCCATTGATTACTAGACCATAAAAAAACATATACGAGAATTCTAAATAAGAATTCAACACTTAAAATGAATCCAAAGGGCGCTTCTTTCTCACAGCGTAAAGAATAGCATGCAAAAGCCAACTTGCCAAAAGTTCATTTTAATGGGCATATATAAAACTAGACGAAGAGTGTAATTACAACTTTTGTGTTATTTCGCTTTATAGGATAGGGTCACCTTGCCTGTGTGGATCATTGAAAAAGAAAATAAGTAAAGCCTGACTAGCAAGCCATGATGTATCCATCCTAATCTTAACCTCCATTATCAGCTAACAATCTACTCTATTGTATTTAATAAATAATTAGTTGCCAAATTTTGTATACGTAACTAATTGGTTGACAAATGAATTGCACGGATTTGTTTAACTTCATATATAGTCAACTAATGATTTGAAAATAAACTCTAAAATCCACACGGGAGAATATTTTTGGTCAAGAAAAAATTAGCTGTCATTGCCTCCTACTGCCTTACCTAGTGATGAACCTACTACAAGAGGTTGCCAATAACTTGTCCTTTTTTGTCATGAAAACAACCCTATTATTGTAGCTACAAAGAAAGGGGCGCTGTTCTTGAATGAGCAAGCAATTTTTTTGCTTTATATATATAGTCATAGTTCATGCAATTGGATTGTCAAATCACTAATAATCATCTTGTTTCTTGTCATAAAAAGCTTCCAACATCACCATTATAACAAAGATGGCCCTTAGAGTAAATGATGTACCAGCCACTCATTTGTTATTTGACAAGAAGATCAAAGGGCATAGGCCACTCCCGAAGAGAGGGCAAGTTAAAACGAGGATAGCTTCCATGGTGTTGCAATCTCTGGTGGCTATGATCACCATGGCTGCCACTCTACGTTCACGTTCAAATCCCGCCTACAAATCCTAGTCTTGAAGAGCTGAGGATAGTCATGACCTAAAAAAATGTGTAAATGTATGGGAAACATGAATAACCCTTCCTGCACGAGATAATAATGTTAGGAGATTGATCAGTCAGAGTCGAGTGACTTCAAGGGTTTTGTATAGTGTCAGTTTCGCTGATTTCTTGTATTTAGACATCTTTCCTTCTTAGCGTGCGGGGGATTGACAAGTCAGAGTCGAGTGACCTCATGAGTTTTAGAGTCTTCTATAGTGTCATTTTTGTTGATTTATTGTATTTAAACATCTTTACTTAATCGTCTTGTGACAAATTTCCGGTGTCAAGAGAAAAAATTCACCTAGAAAGTGAGGTTCAAATATGAAGAGTAAAGTATGTAATGTAATATGGCCTTCTCTTAAATTCTTTTTTGAAAAGAATTAAATGGAATAATGGAATTGGGAAAAGGCTAGAATGCGCTCCCCCCACCCCACCCCACCCCACCACCAAACCAACCAAAAAAAAGAAGAAGATATGTAGTACGTTGTCATAAAGCCATCTTGAAGATTGCTAATTTGGCTCTATACTAAGTGGATACCTTAAGTGCAGAGCAAGACAGACATTAAAGTAAACGATTTAGGAAAGGAATAGGTCCTTTCCTCAATGGCAAAGCTTTAAACCAAAGTTTTTATGCTTTTCTCAATCATGGGTCCATAAATAGATAAATGTATAGTTTCTATATTGATGCCGGTAGAATAGTGTAATTTTTTTTTGATGGAATTCTATTATTAATATAATATATATAGAGTATATAATTGTATCCTAATAGAATTAGGATCTCTATTTTATCTTAATTACATTAATTATATTAAATAATAATTACAGAATATATTGTGAATATATATGGAATATATTCACTATCACACCCCCTCAGTCGGAGCGGGAGGAGGCCGAACGCTTAGACTGAATATGAAGTCAAGCAATTGCTGAATCTGAGGCCGAATGTGAAGATATTTGCGTACTGATATGAAGAAGGAACATGCAAAACCCTAACATGACCCATCGTAACCTTCTCACGAACAAAGTGAATATCCATCTCAATATGCTTGGTTCGATGATGCTGATCCGGGTTATGAGACAAGTAGGCAATATATATGTTATCACAGTAAACTAAAGATGCCTTACGTATGGGACAATGAAGCTCAAGAAGGAGATTTTAGAGCCAACATAGCTCGACAACAACGTTCGTAACGCCTCGATATTCTACTTTTGCGCTCGAACGGGAAAGCGTGGCTTGCCGTTTGACAGACCATGATATGATATTATCCCCCCAAAACACACAATAGTCGGACGTAGAGCGACGGGTGTCCGGACAACCTGCCCAATCTGCATCTGTGTAGGAGAGCAATCTAGTCGGTGCTGAGGGATATAAATGAAGTCCATAGTCAAGCGTGCCCTTAACGTACCGAATGATACGCTTAAGCGATGTAAGTAAGGCTCCCTAGAGGCGTGCATGAACAAGCACACATGCTGAACCGCATATGCAATAGCTGGCCGAGTGAAGGTGAGATACTGAAGAGCACCTACGAGACTCCTATAAAGAGATAGATTATTGACCGAATCTCCATCATCTGCACTGAGTTTGGATTTGGAGTCGACGAGAGTGGGCATGATCTTACAATTTGCAATTTTAGCCCTGTAGACGATCTCCTCTGCATACTTACGCTGACACAAGAACATGGCATGGGCGGATCTGGTCACTGATATCCCAAAAAAATAACTCAACTTACCCAAGTCAGTCATAGTAAATTCGGACTTGAGTAGAGCAATGATCTCGTGCTTTAGGCCATCTAAAGAAGTTGTCAGAATAATATCTTCCACATATAACAAAAGGTAAGTTGTGTTAGTACCTCGATGAAAAATAAATAATGAATGATCACTCTTGCTGCACACCGCTCATACCAAGACCCGGGGGCTTGTTTCAGCCCACATAGCGCCTTACGAAGATGACAAACATGATGAGGAGCCTACGAATGCACAAATCCTGACGGTTGATGCATATTGACGATTTATTTCAAATCCCCATGTAAGAAAGCGTTCTTTACATCAAGCTGGTGAACAAGCCAATTCTTCCCCATATCAATGCTCAAAATCGTACGGATGGTGGTTGGCTTAACCACTGGGCTAAAAGTCCCACCACAATCAACACCTTCCTGCTGCCATGTGCCATTTACCACAAGTCTGGCCTTGTAACGTTCAAGGGCACCATTATCTATGAACTTATGATGAAATAACCACATACAACATATTACATTCACCCCCTCAGGTCACGGAACAAGATCCTAAGTGCGTTGTGAAGTGAGAGCATTAAACTCCTCTCGCATGGCCGCATTCCAATTTGGATCAAGTTTGGCTAAGGTTGGGTTTTTAGGAATGGGTGAGATGGTTTGAGTTGATAGGTTAAAGTGAACTTTTAGTTTGAAAATTCCGTGTTGTGCACGGGTTTCCATAGGGTGAGTGGGGACAGTCATGGTGGGGCAGGGAGATGGGTGGTGGCCAGGCGGGACTAAGCGGCAGGTCGGGGCTGGCGATGGTGACGGCGATAGGGCGAGGGTGGCGGGTAGGTTTGGCGGGCAGCGGGTTGGGGTGTAGTTTCGGGCAGTAATGGTGACGGTACATGTCAGTGGGGTGGGGTTGATAGGATGGGAGGTTGGACAGTCGAAGAGGTGTCTGAGTTATCAAGGAAACCGTAATCAGTGACTCAAATTTTTTGGATGTTGTCGAACGGGAAGACGTACTCAACAAACGTGACATGAGATTAAGATTTTGTCTGTGGATATCTCATAGCACAAGTACCCCTATAGCTTGACGAGAAACCGAGAAAGACGCATGGAGTGGAGCGAAGTGCTAATTTGTGAGGGACCATGGAGGCCAGATTTGGATAACAAAGACAACCAAAAATTCGAAGGTGATCATAGGAAGGGATCCGATGGAAGAGAATTTCGATGGGTGTCCGATTTTGAATCGTACGGGTAGGTAAGATGTTAAGAATGTGTTCTACCATTTTTAATGCATAAACCCAAAAGGTAGGGAGAGAGATGCATGAAAACGAAGGGTACGAATCATGTTGTTAATGGTGCGGAGAATTCTTTCGGCTTTACCATTTTGAGGGGAAGTATGAGGCAGGAGAAACGGAAAACCATGCCATTAGCCGCACAAAAATTATGAAAGTGGGAGTTATTGAACTCACGACCATTATCATATTGAAACATTTTGATGTCTTTTTCAAATTGAGTTTTAACCAATGTACGAAATTCAAGGAATTTGGAGTAGACTTAAGACTTAAGTTTAAGCGGATAGACCCAAAGGATAGACCCAGACCCCACGTTGTGGGATTTTACTGGGTATGTTGTTATTGTTGTTGGATAGACCCAAAAGAAGTGAGAGAAGTCATTCAAAAATATCAAATAATATTTATGACCTAGGTTGCCGGTTATAGGAGATGTCCATAAATCCGCATGAATAATATCAAAGGGAGAGAAAGTAATACTCGAAGAAGATGTAAATGGAAGTCTAACATGTTTCCCTAGATGACAAGAAGAGAAACTATGGGCAATTTTCCCTTTATTACATTGGATTAACTTGTGTTTTTTAAGAAAATAAAAATATGGGCTCCGGGATGACCAAGTCTACTATGCCATGTTGAGGAGGAGATGGCAACTAGAGATGTGGGAGGATTGACACTGGTAGTGGACATGGATAGGAAAGGATAGAGATCACCCTTACTATTGCATCTTGTAAGAAGTTTTCCCGTACGTAGGGTCGTTATAGAAAAACCAAATGGGTCAAATTTAATGGATACAGAATTATCGGTGGCAAATTTTCTGACAGAGATTAAGTTCTTTATAATGTTAGGGGCATACAAGACATATTAAGCGAGAAGTGGGGACGCGGTGGTGGGGTTAGTGTGCGGACAAACCCTTGTATTGGAATGCGATGACCATTTCCGACCATAATAGATTGAAGAGTATTTAAATTGAGCTGTTGAGAAAGATTACCAGAATTGTTCGTGAGGTGAGACGTGACGCCCGTATCCATATACCACGTATTATCGTGTTGTTGATGGGCCGCCGTGTAGTGGGCCTAGTGGTTGGACAGTGGCCTGGTGCTGCTGGGCCGATTGGTAGTGGGCCTCGGTAGTGTGTTGGGCCGCTGGGTAGTGGGCCTCGGCAGTAGCCATTGTTGCTGCTGGGCCGCTGTGTAGTGGGCCTGATGGCTGGACAATGGCTTGGTTGTACTAGGACAATGGGCAGTGGGCCTCGGCAGTGCCCACTGTTGCTGCTGGGCCTGGCCTGGAATGAGACTGGGTGACTAGGCCCAGTGCCGAAGCTGTTGCTGAGGACGTGGGCTAGCCCACTGAGTCGGGTATTGGGCATGTATCTGATAATTTATGATATCGGGTGTTAAGGAAGTGAAAGCAGGAAAAGTTGTGTGGGCCGCGGGTGACGCCATTAGGGCTGCCAGAAAATAGAGAAGAAGGAGATGGGGGTTCGGGATATATAGATATGAGATGTATACGGGCAGTATCATCCATATACGAGTGTATATTGGCTTGGGAAGTATGTAGAAGGCTGTATACGAGGTGTATATGGCCAGTGGCAGTCGTATACTAACTGTATATAGGCGTAAGAGAGTGGTATACAGAGTGTATATCGCGGCAGACGGGTTATAGTAGTCGTATACAAGATGTATATCAGTTGTGTATAATGATGTATACATGATGTATATCAGTTGTGTATAATGATGTATACATGATGTATATCAGTTGTGTATAATGATGTATACAGGATGTATAAGGGCAGACAGGAATATCAGTCGTATACAGAGTGTATATCAGCTGTGTATATGCCTGTATACGTGTAGTATATAGCGGCAGAGAGGGGCAGAGAGGATATCAGCCGTATACAGGGTGTATATCGGTTGTTTTCGATAGATATGACATCAAAAAAATTAGGTGTAGGGGGGCCGAAATAGGGTTTAGGGGTTTTTGGCTTTTGATACCATGTAAAATGATGTAAATCTCCTTGATGGAGTTATATTATTGATGTAATATATATAGAGTATACAATTGTATCCTAATAGAATTAGGATCTCTATTTTACCTTAATTACATTAATTACACTAAATAATAATTACAGAATATATAGTGAATATATATGGAATATATTCACTATCACTGCTAAATACATTAACATGGCATTTTCAGGCCAACTTCTCCAGCATAATTTATGGTCCAAACCGGAGTTTACGCGTAGCCAGAGCATACCTCCATTGAAAGCTAACCATGAACCAGTTAAGAAGCTATCACAACGAAAACTTAAAACACGAGGCATCAAAAGCAAATCTAAATGTTTGGTCATATTTTCAATGTTAAATCCTCATAATGGCACGAGTATGGGAACGTTTCTCCATCCGACACAATCAAGAAGTTCTATACTAGTATCAACAACAAAGACATGAACCAACTAGCACTGTTCATAGCCAAAGATTGTTTCTTTGATGATTTCTCCTACACTCAACCATTTCGAGGGAAAAACGTTACCTATCTTTTTCTCACATAAATATGAATTATACTTTTCTTTTGTCCAACTTTTTGAGCAAAATAACAACTGGTGCGCCTCAATTCCAAGCTAGTTGGGATCATCAGTTGCATGTCATAAATAAGGGTGATAAAATTAGTCCATAAAAACCTGACCAATTCAATCCGTTCAATGACCCACCCATTTATTAGTTCAGTCCATTTCAGCCTATCTAAAAAGTGAAAATTTCACAAATAGCTATAGTTTAAGGGTTTAAATATTCGCTTAACTATAGTTTGAGTAATTACATAGCGTAACTACTTTTTCATAGTTGTATTCATTGTAATTCCGTTGTATTCATAAATATGTCTTGCTTTATTCATGAATACAACGAGTAAAATTTGCTAAAATCGTTGGGTCCGATCTGATAATGGAAAACAAAATAAATTGTTTCTCAAATCACACCGAACGTATTTCCTTCCATATTTTCACATGTCTCTTTAATCTTCCATACGTCCAATTTGAAATTCAAATTTCCATCATCATTATCATCAAAACAGAGCACTTCAGTATCAAATTTGAATTCAATTAAAATAAACTTGTGTATTAAGATTTTCTCAAGCTCATTCTCGCTTCAATTTCATTTCTGTATGTGCAATTCCGTTTTTTTTTCTTACAAGGTTCTACAGAATTCATTGTTGTTGACGTAAATCGATATGGTTGCACTGTTTCGTATCAGTTATACACCGGAGTACGTACATAGATACAACATCACCAGGTATTAAACTTTTAATTCAATTAATGTTGATGTTATTTTTGTCAAATTGAACTGGTTAAATTTATCAGTTGTTGTTTTTTTTTTTGTGTTGTTGAAGTTTCTGATTTACAGTATTGAATTCAAATACAAAAATGTCGAACGTAACGGCGTTAATTCGACATTCCGATAGTTGGAATGATCAAAGTTATTTTGTGAATTACACTATTGATGCAATTATTTTCAAAGAGAATGCGTCGTATGAGGAGTTGGTTGATGCAATAACGAATCAAGTTTGAATAGATTCGAGTTTTAAAATAGTTAATATCAAATACATGATCGAATGTAATTCTATGCCTATAGAAATACACAACGATATGAGTGTCAGGGTGTACGTTGAACTCAAGAAAGAAAATAGGCAATTCAACATGTATCTGATGTGTATCAGTACAACTGATAAGGTGAATGAATACAATGCGTCAAGTTAAAGTATTGTTCAAAATGACCTAGCGCAAATCGAATACGGGCATGACATACAAGATATGGATACAAATTATTGGATGGCACTGGCGACATTAAATTATGGTCTACCAATAATTATATTCGGAGGAGTCAAATATTTGATCATTACAGATCATAATCACAAAGAGGTCATGGTAGATCAGGTATACACTGATAAAGAAACTTTAAAGTATGTGATGGCAAAATATGTAATAAGGAATAGGTTACAATGCCGTACAGAGCGATAAAATTCTATAAGGTCAGTTGTATTCATAATTTGAATGTTGTATTCGTATATGTATAAAAATCTATATTTGTGAGTATTAATTTAGTGTATTAAAGTAGTTGCTATTATACCTATACAATACGTTTTGCGAGTACAATGTATATATATATATATATATATATATATATATATATTAAGTTTGAATATTCAACTGAATGTATATGTATACAAATCCGCATTTGCAGTTATACACTTGTATGCATATCAGAACAATGTGAGTGGAAATTTAAGGCTTCGATTATTAACAGATCATCAATGTTCAAAGTTTGTGGACGAACATACATGCCCATTGAAGGATAAGGTCTATTCGCAACATCAAGCGAGTAGTGAATTTATGGCTGGTGTTATCAAGCCCATAATTTTAAATTATAAAAGAAAGCATACACCATGGGATATAGTAGACAATGTGAGAAATGAATTTGGTGTGGAAGTGACATACATGAAGGCCTGACGTGCTAAGGAAAAAGCTATGATGGACTTAAGGGGGGATCCAACAGATTCTTAAAAAAAATTACCAGGATATGTATACATTTTGGATAAATCGTATACATGTTCGCATATAGGAATGCAAAAATCGAGTGCAAATGAGTTCTTGTATCTATTTGTAGCATTGTATGCCTTTATCAAAGGGTTCGACTGTTTTCGACCTATCGTTGTTGTAGATGGCAGCCACCTTGAAACAACGTTCAATAGTACATTTATTTTAGCCAGCACGTTAAGTGGTGCAGGTGTTTAATACATGTTAATATATTACTGAATGCATGTATACAGATTCAAAAAGCTTATTAAATTTTCTTAAATTTTTGCGTGTATTCAACTATTTCTGCAGAAATATATTGCCTCTGGCATATGGAATGATAGATTCTGAAAATGATAAGTCTTGGAAGCTTATGGTGAACGGGAGAACACATGTATTGTATCTGATAGACATGAAAGCATTATAAAGGTTGTATCTAGAGTATATCCTAATGTTTTCTATTATGCATGCATTTGACATCTTTGGCAATATGTATACAAGAAATACAGGAAGAGTCACGATGTGTTGAGTGGGGTGTTCTATTCCATGGCAAAAGCGTATACACATGATGAGTTTGATATGCTAATGGAAAAGATTGAGCAGGTGGATATTCATGTCAAAAGGTACTTGAAACTAGCGGGAAGAGAAAAGTGGGCTAGGATTTATGCTACTGTTAACCGAGGATGGACAATGACTTCCAATATTGTTGAGTCAAATAACAAGGCACTATTACTAGCGCGAGAATTTCCTATCTTTGATTTTCTTGAAGAAGTTAGGATGATATTTGGAACACGTCAATAATCAAGGATATCCTACAATAAACCGACGGAATATGCTCTGTCGGAAATAACTACGTCGGTAGAAATAACAAACGGACAGTACCGAAAATTTTCAATAGTCTCAATCGATTAACTATATATAAAAACTTGGTGGCATTTTCTAATGACCTATTTCGATAAGAAGGTTAAATAAACGATGGAGCCCGTCAGCACGAATAAATAAGAAAATATTTGCGTAAATGAGAAAACCAATGGATTCCATCGGTTATTTCAAAATAATTTATCTAGTACTATGAAATAATTTATGCAGTATTAATCCTTCTTAAATCAAATGCTAGACAACATATAGCAAATCACTGAGAGATTATATTGTCTAAACCATGGGGTACAGCTAGCTAATTAGGTTATGCCATCCTCAATATCCACAGTGTAACATGTCTCTCCAGGGCCATAGGTATCACATTTGTTAACAGTTCTTCAACTATAGAAAGCCCACAGATTAATTGTATATTCCTCACTTATCCCAATTAATGACACTACTAAGTACTAATCAAAAGGTGACAATGTTCCTACAGTTTTAGAACAACTCAATCAGTTAAACTAATGCTCTATAACATCATTATATTTGTTGGGAAAAAAACAATTCTTACAGTGAGGTCAATCTAATTCGAGAGTGAATTGAGATCCTCTAAGACTTCAGATATTCACAATTGTAAGATAGAATGTTATAGAAATACGAATGTTAAATCAAATGTGGTTCACAAGATATAGCAAGGTTAGAAATAATCACACCCAACAGAGGGTGCAGATGCCTAGCTAACATATATATAAAGAATAAAATCAGACAAGCCGTTAGAGATGATTTGACTATATATACATATATAAACGTATGTACATGTTGTACCATATAAGAGGATTAGAGGTATTTAAAAGGGTTGAGGTAGACCACAAATCATATAAATCTCAAATGGTTTTGAATTTCTCAAATGTATGGGAAACATGAATAACCCTTCATGCACGAGATAATAATGATAGGAGATTGATCAGTTTTATATAGTGTCATTTTCGCTGAATTCTTGTATTTAGACATTTTTTCTTCTCATATTGCAAGAGATTGACAAGTCAGAGTCGAGTGACCTCAGGGGTTTTAGAGAGTCTTCTATAGTGACATTTTCGTTGATTTATTGTATTTAGACATCTTTTCTTAACCGTCTTGTGACAAATTCCCGGTGTTCGAGTATGTAATATAATATGGCCTTTTCTTAAATTCTTTTTTTGAAAAAAAGTTCGAATCCCCCCCCCCCCCCCGCACACACCACCACAATCCCAAAAAAAAAAAAAACTAAGAAGATAGAAACCTCATGCTATGTTGTGAATTGTCATAAAACCATCTTGAAAAAGATTGCTAAATTTTGGTCTATACTATGTGGATACCTCAAGTCCAGAGCAAGGCAGAGGCATTAAAGCAACAATTTCAGGAAAGGAATAGGTCCTTTCCTCAATGGCAAAGCTTTAAACCAAAGTTTTTATGCTTCTCAATCATGGGTCCATAAATAGATAGATGTATAGTTTCTATAGTGCTGCTATATGGATTAAAATGGCATTTTCAGGCCAACTTCTCCAGCATAGTTTATGGTCCAAATCGGAGTTTACGTGTAGCCAGAGCATACCTCCATTGAAAGCTAACCATGAACCATTTAAGAAGCTATCACAACGAAAACTTAAAACACGAGGCATCAAGAGCAAATCTAACTGTTTGGTCACATATTCGATGTTAAATCCTCAGAGTGGCACGAGTATGGGTACATTTTCTCCGTCCGACACAATCAAGAAGTTCTATACTAGTATCAACAACAAGGACATGAAGCAACTAGCACTGCTCATAGCTAAAGATTGTTTCTTTGATGATTTCTCCTACACAAAACCATTCAGAGGGGAAAAGGTTACCTCTCTTTTTCTCACAAAAATATGATTTGTACTTTTCTTTTGCCCAACTTTTTTAGCACAATAACAACTGCTATGCCTCAATCCCAAACTAGTTGGGATCAGCGGTTGCATGTCATAAATAAGGGTGATAAAATTAGTCCATGGAAGCATGACCAGCCCAATCCGTTCAACCTGCCCATTTATTAGCTCAGTCCATTTCAGCCTAGCGCATTTCAGCATATCTAAAATTGGGTTGATATGTAGCCCAAATTGGCCCATAAAACTTATCAAAATATTTTCAAAAAGACCTTTTTGTTTAATATGTTATATACACCCACAAAAAAATAAAAAATGATTTTATTATATACTTAAAAAAATATAAAAGAACAAACAAAGAATCTAAAACTTAGCAAGAATTGGGTGGGTTGGGTTATGATCCACTTTTTCGCCCATTTTAGCCCGACCCTTTTCTGCCCAAGTAACTTTTGGCGGTTCATTTATTAACTCAATCTATTTTGACCCGCCCAAATTCATCCCAACCCACCCATTTGACACCCCTAATCATAAATTCTCTGTTTTGGTCCATAATATTTCGTCGCTTCGTACTTGAGGATTATCTAACACACTAAAGGTTCTCTAATATACTCTAGTGGTTATATCTCCAATTTGTAAATTGGTGCAGGAGGCTATGAAATTTCTGGGGCAACTAACCACATGCATGGGGAAGAACACAGAGTTCTGCATCGAACACATTTATGAAGGAGTTGATCTCACAACTGTGGTAAACTGGCATTTAGGTAACGACGAAAACTTATTTCATATATCTAATGAATAAAATGTAAATATTGGAACATGAGAAAGTATATTTTGGCAAATGCAGAGTGGAACAAGAAACAGGTTCCTTTCACTAGAGGCTGCAGCTGCTACGAGTTATCAAGAGACGGAGAAGAACTAGTCATAAGGTAAATTTCAAAGTTTTCTCAGGCCATGTATGTTACCTTTAAGCCTATTACTTTGTCAGCACAAGCTTAAGTGCTCCGGAAATGGAAATTTATACAGGAAAGCTCAAGTAATCATTGAATCGCCAATCAAACCAGGAAGCTTAGCTTTGGTATGAATACCACCAGTCTTCTAATTCAGAAAAGCGCAAACTAGACTAGCTAATTTCTATTTCATTAATGCATGCGGTGTTCTTCACAAAATGCAGGAAGTGTTCCACAAGGTCATTTCAGTATGTGATGCTTTCCCCGAAGCTGCTGAATGTACGTTGATTTCTTTTGTTCTTCATATTTTAACGAAAGAACAGAAATTTCTCAACATGTCAAAATAAAGGAATTTTCACACTGTCTAGCCGCCCATCAAAATAATGGCCAACAAATGTATATTTTTTGTATAGTAATGTATAATAAACATAAATTAACATGTTTGACACATAATGGAGTATACTTTTAGTATATTTGGCAAGAGAATGTAATTATTCTGGGTCGAACTGCCAAATATGTTAAAAGCCCTAAAATAAATTTCCTATGCAGGGTTGTTTCTGACGGGTCCTCATCTGTTTGTAACCATCTACAATATAGCTCTCCGGCCAAGCATACATCCAATTCTTGCCTGGTACCATAAGTTATGGAGTATCATAGTCACATTTCTTACGCTTATCTACACGATATTCCACTTTATTATAAATAAATTCCACAAGTAGAACATATACTCAACATTTTGATGGCTTTACTTTTCCTACATATAAACGGTAGCAGACAAGACAGACATACTTCACATTCATAACAAGCACAGTAAAATCTTCAAAAGTTTCTTACTTCTATATTAGCTGTCAATCATCGTTGCTATCTCGTTTCGACCATGATTCAAGCAATGAAAGAGCAACTAGAGGTCCAAGGAAAGGAGGGATCGGAGGTGGTCTGCTCAAAGCAACCAGGGGTTCAATGTTCTCCGCCTTCATATGGGCTTCTCCAGCATCATCATTTGCTTGCTTCTTAGGTGTCATTGTTCCAACTGTATCAATGTTTGCCATTATTCTTATTATTCAAAATCAAAATGGATATAACAGTAAATAAAGTAGTTAATCAACTCCTTCTCTAACTACCATTTTGTTTTGCACTTGTAATAACAATTCTATCTCCACGCAAATTTATATGACACTCTTTCACTTTGAAAGAACAATACTCAGAGATCATTCCACTGACAATATTATATTATACCATTTTGAAACTTTCAAGAATTCAAGCAGTCAAACGACTTTTTTTTTTAACTACGATTATCTTGTACATTCGTAATAGTAACATTTCTATCTCTATCAGAATTTATATGACAGTCCTTCTCTCTTCGAAGGTTCCAAAAGTACTCTACATAATTCACAGATAAAACTATTATTTTATACAACTTTCATAACTTCCCAAGATTCAACTTCATTTAGATATTCAAAATTTACACATTTTACTTAACATTTTTCTATTAAACTAAATTTTAACTATTAGTTCAACATACTTTCCACTACCACTAATATAATATAAGTCAAATTAACATATGAACTTGTTATTTGTTATGTAGTTCCAAATCATATATTTTTATCTTAAAAATCAAAATCCCGAGCTAACCATATCTACAAGCATAACTTGAATGTATAGAAGGTCTGGACCGATAAGTCCGCCATGAAATAATCTAAATGAAATCAAGGGACCATATACAGCTGACAATCCCAACGAGACATGCATATATACTTCTGTATATTCAGGTTATACTTGTAATGCTGGTAGATGTGGTGTGGTTCGCTCGGGCCAGTAAGGCACCAGTGCCGGCCACACAAGTTTCAGATCTTCAACATCAACCTTTGAGATTAAACGGTATTTTACTCTTTTTTACTCTCAACAATGTTATTCGTCGAGAAGCCCGAGCAGAGTACACAAAGTTTATCTAATACTAACTGTCCTTATATAAAATAAACAAGTTTGAAATTACCAAATCGTCCTCCATATGGAAACATGGTTCTGAATTTGGTTATCGTAGGAACTAAAGTTTCAGTTCGATTCATATTCACAGTCCTGCAAATTATTATGGAAGAAAGTGTGAAAATAAACATACTTAGAGAAAACCCATGATAAAAAGATTGATGAAATTGAAGAAACGTAACAGAAAATCTTATTATTATTATTATTTATTTATTTATGTAAAAAAAACTGATCTTTCGTCTTAGAAGAGAGAATTGTCAGCAGTTTGTTCGAAGGTTCTTGAAAGTTTAGATGGGCTAGTGGTTGTTTTGGACTTTTGGTACAGCCTGATTATAATGGATCTATATATGGGCCTCCATGAAAGTAGGATTAGTTGGGCCCACGTACAATTTGCTAACATGACCCATTTTATGATGGTTGGGTTAGTCCGTTTATTTATGAAATAATTACATCTCATAACTAACTCAAGGATATAGTTACCTTTAGTAACTATTGTTTAAATAAATTATAAAGAATAACTATAATGTGTATTGAATTACCTATCATAGCTACATTATATATTTAAAGTAGAATACTCTATTTCTTTATTATTTTTATTCTTGTCTTTCTACTCTTATATCTCTCTAACATCTGGTATCTCTCTTTCTAATCTTCGGCGAGTCTAAACGACGACGATGCCATCGAACCACCCAATGGCTTTAAACTCAAGCTTGTTTCACTTTTGCATCCTTATTTCTGTTCAAAGTGAACTCAAGGTTCTCTGATGGCAAAATGTATACAAGAAATCATTATGTGGCCATATGGAGAATCATGTTCCAAGTACCCTACTGGCAGGTTCTCCAATGGACATTTCATCCCTAATTTTATTGGTAAATTTCGCTGCAGCCACACATCGATCGGAAAAGGAGTAGGTCGGTAAGGCCCAGATTTGATCGGAAAATGCCTTTATTGTCAAGATCTAACCGGAAATATAGTTTATTGTCCTGATCTGATCGGAAAATATACTTTATTGTTCAAATCTGACCGAAAAATATACTTTATTCGCCTGTATTTCGAAGGAGATCTTTTTGTATACAAATGAATACAGTGAATTTGAAGTGTATTCATTTTTTTCTAGTGTAAAATCCAATTTTTCATTATGTATTTTATTGCTTGTATTCAGTTTTTGAGTGTATTCGTACACTTTATTCGCATGTATTTCGAAGGAGATATTTTTGTATACAAATGAATACAATGAATTTGAAGTGTATTTTATAGTGTGTTCGTTTTTTTCTAGTGTAAAATCCAATTTTTATTATGTACTTTATTTCTTGTATTCAATTTTTGAGTGTATTTGTAATTTTTTAGTGTAAAATTCAGTGTTTGGGGGTGTATTTTATTTCTTGTATTCAGTTTTTGGTTGTATTTTGAAAGAGATTTTTTTGTATACAAATAAATAAAGTAAATTTAAATACTTATAATAAATTGAATACAGTGTAAAAATAACTATAAATGAATACAGTTGAGTTGAATACATCTAACTTGAATACAACTGAGTTGAATACAGAGCAGATTTTTACTCGTTGTATTCATGAATATAACGAGGCCATTTTATGAATACACTGATAAGTTGTAGAAACTAAAGTAGCTACGCCCTGTAAATATTGAAACTATGGCTATGACAATTTTTAAACTTCTAAACTATAATCATTTGTGTAAGTTGCACTTTATTTATCCGGATAGTATAGCGGGTCATTCGCACAAATGCTCTTATTTTGGTGTGTTCTTTAATTTTTGCCCTGTATTATTTTGTCGCGGCATAATTAGATTTTCACACTGCATAATTAGTATTTATCTTCGACATATGTATCATGCATAATCACAAATTATGTCGGATAAGACATAACTGTCAACACTCAACATAATATGAAAAAAGACATAATTTCATATTTCGACGGACATAATTAGCATTTAGTTTCAATATATGTATCATAACATCCACCCAAACTATGCCGGATAAGGCATAATTTTCAACACTCAACATAATTTAAAAATTTACTATAAAACTATGCTGCACAACTTAATTCCTACATAATTTATGCCACGCGAGACAAAATTTCAGTTTTCGAAGAGAATATTATAGATACTATGCCTTGTGAAGTAAATCTGGATATTTTCATAAAATAAATAACATGAGAAAAAATTAAAAACCACGGATATGAAGGGCAAAGATTAAAGACCAATGCGTTTAAAATGTTTTGGTACAACCTGATTATTGTGGGTTTATCTATGGGCCTCCATGAGAGTAGGATTAGTTGTGCCCATTTGATGATGGTTGGGCTAGTCCATTTATTTACCTGGACAGTATATCGGGTGATATAAAGGGTCATTTGCACTTTTTTCCTATTTTGTGTTGATCTTAAATGTCCCTATAACAAATAAATTTCTTGCGGGTATATGTTTATATTTTCTCATCATAATATCTCATAAGCTATGTTTCACAAGACTTTAATTTTTAAGTAAATTATGCGTCATTAGACATAAGTTCTGTTCCGAGAGACAAAAATTAAAAACAGTGCGCATTTGAAGGGAAAAATTAAAGACCAGCTAATTTGAAGGAAAAGAGTGCGATTTTTTCTGATATACAAGAATGGTTTTGAAAGTGAGTGGTTTTGAACTTTGACCCGTTTGTCATATAGATAAAATTCCAAAGTTTAACAAGTTTTGTTCCATGGCAACGCTTTTGATTTTAAAATTTTTCCTATAAAAAAAGCTGGAGTCAAAAGTTTAAAATCACCGTTTTCTAAGGCCATTGAGTGACAACTTATTGATTATTAGTATGATGATATAATCACATGCTAAATTAAGTGAAGTCAACCAATTTAAGGTTTTTACTTGTAGAGGCAGATCCAGTGTCAGTCTTGTTAGTTCAATTAAACTTATTAATTTAGCTTGAACTAAGCAACACCAAAACAATTAAAACGTGCATATAATAAAATTGTACTAATTCTAAACCAATTGAAATTAGTTTTTGAATTTGCCTTTGTTTGTGAGCAAGAACTTTGTTAAAAGTAAACATTGTATATGGAATGAGAATACGGACTTCTTATATGGACTTGAACAATCTTTAGCCTACAAGCTAGCTTTTGAGATTGAGTTAGGCTTAAGATCCATTCTTTACATGATATCAGAGCCAGAACCATTCAAATTCTTTGTTCACCGATGTTGGACCCCCAAATTATATTATCCACACTCCAGTTAACAAAGTCTAGGCGTGAGGGGGAGTGTTAAGAATCTCACATCGTATATGAAATGGGAACACATACTCCTTATATGGATTTAGACAATCCTCAACCTACAAGCTAACTTTTGGGGTTGAGTTAAAAAAGCTCATATCTTTCGTGCAAAGTTGGCATAACTTGGGTTACAACACATGGCTGATCTAATGTTTTGATATTAGGTTCATCCAAATCTAATATCAAAGCATAGATTTTTCATATGAGAACTTACAAAAAATTTAATAAATATTATATTTGAATTTATTATTTTAAAAGTATAATTTATTTAAATGCTAAAAGTCGTAAAGACCGAATCTATTAAATTAAAATTTTGAATCGATCAAATCCAAGATCACATTAACAGGTTTAAACTTTAAAGAGTTCGGTACATCTCTCAAGCTAACAAAACATGAAACCTAACAACTTAATTAGTAGGTGGGAAAAAATTGCATAGACTACATATTTAAGACTCTTTATTATAAAATATATAATTAAATTTTCTTATTTATAAAACATAATAATATATTACAAAACATGACGGATCTTCATATTTTTTTAATTATTTTTTAAAAACGATTTTTTTAAAACAAAATTTTAATTTTTTTGTTTAAAAAATTATTAATTTATTAAAATTTTAATTTTTTTTTTGCTCAAGGCTTACAAAATTAACTCAAATTTTTGTGTATAAAAATGTATGAAATGTGTATATATGAGAGAAAGTTTTAATATAGTTTCATACACAAATTGTGAGCGAAATTTTTAAGCCTTGAATATTGTATGAAAGTTGTATACAATGTTGTTGTAGTTGTATTTTATACACGAAATATGTGAGCAAACTTCTAAGTCTTGAGCAAGATATATATTTTTCATACATACAATTTTGAGCGTAATTGTTAAGCCTTGAACGAGATATATATTTTTCATACATACAATTTTGAGCGTATTTGTTAAGCCTTGAACGAGATATACACATTTTATACATTTTTCATACACAAAAATTGAGCGAGCCTATAGAAAGATATACACATCATACATTTTTCATACACAAAATTTTGAGCGATTATTTTAAGTCTTGAATGTTGTATGAAAGTTGTATACGATGTTGTTGTAGTTGTTTTAATTTTAAAGAAACCTAACATGAACTTTATATAAAAAAATGTGAGCGAAATTCTGAGCCTTGAGCGATATATAAATTTCATACCATTTTCATACACAAAATTTGAGCGATTTTTTAAAGCTTTGAACGAGATATACATATTTCATACATTCTTCATACTGTTTTCATACACAAAAATCTGAGCGAATTTTTAAGCAGAAAAAAATTAAATTTTTTTTATAAAAAAAAATAAAAAAAATTAATTTTTTTTAAATAATATATTTTTAATAGTTATTTTTTTTAAAAAAATTAAAAAATAATTTACTTAAAAATTATTTAAAACTATATTTATATAGAGTTTGTAATATTATGTTTTGTAAATAGAAAACTATCGTCACGTTTCGTAAATATTATATATATATATATATATATATATATATATATATATATACTTTACCGGTAGTAGATTACAACTCATAAAAACACATAACTCAAACTATTGGAACCCACTAGGCCCAAATAGGGTGTGATTGTCTATAACCATTGCAATTAGTCACTAAACCAGCTGACAGTGAACTTGTACCTATTCTTAAAAATTTAGTAAATTTTGTGCACCGAGAATATTTACATAATCAAATTACTTAAGTACTTACAAATAACTCAATAGTCATAATTTGTAACACAACATAAATTGCAAGTAACAACGTGCTATATGATGTTAAAATTATACTAATGGTATAAAACTTTTTAAACACTCATAAGACGAGACTTATACTAATGGAACATCGTCAATAATCAAAGATATCCTACAAAAAATCGACAGAATATGCTCCGTCGGAAATAACTACGTCAGTGTAGAAATAACAGACAGACACTACTGAAAATTTCCGATCGTCTCAATCAGTTAACTAAATTTAACACTTCGTGGTATATTTTTGTAATAACCTACTTCAAAAAGAAGGTTAAGTAAATGATGAAGCCCGTTGGCACGAATAAATAAGAAAATATTTGCGTAAATGAGAAAACCAATGGATTCCATCGGTTATTTCAAAATAATTTATCTAGTACTATGAAATAATTTATGCAGTATTAATCCTTCTTAAATCAAATGCTAGACAACATATAGCAAATCACTGAGAGATTATATTGTCTAAACCATGGGGTACAGCTAGCTAATTAGGTTATGCCATCCTCAATATCCACAGTGTAACATGTCTCTCCAGGGCCATAGGTATCACATTTGTTAACAGTTATTCAACTATAGAAAGCCCACAGATTAATTGTATATTCCTCACTTATCCCAATTAATGACACTACTAAGTACTAATCAAAAGGTGACAATGTTCCTACAGTTTTAGAACAACTCAATCAGTTAAACTAATGCTCTATAACATCATTATATTTGTTGGGAAAAAACAATTCTTATAGTGAGATCAATCTAATTCGAGAGTGAATTGAGATCCTCTAAGACTTCATATATTCACAATTGTAAGATGAATGTTATAGAAATACGAATATTAAATTAAATGTGATTCACACGATATAACAAGGTTAGAAATAATCACACCCAACAGAGGGTGCAGATGCCTCGCTAACATATATATGAAGAATAAAATCAGACAAGCCGTTAGAGATGATTTGACTATATATACATATATATGTTAGTAATTTTCTGTTTTTATGGACTCACATATAATATATTTTACATATATGTTATTATTAAAGGAGCTTATTTTATGATCTAATAAAGTATTATTATATGGACATAAGAAGTATCAAATATTATTTTCACATGGTATGTTTGATGGACACATGCATTATAAAAAAAACACATTTTCATTTGAAAAGGCACCAACATAACCTTTATAAGGGTGGTCCCTAAAGTCAGAATACACTTCTTTCTTTTCCTTTTCCATCTATAAAAAGACAAAGTATCAAGAGCGATTCCACATTTAGAAGACTCACTTCTTCAACCAAGTTTTCTCAATCAACTTTGGCAATGGAACAAGGTTAGTGCATTTACTGTTCTTCATTATCATCTATTGATTTACTTGCAATCCCGTGTTAATTAAGATTGTTTCAACAAGTGATATTGTTATCAAAATTATATAATATCTCAAAAATAATAATCTTCTTTGAGAGCTTTTCTAGTGTTCAATAATTCCTTT
The DNA here is from genome assembly GCA_029783415.1 of Anisodus acutangulus. Taxonomy (NCBI): domain Eukaryota; kingdom Viridiplantae; phylum Streptophyta; class Magnoliopsida; order Solanales; family Solanaceae; genus Anisodus; species Anisodus acutangulus. Next base: position 54,737,539 of record CM056496.1, read on the forward strand.
ATCACATAAAAGTGGTACTACCTTTCATTATCCTTTATGGCCATCTTAATGAGGAAAAATGGCAGTTGCCAAACCGTTCTATGACATTTAATTTGATAAATTGAATTATCTTTATGGCTGCTCTTTATTACTTTTGAATACCATTGGCAATTTCATGATGACCAGAAGCTCATTCCTTGGCATATAAATCTAACAGTGCATTTCACTTTGTGTGATGAAAAACTAAAACAAAATTCCTTCTTCTTATTTTCTTGCTAAGTTTTATATGAAATTAAATATGTGAGATTCTGGATTCTAGTTTTATATTAGAAGAGCTTGTTGAATCCTGGGGATACACCCATACCAGGTGAAATATCCTTAAGGACAATATCTTTAACACGCCTCAAGCTTTGACGAATTCCATACAAGCGTTCGTGATAAAGTATTTTCTGATAGAATATTACCATATATTGTATATATTTTATATTAGGTAAATTTATATTCCGATTGTAATTAGGAAGATTAGTTACCTAGTTTGTAACCATGTAAATAATTATGTAATACTATATATATTGTACACAATAATCAATGAAAAATCAGGGAACATATTCCTTTATGGTATCAGAAGCCAAACACTAACTTTTTTCTCCCAAAGCCGCCGCCCTCAGCAACCCTCCTCATTCTTTCTTCGACTTTCATCTCTTCCCTCCAATCTGCAATGGATGAACAACCTAAATTACATCATGCTCTTGCAGCTAACAACATCAAGAATTTCATTCTCATAACTCTTGAGATGGAAAATGTTCAGTATTCATCTTGGGTGGAATTATTTAAGATTCATTGTCGTGTATACAAAGTCATCGACCATATCATCCCTCAAAAATTAAAGCCACTAGAAAAACCTGATTATTCTAATGATGAACTTTGGTCCCGCTTAGATGTGGTTATCCTATAATGGATCTATGACACGTTCTCGAATGATCTATTGCATACAATCATTAAAATTGATGTCACTGCACGACAAATGTGGGAGAGCTTGAAAAGTATTTTTCATGATAACAAGACACAACGTGCCTTGTATCGGGAAAATCAATTTCAGGCCATTCAGCAGGATGATTTTCCTGATGCGTCAGCCTATTGTCAAGAACTTAAGATGATTGGCAATCAACTCTCCAATGTTGGTGCACCAATCACTAATCAAAAATTGGTGATGCAACTTATTGCGGGTTTGAATGAAAATTATGACAGTGTCGCTACCATCCTCCAACAAAGCACACCATTACCTCCGTTTTATGAGGCTCGTTCGAGACTCATCCTTGAAGAAACCCGAAAAATAAAGTGAGCAACGACTAATGTTAACACAGACGATGCCTCTCTCGTAACCACCGGTGGTAATCATGTCGACTCGAGAGTCTCGAATCCCGCCCAAACCGGCAAGCCAAAGATCTAACACGTGGCTCACGTCTCCATAATAACAACAGAGGAAGAAATTTTGAGAATAGCCGTGGTGGCAACAGTGGAAGCACCGAAAATAGTGGCAGCGATGGCAGGAGGCAGCCCTCGCCGGCTGGAAGCCACCAACAATGGCAAAAATAGCGGTAGCAGCCTCCGCCGTGGGCTGCCTACTGGCCGTGGGCTACGTGGGCCCCATTGACATGGGCTACTCCACCTTGACCCTACCCGACGTCCTCCTGGGCCCAACTTTTTTCTCGACATCCTCAGCGCACGTTTACATCAGGCATACATTGCACATGTTTCTTATCTTTCAACCTACGCACCGATGGATATTGAGGCGGCTATGAACACGATATCTCTCAACGTTCCTGATGACAGTTGGTACATGGACACTGGCGCCACATCTCATATGACGACATCCTAAGGTACTATCTCATCTTATTTTAATATGAGCAATTTCAATCGTCATATTATTGTTGGTAGTGGACAAGGCATTCCCATTCGAGGTTATAGACAATCATCTATTTCCCCACCCCACACCCCTTTAGCATTAAAAATGTCCTCCATGCCCCAAAACTTATCAAAAATCTAATCTATGTGCGTCGTTTCACAACCGACAATAATGTTTCCCTTGAATTTGATCCTTTTTATTTTTCTGTGAAGGACCTTATGACAGGGATGCGAATAATGAGATGTGATAACACCGGGGACCTTTATCCTACCACTACCTCCGTCAGCCATCCAACCTCCTCTCCATCAACCTTTGCAGTAATTTCATCTCCTTTATGTCATAATAGATTAGGACATTCGAGAGACTCTTGATTGATTGCAAACATGTCCCTTCTCCTCCTGTTTGTGAATCTTGTATTTTTGGGAAACATGTCAAGTTGCCATTTTATTCTTCATCCACTTATACTTTAATGCGTTTTGATATAATACAGAGTGATTTATGGACTTCTCCTATCTTATGCATGGCCGGACATCAATACTATATGTTGTTTTTAGATGATTGTTCAAACATCCTATGTAATTTTTCCATTGGTAATAAGTCATAAGTCTATTCTATCTTTTCTTCATTCAACACTTTCATTAAGACACAATTTGAAAAGAATATTAAATGTTTTCAATGTGATAATGGGAGACAATTCGATAAGAATAAATTCAAACTTTTCTGCGTCAAACATGGCCTTATTTTTTTGTTTTTCCTGTCCCCACACCTCTCCACAAAATGGCAAAGTTGAATGAAAAATTAGAACCATAAACAACTTAGTTCGTGCCCTCATTTCTCACGCTTCTATCCCCCATATTTTTGCCATTGTGCTTTATCAATGGCAACTTATCTCTTGTACATTCTCCCAAACAAGTCTCTCAAACAAAAGTCTCCCACACAAGTTCTCTATCTTTGGGATCATTCCTATAAGTATTTATGAACTTTTGGATGTCTGTGCTACCCCCTCCATTCCTCCACACAAATTAATAAGTTGCAACCCAAGTTCACCCCGTGTGTATTTCTTGGTTACCCCCCTAATCATTGAGGTTACAACTCTTATGACTTGTCCAGCCAAAAAATAATCATTTCTCGGCATGTCATATTTGATGAGTCTCAATTCATGTTTACCAAGCTCCATTGTCCGCCTCCGGATTCCTATGACTTCTTAAACGATGGACTCAATTCCCTCTTAATTCACCACTTGTAAAATCCATCGCCGCCATCACCGGATCCTATCCCTACTCCCCATCATCGTCTCGGGTGGGTCACCATACCTAGTCATGGGACACGGGACACTGCCCACCCATCACTGTCTCGGTTCTGGCTCGGGTTATGGATTTTCCCAGCCCCGCCCTTGCCTCTTCTCGGCTTATGGCACCACCCCACCATCTCGGCCTTCTCAGCCCACCACCAGTCCAGTTTCCGCCCGTCCTGCCCTAGCCAACCTAGCCCCTCGCAGCTCCCCTACGGACAATGGAAACCCGTGCTATGCACGACATTTCCAAACCCAAATGACAATTTAATTTGTCAACTTTGGTTGCCCCTTCACCTCTTCTTTGTAACTCGAAAAATGTCTTGACCGATCCTAATTGGAAATCTGTCATAATTGACGAATATAATGCTCTTATTGAAAATAAGACGTGAGATCTAGTGCCACATCCTCTTGATGCTAACATTATTCATTCTATGTGAATTTTTAGACATAAAAAGAAATATAATGGTTCTTTTGAAAGGCACAAGACCCGTCTTGTAGGCGACGGCAGGTCTCAACAGGTGGGCATGAATTGTGATAAAACTTTCAGCCCGGTGGTGAAACCGACAACTATTCAGATCGTTCTTAGTATTGCTTTGTTCAAATCTTGGCATATTCATCAGCTTGACGTCAAAAATGCTTTATTGCATGGGGACCTTCATGAAACCGTATACATGCATCAACCAATGGGATTCAAGGATCCGGCTCATCCAGATTATGTGTGTCTTTTGAAAAAATCGCTCTATGGACTGAAATAGGCTCCTCGTGCATGGTACCAATGATTTGCTGACTTTGTATCCTCTATCAGATTTTCACATAGCAAATTCGATCACTCGTTTTTCATCTATAGCAAGGGTAATGACATGGCATACATTCTGTTATATGTTGATGACATTATCTTAACTATATCTTCTGATGCACTTTGCCGATCTATTATGTCACTTCTTGCCTCAGAGTTTGCTATGAAGGATTCAGGCCCCCTAAGCTATTTTTTAGGCATTGTTGTTACGATACATGCATATGGCTTATTTCTTTGTCAAAGGTAGTACGCCGAAGAGATTCTTTATCGAGCAGGCATGACGTCTTGCAAACTGACCCACACATCGGTGGACACTAATTCCAAATTCAGTGTTTCTACGAGTTCTCAATATGCCGACCCGACTCACTATCACAGTTTAGCAGGAGCATTGTTGTATCTCACTTTCACGAGACCAGATATATCCTATGTCATGCAACAAATATGCTTACATATGCACATCCCGACGGATGAACATATGAATGCCCTCAACTGTATTTTGCGATATGTACAAGGTACTCTTCATTTCGGCTTACACCTGTACAAGTCCTCACTCTCTGGTCTCACATCTTATTCTGATGCTGACTGTGGTGGATGTCCTAACACTCCTCGATCCATGTTGGGTTATTGTGTGTTCCTTAGAGATAACTTGCTTTCTTGATCTTCTAAAAGACAACCTACTATGTCTCGATCCAGTGTTGAAGTTGAGTACAGAGGTGTAGCAAATGTTGTTTCTGAGTCCTGTTGGATACGCAACCTTCTACTTGAGCTTCACTGCCCCAATCCATAAGGCGACATTGGTTTACTGTGATAATGTAAGTGCGATATATCTTTCCGGCAATCCCGTTCAACATTAGTGCACTAAACACATTGAAATGGATATTCACTTTGTACGTGAGAAAGTTGCTCGTGGACAAGTTCGCGTCCTTTATGTTCCTTCCCGATATCAGATTGCTGACATATTCACTAAAGGACTTCCGCGCATACTCATTGATGATTTCCGAGCCAATCTCAGCGTATGAGAACCTCTCGCTTCAACTGCGGGGGTGTGATAGAATATTACCATATCTTGTATATCTTTTATATTAGGTAAATTTATATTCCAATTGTAATTAGGAAGATTAGTTACCTAGTTTGTATCCATGTAAATAATCATGTAACACTATATATATTGTACACAATAATCAATGATCAGGGAACATATTTCTTTATTTTTCGTAAGATTTTCAACAATGTTAAGGATATTTCTTTTATGGAAAATGCTACACTACTCTTACGTACCGAAACAACCAAGGAAAATCAAAGCAAATTTGAATGAGAATTGAACTCAAACATTAAGAGTAAATAAAGTCCCATCGGAATTGTTCAAGAGAGAAAAGATGGATGTCGCTGCCGCAGCTTTGGTTGATTTTGTTGTTGAACTGGCGGAGCTCTGGCCTCAAGGTAATATGTATAATCTCCTTAAAATTTTAGTAATGTTTATGGCATGACTATACAATTTTTTGCTCATGTGGATTAGTAAATTGTAAGAATTATCAAATATTTTCCTCATCTTATTCTTCCACAATAATGTGGTTAATATACAACATAATGATAGGGAGAAGATCATACCTAAATATCTCCCTAATGATAATGATAAGATTGCTAATCTTCCTAATAATAATGATAAGATTGCTAATCTTCTTAATGATAATGATAAGATTGCTAATCTTCCTAATGATAAGATAATCCTAATAAACATTTTACCTCCTACCATATATACAAGATATATAACTTAATTACAATAATAATAATAATTAATTATATTAATAATTATTATTCTATCACTCCCCCGCAGTCGAAGCGGTAGGCAACTGGATGCTGAGGCTGTCCCGAAAATCTTTAAATAACACCAGCGGAAGACCTTTAGTGAAGATATCATCAATTTGATGGCGCGACGGGACATGTAGCACCCGCACTTGACCGCGTGATACTTTTTCACGGATAAAGTGGATATCCAACTCAATATGTTTTGTGTGTTGATGATTGACTGGATTACCGGACATGTAGATAGCACTAATATTATCACAATATACTAAAGTGGCTTTCGGAATTGGGCAGTGTATCTCTAGAAGAAGATTTCGAAGCCAACATGATTCAGACACTACATTGGCAACCCCTCGGCATTTTGCTTCAGCACTAGATCTTAATAATTTGGCTTGTCTTTTTTAGGACCAAGAAACCAAGTTATCATATAGAAATATACCATAACCTGAGGTGGAGCGTCTTGTCTCGGCAGCCTCCCCAATCTGCATCTGTGTAGAAGACAAGTGTGGACATGGATGATGAATATAAGTGCAAGCCATATTCAAGGGTACCCTGTATATATCGCACAATGTGTTTCAGAGCATGCATATGATCATCCATCGGATTATGCATTAAAAGGTACACTTGTTGTACAACATAAGATATATCTGGTCTGGTGAAGGTTAAATACTACAGGGCTCGTGCCAGGCTGCAGTAGAGTGTTGGGTCGACAAAAGGCTTGCTGGAAGATGCACTCAATTTGGATTTTGTGTCCACCGAAGTTGCTGAGGGTTTACACGAGGACATACCAGCTCGTTCCACAATCTCTGCTGCATACTTCTTTTGGGAGAGAAATAAACCACATGCATGTCGTGTCACTGCTATGCCCAAAAAATAGTGTAGTGGGCCCAAGTCCTTCATTGAAAATTCAGAGCTAAGTTGTGACATGGTGGAATTACGAAGATCATCTGATGAGGTAGTTAATATAATATCATCCACATATAAGAGAAGATACACAATATTATTACCCTGACTATAAATAAACAGAGAGTGAACGGAACGACTGTTGAAAAACCCAATATGTGAAACAAAATCTGCAAACCACTTATACCATTCCTTGGGAGCTTGCTTTAGTCCATATAATAATTTTTTGAGAAGGCACACATGATTTGGGTATTTGGAGTCCCTGTACCCCAAAGGTTGGTACATGTATACCGTTTCATTTAGATGCTCATGGAGAAAAGTATTTTTGACATCCAATTGAAGAAGTGGCCAACCCTTTGAGAGAGCCAAACTAAGTACTGTTCGGATAGTCGCTGGTTTGACCACCGGACTGAATGTCTCACCGCAATCAACGCCAACACGTTGTGTTTTTCCAACCCCTACAAGATGGGCTTTATGCCGCTCAAAAGAACCATCAGAGTTTTCTTTGTGACTAAATATCCACATATACCGAATTATATTAGCATGAGGTGGATGAGGTACTAATTTCCACGTCCTATTTTTAATAAGAGCATTAAATTCATCGTCCATAGACATTTTACAATTCGGGTCATGAAGAGAAGTCACATGATTACAGGGTAATGGTGATTTTGAGAGTTGAGTGTGTAGGCTATATTTGGTGTTGGATTTGACAATACAGTGTTGGCTTTGGGTAATGGTTCGGTTGACTAAGTTTTGGTCCGAGAAGAAAATACTGTTTGGCATGACGACGGATTCTGGGCCTCGACCCAAGTCACTGCCAGAAGGCTGGACAGTGACATTGGGCTGAAAAATCACTGAGGGCCTGACAGGAGGCAGATTCGGAGCACTGGGCCTTGGGACTGGAGGCCTAGTCCGCTGAAATGTATTATCCAGCGGCTGGGCCACTGTTGCGGGGTCCTGTTGGCTCAAATCGGCATGGTTACCTGAAACAGTGGGCTCGAGATAGTTAAAAATTAGGTTAAGTACGGGGGTTGGCTATCATCAAGAAAATCATAGGTGTGGGGTCTAGACGTGTGTATTTTGGTAAATGGGAAATTCGTTTCATCAAAAATTACATGACGACTTATAATTATTTTATTTGAAGATAAGTCGTAACATTTGTAGCTTCGATGATTAGATGGATATCCCAAGAACACATACGGAGTCGACTGGGGTTGAAGTTTGGTGATGGTAGTTGATGGAAAAAGAGGATAGCATAAGCACCCGAATACCCGTAAATGGGAGTAAGAAGGGTCCCGTAGGTATAAGATTTTTAGTGGAGCTTGATAGGACAAGTTCTTTTGAGGGAGTATCTTTAACAAGTATGTAGCCATTTGTAGTGCATGGTGCCAAAATAGGGAAGGAAGTGTGGCATGGGCAATGGATGTGCGGATAATATTGTCGATGATTCAGATTTTGCGTTCCGCCTTCCCATTCTGGGAGGATGTATGGGGACATGAAAGGCGAAAGTTTAAACTATGAGAATTGCAAAAATCCCAAAATGCCTATTGTCAAACTCCCTGCCATTTTCACAATGAATATTATTGATTTCCCGTTCAAATTGATTTTTGATGAAAGCTCTAAATTTTAGAAAAGTGGAGAAAACTTGTGATTTTTTAGACAAGGAAAATGTCCACAAAAAATTAGAGTAATCATCTAACAGAAGCAAGTAATATCTATGGCCCAAAGAGCTCAAAACGGGGGAAGTCCAAATATCACAGTGGATAATATCAAATGACATAGGAGTGCATGAACTAGAGGAAACACATGACAATTTAACTTGTTTACCAAATGGGCATGAATGACATTTATTTAATGTTTTGGATTGAGTACATGAAATAAACTTATTTTGCTTAAGGGAGGCTAAGACCGGTGCCCCCGGATGACCCAACCGTTCATGTCATAAAGAAGAGGTTACTCTTGCAAAAGAAAATGGTAACTTGGACTGTTGAATAGGTGACGTCATTGGATATAACTCGTCTTGGCTATCACATCTCATGAGAAAGCTTCTCGTCTGAAAATCCTTCACAGAAAATTCAAAAGGGTAAAAAACAACAGACACCCAATTGTCAGTAGTAAACTTTCTAACAGACACCAAGTTTTTGATTAATTGTGGAGCATGAATGACCTTTTTTAAGGCTAGTGTTGGGTTTGGTGGTGGCAAATTAGTAGAACCATAACTCCGAATTGGAATATAATGCCCATTTCTGATAATTATACCATTATTTTTGCTCAAATTAAAATAGGAGGAGAGATTACCTTGGGAGGACGTCATGTGAGACGTCGCTCCGGAGTCCATGTACCAATTTGCATCGGGTGGATTGAGCCCAAGAGTGTGCATGGCAGACTCAATGTCGGTTGGGCTAGCTATCGTCAAATGGGCCTCCTGCCACTGGTTTGGTAGTGGCCCATTACTTCCTAGACTGTGAGTTGCATTGCTGAAACCCAAAACTGCTTGGCCCGGCAGTGGGCAGTCCATTTGGATGAAAATTGGGCTTGGCCCAGTTCCTAGTTGGGAAGGGGCACGACGATACTGCCCACAACCATTGCCAGGTCCACTGGGCTAGTTTGCCGCGGGGCCGTCACTGCTGTTGTCCGGCGGTGTTCTGCCTGCAGGAATTTCCGCCACTGCCACCGGAATTCTGGTGGCCTCCATTTTTATTATTTTCGCGATTTCCACCCCGATTTTATTACCATTTTTCCTTTTTGTCCCCGATTTTGTTGTGTGGGTTCAAAATGTATAGTACCATCATTTGTGGGAGTAGCAATCATGGAGGAATTAGAAACGGTGACAACTTTTTTGGCGAAGCTCGCCTCTTCAAGTATAAGCATCGAACGTGTTTGATAAAATAAAGGAAGAAGATTATTTTGTCGGATGAGTGTCCCACACCATTATAGGCGTCGGTAAGGTCGACAACCATTTGTAAAACCAAGCGATTGTTGGTAACCGGCGAACCAACGTTTTAAGTTTTTGGTAAAAATGGAGGCCACCAGATTGAATATGATGTATGGGTCGTGTTCTTGCACCTTGATAAATTTTTGGTAAATCTACTTTAAACTCTTGAAATTATCTGGTTTAGTTATTTTGGTAAAGAATTTTCTAAATCATAACGGATCTCTTTTCGTACATGTATGAAATATTTATGTGGAAGTCAAACTTTTAGTTGAGCTGCTTTACATTAGAATATTTTACTTTGGTATTTGAATATGAGATTAAAATGGCACTTACGAAAAGGTTTTATCATGAGGTAATGCTTGACAATGTCGATTTTATCAGTCAAAAACTATATGATATTGAGATTCTGCAAAGTTAATTATCGAACCTTCAATGAAATAGCAATTGTATTGTATATGGCAAACTAAGCTATCATGTCCAATGTAGAGCAAAATTCGGAGAAATGATAATTCCGCTAAGCTTAAAGAAAAATTGACTAAGCGAATGATATAATTATTGTGGTCATTTCTCGAGCGAATCTTATGACAAATATGAGAGATTGAGTGTTAGACTATGGTGTTACTAAGCATGTTTGTGCTAACAAACTTACTTGTGTGTCCTACGCCCAAGTTGAAGAAGAGGAATGATTTATTTATCTTAGTGATTCAAGAACTTGAATAATCCTTGGAATGAAAAAGTTCTTAAATTCACATTTGAGGAAGAAAAATGGAGTGAAGGTTTTCTTTGAATATGATAAGGTTGTGTCAACCTAAATAATATTTATGTGAGCAATAGATATTGTAATCACAATTTATTTGTGCTTACTATTTTTTAAAATATTAGTATTGATACTTATTTTTTTTCATGTTGCTTTCTTAAAATATTTGTTGATAATGAAATAGTATGAGTAAATTTTACATAATTATTTGGGTGAAGTTATATTATTAGCTTGTTATTTATAAGATGAAATGTCCTATGAAAACTTTATAATATTTCTTCTGAGTTATGAAAATAATTCTGCTATCTTAATTTTTTTGAAAAATTGTGAAATTCACGGTATCTTACTAGAGTGATGTGAGAGAACTGAAAAGTGATAATATTTTATGTGGTCTTGTTGTTCAAAATGATTTTGAAAATGAAAATTTGTGAAGAAGAAAAAGTACCAGCATAGAAAAATATTTTGGTAAATATTTTTATACTTATCTTGTTGATAATGACCCTAAAATATATTATGGTGTTATTTCTTCTCTTGGTGTATTATTTTGGAGAGAAGCAACTCATGATAAAGTGTTATGATAAATTAATACTTGTTGTACTAGAGAGGGTACAATGATGCTAAGTGGATCTCAAAATTCATGAGTGATTATGTGTGTGGGGTGTAATAATATGAAAATCAGTCAAGTAGACCATAATAAAATCCGTGTTTATGATTTGGAGTTTGATAGTAATGAGGCTAAGATACATCTTTGTGAGTATTGAAGTTGAGATAAGATTAATGTGTCTATGTATTGTGGTTGTCAAGCAGCAGTAGCTGTAGAAAAATAAATCTTCCAATGGCAAAATTAGACACATCTATTTGAGACATAAAGTGATAAAACAACGATGTTGTGAGATGAAATTATTTTCATGAATTGTTTGATGTCTGAGGTGAAGTTAGCCGATTGACCAATTCACAAGACTAAAGGAAACAACGAGGGAGTGAGGCTTTTGTCAATTTGAGAAGATTAACAATGATGGTAATCCAACCTATGTGATTGTAGATCTTATGAATTAGGTTCATATGGGTAATAACAAGTCATTAGTTGATCAAAAGTGTACTATTGAATTATGTCCCCACCTATGGTGTGTGAATATAGTGCAATACTGCAAGACAAATTGAGGTTTAGTTAAACTCTTAATCCAATTTATATCCTTTATAGGTGGTGTATTGCTCTGCAGAATACATTTGATGATTGGAACTATATGAGTGTGGAGTGGTGCTCCTCCTATGAAATTGTGATAGATTTCTAAAGCACTCATGAATCCCAGGACACACGCATGCCCTCTTAGCGCAAAACCGCGATGATGATAAAGATTGTGCTAGTATAATGTGATAGAATAAGACTCTAGGAATATTTGGTTCATAGAGTTCTAAACTTCACCAATTATTCTGTAAGCTTAATCTTGTTTTATCTAAGTCTGGTTCATAATCTACGAGACACCATATTCGATGTATTGTACTCATATATGAAAATCCAGCAAAACTTCTTACTTTCTTTTATTCCTTATTATTATTTTTGAGATATATGGGGGATTGTTATAAAAATTATATAATATCTCAAAAGTAATAATATTCTTTGAGAACTTTTCTAGTGTTCCATAATTCCTTTATCACATAAAATTGATACTAACTTTCATTATCATTTATGGCCATCTTAATGAGGAAAAATGACAGTTGCCAAACCGTTCTATGACATTTAATTTGATCAATTGAATTATCTTTATGGCTGCTCTTTATTGCTTTTGAATACCATTAACAATTTCATGATGACCAGAAGCTCATTCCTTGGCATATAAATCTAACGGTGCATTTCACTTTGTGTGATGAAAAACTAAGAAACAAAATTCCTTCTTCTTATTTTTTTGCTGGGTTTTATATTAAATTAAATCTTTGTTATATTCTGACTCCTGTTTCAAACGAGAAGAGCTTGTTGAATCATGAGGATACACATATAACAGGTGAAATATTCTCAAGGATAATGTCTTTGACATGGCTCAAGCTTTGACGAATTCCATACAAGCGTTCGTGATCAAGTATTTTTTGTAAGGTTTTCAACAGGTATTAGCACATAGTCTTGTTAAATCACAGACGTGGTCTTTTCAGTATTATGAGATCAATTTCATATTTGAAGTTCTGCATTTTTCTCTTCGTTTTTTTGAAAAATTTTTATTCAACTTTTCAAAATTTTAATAGTAGTTCACTGTTGTTCCTTCAAGTTCTGCCCTACATATTTTTTATTATAATTAAAAAGAATGATAATGATTACTTATATGGAATGAGAGAAGATTGTGAAAGTGGGGACATTCACGTTTTTGTGAAGAAAATACCTTTTATCTGACTTTTGTTTATGTAAACCTTAATAATATCAGCCTTGGAGTTTTATATTTCCCATCATGATACCTTTTATCTAACTTTTGAAAGCCATTTACAATTACATATTTTTTTTGGTGGATTGGATTAAGGTTCATTATATTGATTGTAATGCTTGTTTCAAATGGAGAATAGACAGGAATTTTTGAAGCAAAATCTGCAAGTTTTTTGTTCCAAGATTTTACATGCAGATTTCCCCCCTACTATTTCTTAAAAGTTCTGGGCAATCCCCCCCCCCCCCCCCCCGCAATTGTGCCGTTTTGTTCTTATTTCGCCGCAAAGCGGCATTTCTTTTGATACGCGTCCATCATATTCTAACTGTTATGACAATTTTAAAAGAAAGTATTAAAGTCGGATTATTTTAAGTTCACACTTTAGAATATCAATCTGTTTGTGTTTCTTGTTTAAAATGAGTAGATTAAACCAATACGTTGCCAAAGTAACCTCTATTGGTACATAGGATTTATTTATTTTGAACATGTAAGCATGTTTTTTTATGTGAAATTTTTTTTCCAAAAGAAGATTATTTTGGCCAGATTATGGATAGTCATGAATATGTGATACATTTTATAATGCATGCTAGTAATGTATCAGTCCAAAGAAAGGCATATTATTAGGCCGTTTTAGTAATTAATGTTCATGAACTATGTATACGAGTACCACTTACAAATTATTATTTTTTTCCAAAGATTAAATGGTAATGTTGTGCTAGGTATCTTGAGATGAGCCCACTTACAAATTATTATTTCTGTCCAAAGATTAAATGATAATGTTGTGCTAGGTATCTTGAGATGAGCCCACGTTCATGTATATAAAGGGCATCCTGGTGCACTAAGCTCCCGCTATGCACGGGGTCTAGAGAAGGGCCGGACCACAAGAGTCTATTGTACGCATCCTTACTTTGCATTTCTGCAAGAAGCTGTTTCCACGGCTTGAACCCGTGACCTCCTGGTGACATGGCAACAACGTTTACCAGTTACTCCAAGTCTCCCCACTTTCATGTATATGTGTTTGATAAATATAGATTTAAATTTATTTATCATTGTTATTTCAATTCTATTTTAATTTAGATTATCTTCACATATACATGATTTATTTGTATGATTAATTGTTAGCATTACTTGTTTTATCTTATAGTGTCTTCTATATCTGCCAATATGAACAATATTCATGTGCTTAACGACACAAACTTGAAGTAATGGAAAGAGCACATTATGATTGTGTTTGGTTGCATGGATCTTGACTATGCATTAAAATTTAATCGGCATGTGGACTTAAACGACACTAGCACTAATGAATAAAAGTCTGCATATGAGAAGCGGGAGTGATAAAATCGCATGAGCTTGATGATGATGCAACACTCAATTCTGGAATCCTTAAGAGACTGTTTAACAGAGGATAAAAATGGCAAAAGTTTTTTAAAGGAAATTGCAGACCAATTCGATGCTAACGAAAAAGTTGAAACAAGTATTATACTTAAGGGAGTACATTATGAAAATGTCTAATCTTGTGACAAAACTCAGAGCCTTTAAGCTTGAATTGTCTAATGACATACTTGTGCACCTAGTTTTGATCTCTCTTTCGGCACAATTTAGTCAATTCAAAGTTCATATAATATCCAAACGAAAAAATGAACTTTGAATGAGTTGATAACTATATGTGTGCAAGAAGAGGATAGACTGAAATAAGAGAGGATTGAAAGTGCTCATTTGACATCTATTTCTGGAACTAAAAATGCCTCACATAAATGAAAAAGGAGTAAGCATAAAAAAACTGCAGACGAAGGAACATCACGACCTAAGGATCAAAAGAAACAGAGCCCTTGTTACTTTTGTAAGAAAGTTGGTCACATAAAGAAAGATTGTTCCAAGTATGCTGCCTAGCTTAAAAAGAAAAGTAAACTTCTCAACTTTATTTGTTCAGAAGTTAATTTGGCTACGATACCTACTAACACTTGGTGGATACATATGGGTGTAACTACTACTCACATAAGTGTCATTATGCAGGACTGTCTAAGAAGCCGAATGCCAACTAATGCTGAAAGATATATCTATGTGGGAAATAGCAATAAAGCAACCGTGGAGGCTATTGGTGTATTTAGAATTCTATTAGATATTGATTTTTATTTGAAATTAGAAAAATATTTGTTGTACAGTCATTTAGACGGAATTTAATTTTTATTTATTGTTTGGACAAATCTGGATATACTTGTTCTTTTGAAAATGGAATTTCTAATATTTCTCTAAATTCTAATATTGTTAAAATTGGTACTCTGATTGATAAATATAAATTAGACAATCAAGCCTCATATAGTAATGAAAACCTACATTCAAGTAATTTTGGTTCTAAATGCAGATTAACAAATGAGAATGCATCAATGTTATGTCATAAGCGATTGAGTCATATTTCAAAATAAAGAATACAACGGCTTGTGTCAGATGAAATTCTCGATTCCCTTGATTTATCAGATTTTAAAATCTGTATAGAATGCAAAAAGGGAAAACAAACAAACATAAGAAAAAGGATGCTTATATGAGTAAAGAACCTTTAGAGTTGATACATATAGATATTTGCGGTCCATTCCCTATGACTTCATGGAATGGCCAACAATATTTTATCAACTTTATAGATGATTACTTTCGTTATGGATACCAACATTTAATTCATGAGAAATCGCAATCTTTGGATATTTTCAAAATTTTTAAAGCTGAAGTTGAAAATCAATTAGGCAAGAAAATTAAAGCTGTCAAATATGACTGTGGAGGAGAATATTATGGCAGATACGCTGGTTCAGGTGAACAATGTTCATACCCTTTTACAAAATATTTGACAGAGTGTGAAATTGTTCCTCGGTACACTATGCCAAAAACTTCAAGTCAAAATGGTGTAGCTGAGAGACGAAATCGAACTCTTAAGGATATGGTGAGAAGTTGGTCATTCTTCGTTACATGCTTCTCTTTGGGGAGAGGCATTAAAAAAGCAGTTTACATATTAAATAAAGTTCCAAGCAAAGCGGTAGCTAAGACCCTATACGAGTTGTGGACCGGTAAGACGCCTAGAATTATGCACTTACATGTCTGGGGATGTCCAGTCGATGCTAGTCCTTGCAAGACTAATGAAAAGAAACTGGATTCAAGAACTATTAGTTACTACTTTGTAGGTTACTCAGAAAGGTAGAGAGGTTTCAAATTTTACGATCCTTCAATAGATCATTTTTTGAAATTGAGAATGTCAAATTTATTGAGGATGTTGATTATAGTGGGGTGCTCAAAATAGAAATTGTGTTTGAAGAAGAATTTGTTAATATTCCTTCTACGATTACATTTGATAGTGACCAGGTAACTTTACCTGACACTTTTCAACCAGTTAATCAGGACTTTGATGAATAGACAATTGTACCTATGATAAATTCCAATTTAATTGAGGAACCATCATTTATTCAAGTTGATGTATCCCAACAACCTTAATTTGAAGTGACTAAAAGAAGATCTAGCAGAGAAAGAAGAAATGCAATTTCGGATTACTATGTTGTTTATCTCCAAGAACATGATTTTGATATGGGATTAAAAGATGATCATATTACTGTTAGTCAAGCAAAATCTTGTTGAAACTCTGTTAAATGGATCAAAGCCATGAAAGATGAGATGAAGTCTATGGGAGACAATGGTATTTGGGATCTTGTCGAGTTACCGTAAGGATCGAAATCAATTGGTTATAAATGAATTTTCAAAATCAAACATGATTCGAAAAATAACATTGAAAGATATAAAGCACGCCTAGTTGCCAAGGGATTCACTCAAAAGGAAGGCATAGATTTTAAAGAGTATTTTTCACCAGTATCATCGAAAGACTCATTTAGAATCATTATGGCACTTGTAGCTTATTATGACTTAGAGCTACATCAAATGAACGTAAAGACTGCTTTTCTCAATGGAGACATTGAAGAAACTATTTACTTGGTGCAACCAGAAAAATTTGAGTCCAAAGATTCAAAATACCTTGTATGTAGACTTAGGAAGTTCATTTACGATTTAAAACATGCATCCCATCAATGGTATCGAAAATTTGATCAGGTGATCACCTCTTTTGGTTTTAAGGAAAACACCGTTGATCAGTGCATATATATCAAGTTTAGTGGGAGAAAATTTAGTATCCTCATGTTATATGTTGATGATATTCTACTGGCAAGCAGTTATATAGGTTTATTACATTAAACTAAGAAATTTCTATCTAGTAAATTTAAAATGAAATATCTTGGTAAGGCGTCCTTTATTCTGGGTATACATATTCATAGAGATTGTACCAGAGGCCTTCTTGAACTATCGTAAAAGACTTATATTGATAAGGTGTTCAATAGATTTGGTATGCAAAACTGTGCATCAAGAGATACACATGTGGCAAAGGGTGATAAATTAAGTTTGCGCAAATGTCCAAAGTTAGACATAGAAAAGAAAGAGATGGACAAAATCTCATATGCATTTGCAAGTGGGGAGTCTCATATATGCACAAGTTTGTACGCGTTTGGATATAGCGTACATAGTGGGAATGTTGGGCAGATATTTAAGTAACCCGGGAATAGATTATAGAAAAGCAGTAAAATGGGTTCTAAGGTTTCTTCAAAGAACTAAAAATTACATGCTCACTTATTGGAGGTCAGATCGCTTAGAGATCGTGGGATATCCTGATTCAGATTTTGCTGGATGCATTGATAGTAGGAGATCCACATCAAATTATGTCTTTATGATGGATGGAGGAGCTATTTCTTAGAAAAATGTCAAACAAACACTAATAACTTCTTCTATCATGAAGGCTGAATTTGTAGCCTGCTACGAAGCATCAAATCAGAAAATATGGCTACCGAATTTTATCACTGGGCTGCAGATAGTCAGTTGAATAGAAAGACCATTAAAAATTTATTATGATAATAAATCTGTCGAGTTATATTCGAAGAACAAACGAAGTTCGTCAAAGCACATAGACATTAAATTTCTGATTGTGAAGGAAAGAGTTTAGAGTCGTCTTATGTTGATTGAGCATATTAGTACAAACTTGATGATTGCGGATCCTCTTACTAAGGGTTTGCCACCTATAGTATTTCATGAACTTGTCACTCGTATAGGTGTTGATAGATTCTCTGATGAGACAGTTTAGTGAGAGTTTGCTATTTTGTTGTGCTATTGACATGTTAAAGTTTATTTTCTATACGGATTGAAGTTTCATGAAATTTATAGATTTCATGTGTTCATTGATAACTCTAAAAATAAAGATATTAACTTTGTATTGTGATTTTGCATAAGGTATAAGAAAGTGATTTTGGATTTTAAGTCATAAAGTAGGATCAGTTGGAAATAGACACGATTTAGATCATTATACATGCAATTTTCGTGTTTGATCTATGTCATTGATTTTGCTAATATATGTGACCATTGATGGATTTAGTTTTGACTATATATATTACGAAAATCGCTTTGATCCTATATTGGTATTATCGATGGACCAGATTGTTTTGAGATATTTCAATTAAGATAGCAATAGTTTGTGCACACTAAAGTTTTACCTATGTATGATTGTTCAGAAATATATGTGGTCCAAGTGGGGGATTTAGTAATTTTCTATTTTTATGGACTCACATATAATATATTACACATAGATATGCTATTATTAAAGGAGCTCATTTTATGATCTAATAAAGTATTATTATATAGGCATAAGAAGTATCAAATATTCTTTTCACATTGTATGTTTGATGGACACATACTTTATGAAAAGACACATTTCATTTGAAAAGGCACCAACATAACCTTTATAAGGGGTGGTTCCTCAGGTCATAATACACTTCTTTCTTTTCCTTTCCCATTTCTGAAAAGACAAATTATCAAGAGTGATTTCAGATTTAGAAGATTCACTTCTTCAATCAAGTCTCTCAATTAACTCTTGCAATGAAATAAAATTAGTGCACTTAATGTTGTTCATCATCGTCTATTGATGTACTTGTGATCCTGTGTTATTAATTAAGATTGTTTCAACAATATAAACGTATGTACATGTTGTTCCATAGGTTTGATAATAAGAGGATTTGAGGTATTTAAAAGGGTCGAGGTAGACCACAAATCATATAAATCTCAAATGGTCTAGAATTTCTCGAAATCACATAATTGGCTAAGAATAAAGTATAACAAAAGCAAGAATTCACATAGGTGACACCAAGCAGTTGAACTGAACTTTTAGTTGTTGCTATACCTATATTATGTCACGTCGATTAGGAATCTTTTTATTCATGTCAAGAGACTTTTGTATTTATGGCTCGATAAGAACAAGTAATTTAAAGAAATTTTAGTTTTAAAGAACAAGTAATTTATAGAAATTTTACTACATACTTTAATTTGCCCCTCAAACTTATACTGAAATTTCTTTCACACCCTATTTTCACAGATAAATTTTTACGCACCAATTTTTTTACTTTTGTCACGTGACGCTTATGGAGTAAACATGTAGAACTCATTTAATCGACTTGAACGAACTTAGAATCATAATATACTTGATTTATCGTTAAAGTATACACTACTAGAAAAATGTTAATTTTCAAAATTTGACTCGTCTATAATGTTTTCTATATATTTTCCATTGAAAATTCCTTATCGACGGGTCAAAATTCTGACGGTATATAGCAATTTTATGATAGTGATAGTACATTACCAATTAATGGGCCAAGCTAAACTAGAGGATGCTGAGTCAAATCAATAGCTTTACCCCACAAGGACCCTTCCAATCACCTTTTTATTTATTTAAAGTAATATCTTATCTTGATTTAACACCATTAATGTGAGCTACTTTTTAAGCTCTAACGTGTTAACCCATTAAAGTTGATTGACAATAGCTGAATCATAGTTTGCACTTTACATTAACATATTCCCAAAAATCGAATGATGTTATTTCATTTTCAATTTTTTTTTCCTGTCATGATCATTATTCTATTCATTCTCCTTGGCCTAGCCAATTCAAAAATCTAGATTTTATACATTATAGGAGTATAGTACTAATACTAGTTATTTTTCTTGTCTCTAGTCAATGAAAGAACAAAATGATGTTGTAGGTAAATTTAATAGGTCTAATCTATACCTAGGTCCTGGAGAGTACTCCTAGGATATCTGTTCAAGCAAAATTGACTGGTAACATCGACCAAACAATTAGAGAAAAACATGGTTAAGTATGAAAGAACTCTTACCTTATAGGCTTATACTGTAGTTCCGTCCGATCTACCAGAGGTCTAACATTTATCACAACACAAGTAAAGATATTCCATGTATTTCTTCATTTCTTTACATTCTATTTACGACAGATTCAGAACTTGAATTTTATAAATTAATTTTTAAGGTTCTAAGCATTGAATTTATTATTACATTTAAATTTATGCTCCGGATCTAAAGTACTCATTTTCGTTGTTAGCAATAACCATGTACATCTTTGCTATATTGTTCTTCAATTAATGCACTTCTTTTATTAAAAGAAAAGTGATCCCTCTCAAGTCTTCCCGGTGATAGACATACTAGACATCCAGTTGAGAAAATAGAGATATTATTCCTCCATCACATTCATGTTAAGAGTCTCACATCGAATATGGAATAGGAACATGAACTGAACTTGGACAATCTTCACTCTATAAGCTAGCTTTTGGGGTTGAATTAGACTCAAGATCCCTTCTTTACATGGTATCAGGGCCAAACTCATTCCAATTCTTTATTCATCGATGTTCGGCCCCCAAATTATATTATCCACGCTCCAGTTAACAAGGTCTGGGCGTGCGGGGAGTGTTAAGAGTCCCACATCGGATATGAAATAGGAACATGGACTCCTTATTTGGACTTGGACAATCCTCACCCTATAAGCTAGCTTTTGGGGTTAAGTTAGGCCCAAAATTCATTCTTTACAGTCCCATGATGGTCAATTAAGGCACCTTTCTGCTCTCTACAACCTCATATCCGAACCAGGCCGTTTGTCCATAGATTCGATTTCAAAAATTTAAAATAATATTTAAATATTATCTGAAATAAGTGTTTGTTGATCAAACTGATCTATTATCTCAACTTTAAACTTGAAATGTGGAAATTGAAATTTAAAAACCACGTTTGATAAGGATTTTTTCAAGTGTTCCCAAGATTTTATTCATAAACTTCATTTCCGTTTTCATGTTCAAACATATCTTTTAACTCCGTAGTACCTTTTCGCAGCTTAAGTTTACTGCTATTTTTTTAAATATCAACAAATTCATGTCACCTACTAAAATTTCACTTCTTCTTTTCTTCTTTTCATTTTTACTTTTGATTGCTCATTTATTCTCATCTACTTATTGTTACTTTTGATGAAAATGACTTAATTGCATTTTAGACTAACCAATATAAAAGGGCAAACATACTTAAAGGAATATGTTACTTGATTTTATTGATGAATAATTTATAATATATATAGTATTATAAAAGTATTTACCTTGCTATAAACTATGTAACTAATCAATCTAATTACAAAAGGATTATAATTCTACCTAAAATAGGAGATATATAGTTAATACAATTAATGGTAGAATATTCGGGAAATATTCTATTACACCCCCCCCCCCCCCGCAGTCGAAGCGTGAGGTTCACGAACACAGAGACTGGCTCGAAAATCATCAAATAGTATGCGCGGAAGTCCTTTGGTGAAGATGTCGGCAATCTGATATCTGGAAGGAACATGAAGGACACGAACTTGACCACGAGACATTTTTTCGCAAACGAAATGAATGTCCATCTCAATGTGATTAGTGCGCTGATGTTGGACAGAATTGCCGGAAAGATATATCGCACTAATATTATCATAGTAGACCAGTGTTGCCTTTTGAATCGGGCAGTGAAGCTCAAGTAGAAGGTTATAGATCAAACAAAATTCAGAGACGACGTTGGTGACACCTATGTACTCTGCTTCGGCACTGAATCAGGATAGTGTAGGTTTCCTTTTGGAAGACCAAGACAATAGGTTATCTCAGAGGAAAACGCAGAAACCAGACGTGGAGAGTCTGGTGTCAGGACATCCACCCCAATCAACATCAGAATAAGCAGTGGGACCAGTGAGCGATGACCTGTATAGATCTAATCCTAAGTGAAGTGTGCCTTGGATGTATCGTAAAATACGTTTGAGGGCATGCATGTGTGCTTTCGTCGGATTGTGCATGTGCACGCAGATTTGTTGCACGGCATAGGATATGTCTGGTCTCATGAATGTGAGGTACTGCATACTCCAGCCAGGATATGATAGTAAGTCGGGTCTGAATACGGAGGGCCGGAATCAGCGTTGAGCTTGGAATTGGTGTCTACTGGCGTGTGAGATGATTTGCAAGATGCCACGCCTGCACGGTCAAGGATCTCTTCGGCGTATTTCTTCTTACACAGAAATAGGCCGCCAGAATGTCAAGTGATAGAGATGCCCAAGAAATAACTCAGGGGCCCCAGATCCTTCATAGCAAACTCAAAGGAAAGGAGAGACATAATGGACCGGCGGAAAGCATCAGATGATGTGGTGAGGATGATTTCATCAACATATAATAAGAGATAAGCCATGTCTGGACCCCTGTTGTATATGAACAGGGAATGATCGGATCTGTTGTGTGAAAAAATGATAGAGGAGACATAATCGGTGAATCGCCGGTACCATGCTCGAGGAGCCTATTTCAGTTCATAGAGCGATTTTCGCAACAAACACACATAATCTGGATAAATAGGATCCATGAAACCCATAGGTTGATGCATATATACCATTTCATGAAGATCCACATGTAAGAAGGCATTCTTGACATAAAGCTGATGAATGGGCCAAGACTTGAATAAGGCAATGTTGAGGACGGTTCAGATTGTTGTGGGCTTTACGACCGGGATGAACACTTCATCACAGTTTACTTCCACCAGTTGAGACCTGCCATCACCTACAAGACGAGCCTTGTACCTCTCAAAAGAACCATCAAATTTCTTTTTATGTCTAAAAGTCCACATAGAACGATAATGTTAGCATCAGGTAGATGGGGTACTACGTCCCACGTCTTATTATCAATCATTGCAATAGATCATTAGAGATTGTGTCATTTATCCACTGGAGGACGGCTGCATCCAAACAGACCAGAGTGCATTATCAGAAGTCTAAGCCGATGAGAGGTTTGTGGACTTCGGTGTAGGAGGGATGATGTGGTCTATAACTTCGTAAACACGACAATGGATCTTAAAAAGCTCCACCCACGAAGAGTATTGACCCTTTTCCATCTCAAGGGTGACATGGATGAAGTTTTTGATATTATTGACTGCAAGTGCAGGATGAAATTTGGTTTTGTCAGCCATGAAAGATGAAATTTAGGACGAAGAGGCAGGGAGAATGGTCGGAAAAACTAGGGTTCCGTCCTGGGGAAAGGGGCGGTCGAGAGAAGAAGTCGGCGGCTAGGGTAGGAGATTTAGGGTTAGACTACTGATACCATAAAGGAATACATTCCTTGATTTTATTGATGAGTGATTTACAATATATATAGTATTATAAAAGTATTTACCTTTCTATAAACTAGCTAACTAATCAACCTAATTACAAAAGGATTATAATTCTACCTAAAATAGGAGATATACAATTAATACAATTAATGAAAGAATATACGGGAAATATTCTATTAATACTTTGAAGGACAAAAGGGCTAATTTATATTCCTAAGCAAAGTCACTAAACAGGAAGTTTAGCCAAGCTTAATTCCCTTTTCTTCCTTAATACAATTTTAATGGAGAAATCTCCAAACTCAGCTAGAGGTGTGAGCTATGGTGGAGGACAAAGCTCCTTAGGTTATCTCTTTGGTGGTGATGATAAAAAACAACAAAAGATTGATGACCCTCCACCTTCTCCCACTGTTTTTGCACCACCTTATGGTATTGATGATGAAAATCTATCAGAAAATTCTAACACTACTTCAATTACCTATCAAAAATCTCAGGGCCAAAATTCAGGAATTTTCATCACTGTGAGTATGATTTAATGTTCAAGAAAATTTGTTCATTTGATAAATTATTGATATGAAATAATTAGCTTAACAAGAGTAACATGGTCATAAGAGCTCATATAGCCTACCTCAATTACTTGCTTGGGATTGAGACACGTTGTTGCAGTTGCTCTTGGTTTTCAAGAAGCTTTTCTTCATGTAGCTTTCTTTTGTTCTTCCATTCATCCATAGTTCTCAGATTCATTTACCCACGAAGAGAAAATATAGAGAATTTCTAGTAATTTTTGTTTTCATTTTTATTTTACGTAATATTGATATGAGGTTAGACACAATCGGTAAGAATTCATATAGCCGACCGAATTTACTTGCTTGGGTTTGAGACAATTGTTGGTGTAGTTGCTGTTGGTTTTCAAGAAGGTTTTGTTCATATAGCTTCTTTTTCTCTTTCATTCATCCATAGTTCTCAGATTTATTTACTAGTTGCTTGAAAATGTAGAAAACTTAGTAACTTTTATTAGTTTTTTTATGTTGTATAATATTGATCTAAAGTAATTATCTTAATCAGAGTGACATAGTCAGTAAGAATTCGTATAGTCGATACCAATTACTTGCTGATCTTGGTTTTCAAGAAGGTTTTCGTCATGGTGTGCATTCAATTGTTCATTCATTCAATCATACTAGTTGTTTATTTTTTTCATTATTTTTTAAATGATTAGGGTCGTCCATCGACAAAGGTGAAATCAGTCCCAGGAGGAGATTCATCATTGGGCTACTTGTTTGGAGATAAGTCTTGAAGTTTCTTCATGATCTAACTTCTAAGTATATTGGCTGAAGTTTAGGGTTTTAATAAGGGACTACCCATGAATTTGCAATTTCTCTATCGATTGGGACTGAGGCGTAGTAATTGTTATTGTTCTGTTGTTTAATATTTATCTTTTGCCTTTAATGATTGTGTGCTATTATTAGTAGTCTGTTAATTAATCTAAGTATGTGTGGTTGTATGAGATCAGGTTTGTGTGAGATGAAGATCATCATGTAGATTTGGTTAGGGTTTGTAAGGTTTTCAGCATTATGTATTATCAATCTTCAAATAAAGTATTCACGTTGAAATATTGAGGTCTTTGCTTTCTTGATTCCGAGTTTGTCATGGTCCAATTTGATCTTGGAGAGCTTTGAACAAATATTTTCCAAATATAATATTCTCTTTCTTCTCATAGAATATAGTTTCCCCCCAATATTTGATGGGGTCAGTGCTTTTGTTTCTCTTTTCTAAATAACTATGTTATTTTATGTTCCTTTTTTGTTGGCCACATTTAGGAATGGAATAGTTTCATGCCCTCAAGCTCTTGATAAAAAAATGTTTTCACTGCCTTTCATGCAGTTGGTTTCCTTATTACTTGGGATATTGCTCTCCTTTGCTTGGACCAAACCCTACTCCCTCCTCCCCCAACTGACCCTATCCCATTGGCCACTAGTGGCAGAGCCAACGAAATATAAAAAGGTGAACACACACGAAGAAGTTAAGGAAATTCAACATCTATTACATATATATTAAAATTAATTTAAATTTTATATATTTAATATAATTTTCCGCCTCTATATTGGCCACCGGATCTAATGTTAGTTTCAATCTTCTTTCTATATGTTTATGGTGGAGGGAGCCTTAACACAATAATAAAAGATATGGTTTTGCAATCAGAATATCACGAATTCAAAGATGTCTTGTTAATATGCAAGATAATATTGTGTACTCAATGTGGTCCGATCTTTCTCTGAATTAACCGAGCACATAGGGAGAACACCTGAAGAAACCAATCTGATCATCTCTTATGTCTCACACATGAAAGAACTACAAATTCCACCTGGAAAAGAACAATAATTAATGAAATTTGACATGATCACTAAAGCATTGTTTTCATGAGTGGTTCACTCTGTAGACGGTGCCATTTTTGTCATGTGGAATATGTTATAATTAATTTGATGGTGGTTAATTAATTATTTTCTGCATTCACATCGTTTTTGTGATACAAATTAATCACAATTAGTGGATCTTGACTTGTTCTTATGTGGGAATATTTGATTAGGGATATGATTTGCATGGTTAAGGTTCAAGATTGTCCCCTCCTTCAGACACGGGTGGGTTACAAGCTGCTTCGTGCCCTACTTGTCCATTTTCTTGAAAGTGCTAACACTACAAAGTTAGATATACTGACCAATATAAAGAATTTATATATCATCATGTCAATTTCATTTGAGGTAGCAGATAACTTTTCTATTTACAAATTATCATATCAGGCTTATTATTAAGATAACGGAGAAAAAATATATAACAATGACAATGGCACAAAATTTAAACCCATGGGGTCGTTTGGTTGCTTGTAGAGTTATGCAGGTATTAGTAATGCAAAAATTAGTTATGTAGGATTTAGTTATTTATGTATCAGTTATTCCATCTTTTACTCTGTATAAAGTAATACATATATTCTCTGATTTTTCTGATCAAGTACATAGATTCCCTCATAACTTACAGGAGTACATGCATGTATTAGTTATGCGAGATTGTAAGTTGGAAATCAAACACCGTACTTTGTGTGCTGAAATTTATACATAGCAATTAAAATACTACCAATACAACAACAACAACATACCCAGTGGAATCTCACAGCGTAGGGTCTGAGGAGGGTAGAGTGTACACAGACCTTACCTCTACATTGAGAGGTAGATATGTTGTTTCCGAAAGACCCCTGGCTCAACTTAAATGCTACCAATCATGATATTGTGTAACACTTTGTACCTTTAAACTAAGCCATGTTTATTATTCGGGTATATAGGAAGTCAAAACGGGGAGTTTGGAGTTGAAAACCAGTTTCAGATTCTGCATAAAGTCCATTTTTGAATTTGAAAGAACCTAGTGGAGTTTGATGGACTGTACAATTTTTGACGGTCCGTCCCTTTTGACCAATTATACGGACCGTCAAAACATTGACGGACCGTCAAAACATTGACGGACCGTCAAAACATTGACGGACAGTCAAAACATTGACAGACTGTCAAACTGGACCGTCGACATATTGACGACCCAGATTCAGACCGTCAAATTATTGACGGACTGTCGATTTCTACCGTCGAATCATTCCGAGAGCAAACAGTATAAATACGCCACTTAGACCCAAAAATCAGATTTTCTTATTCTTTCAAACCCTAGAACGACATGCTCTCCTCTCATCATCCCCATAACTCAAGGTAAGCTATTTTCATGTCATTCCACGTGATTCTAATCAAGCATAATCAATTACTAAGTAAAATTTATTGTTCCTAACATAGGGTTTTCAAGTTAAACCCAATTCAAGATTTCAATGTGCCATTTTTGGAGTTCTTCTACAAAGTTCAGATTTTTATTATAAGTCATGGCGCGAATAAGGTATGTAGAGCTTCTATCCACGTATGGGAACGTCCATGTTCTTCCCCATTCCACGTTTTCATAAAATTCATGAAGTTCCATAACTTAGGGTTTTAATCTAATTTCATGGTAGCCATAAATTACATGTATCATGACATACCATGTTGTATTATTAATTCGTTATTGTGTTCCTGATTTTCCACCATGGTTATTAAAAATTCATGCGTAATCCATGAATGCCCATAACCTCGAATTCCATGGGTTCTAGAATTTCAAGTCATGAATCGTTATTTCTTAACCTATGGAATTATGCATGTTTTATCATAATATATATATATATATATATATATATATATATATACATATATATAATGTATTTATGATCATGTTAGATTATTACAAATCATGTTTACAAGTTATTTCATGAACTCTATGGGCTTACAAGCCACTACTTTCAAGTGCATATTTTTTAAAGTTGCATAGTTTACCGAGAAGGCTCAGATAGCCTGAAACTACATATGTCACCGTAGGATAAGGGTCGATCCGCCAGAGGACGATACTTTCAGATTGCAGATTGGATCATTTCTTGCCATGTTCATGTCTCATACCCCGACAAGATATGGGAAAACTCTGCTAGTCGGGCTAGGTACCAGACTCCACGTACTCATGTGGTGATTCATGTTGTCGGTTGTGCTACTGCTCTCCCAACAATTATATAGATATACAAATTTACAAGTTACATATATACATATTTTATACTCACGTCATATCATGTTCATACTCATGTTTAGTTTCAGTTTCATGTCCTATTATTTCATGTGTCTGCTTATTCCTTCAGTGACTTTACATACAGTACAATTCAAAATGTACTAACGTCCCTTTTTCATGAAGCATGCACCTCATGGTGCAGGTACTGTGTTTCAGGACGACGGAGCTACAAAGTAGGATTTGATCGTATATGCTATTTGGTGAGCCCTATTTCTTCGTGGTGTCAGTCTGCTATTTATTGATTTTATATATATTTTATGCTAGAGGTATGTCAGGGCCTTGTCCTGGTAGATAGTTTTTCAGACTCATGTCAGTGGTTTCATAGACTAGCCCAGTATCATGTCATGTCAGCATTATTTTCAAACTTATCATGTTTTACTCAGCTGGTTCCCTATTATATTTCCAGACTAATATTTCAGTATTATGTTTTACATGTTTTAAATCATTACTTTAGTATGTTTTGATGCCCATGTTGACAAGCAAGCCATGTGGTTCACTCAATCACATGTAGACAGGCACCGAGTTTCGCTCAGGCCATAGTTCGGGACGTGACATATTAATAATATTTATTTTGATATATGAATAAATCACTTCCTAACCAGCATCTAGACACCCCCATAGTTGAATATATAGTTGAACATGTAATAACATGTTAGTTACTGTTTAATTTATATCAGGTTAGCAATTAATTCATCAATATTTATCATAAAGAATTACTTGTGGTTACCTATTAATGACCTGATTATATATATAAAAAAAATCCATAGTAAGTACATAAAAATTTAAGTTCAATATACTAACCGGTACAAAATATGTTGTAAGGTAATCACAAGTAAATATTTATGATATACGTTGATTGATAACTTAAGAAAAATATTACCAATATCTTTTATGATATGTAATCCCCCACTCCCAATATATATTTATTATTACTATTAGAAAGCTATACGCAAGCAAGCAAGAAGGATAGGTTCAAGAAGTCGAGACACGGGATTCTCCATCTCTAGAAAGATTTTGTTCGATTACTATTAATAAGTAAAGGCATGCAATATTTATAGCATCAATACTACATAAAATGTACTTGAAATCTCAATTAAGTTTAGAATAGAAAAATCTTAGCCAAATAAGTAGATATTTATAAATGAAATTCTTTAGCTGTCTCCTACATTTCGTTTACCATTTCCAACTTGCTAGAGCTTTCCCATGAGGGAGTTCAAATGATCAATTTGCCGACCATTTGGACTAAAAGGCTAGTGGACTCAGATTTCTACGGCCCATTTGTCTTAAAAGGCTACTAAACTCATATTTTCAATGGTCCATTTGGTCTAAAAGGCTAGTGGACTCGTATTTTCAATGGTCCATTTGGGCTAAAAGGCTATTTGTCAATTGATAAAGGAACAAGCCATAAAGTCCAAAGTTTGGCAGGCCTAAGCGACTGCATTAGCTTAAGATACCAGCTAGACCCAAAATCATTTTCTTTCAATTTAGCAAATAAATATTCTCAAAAATAGTAAGGCCCTGTTTGAAAGGCAGTTGCGAGACCCTGTTTGGCACGAGCTTCCGTTGGCGTACCTTCGTTATCGTTACAAAAAAATAAAAGTAAGAACTATTGATCAAGCTATTATCGAAAATGTTTAAATCATTTTTAATCTACTAATGTCACCCATATGAAAGCCCCAAAAAAACACTTTAATTAGTCAGTTGTAGCACATCAATATATAAGATGATCCGCATACTTATAGTGGGAAAAATATTGAGATCATGATAAAATCCGGTCGGATTTACTGTTTACTTTTCCTAGTACCTTACACACTGACTGCACACAATTAGTTACCCGCAAGCCACAATCAATGCTAACATCAATAAATAAATAAATGTAAGTGCAGAGCTTACTAATTTAATTCTAGTGGGAAATAATGTAAGGAACTTTACTAAGATATTGCTTCCAAGAATGTCCAAAGGTCCATGTTTCAAGTCCATACCTCAAAGTTTTCCACTCAGTTACGATATGTGGAAATTTCTGCATAACTGAGAAATGTGATTCTGCAGAGTTTCTTTTAACTTTTAAATTTTTAAAAATAAAACAGAAAAAGACAGGGCTTAAACAGAATATTTAGGCATTTAAATCACCCCACCACTAGTCACTATCCTTGTCACAAATTCACCATCAAACATTCCCCAATAGATTCCAGAATTCAATGCAATTTATTTGAAGTGGTTGCGGTATACATATATATTGTGAATTCAATTTATATATACTGATAATGTAAGAATTCTTTCATGATACCACATTTTGTGGTGGTGAAAATGAGTCACGGGATGAACAATGGCAATCAAATTCCGACAAAGGATTCTCGACTTGTCATGCATGTGTAGACCACAAATACCACTAACCATTGGTCAAGTAAATAAACTTTTTCTTTTTCTAATTATAGTATAGTTAATCCTAATTAGAGATACACAATAAATATATATATATATATATATATATATATATATATATATATATATATTTATATATATATATATATATTTATATATATATACCTATGGAGACTTGTACCGTGTACTATTCAAGTCTTAATATTTAACTTTTGAGTTTAATTCTTGACCAACTAACTTGAGTGTCATAGTCCATACAAATTTTATCGGTTATGCAAATAAAGTTATATTAATAGCGAAAAAGAAAAGAAAGTTACATATAAGATGTCGGTATACTTTAAATGGTACGAGACGTTTCGGAAAAAATCTTACAATCTTATTTCGGAGCAAAATATTAAAAATATCTTTAGATTATTTTAGCCCAATAAATTCCTGACCGAATGTGTAGAATTAATGGAATTTAGGGTGAATAAGTTTTCGTGCTATATCAAGCATAAGCTCTCCGTTTTTTATAATCATATAATAATCCATTTGAACTTTTACCAAATAAAAGATAATTAATTGTATAAATGGGATTGAGTTGATAAAAGTAGGTGCCAAAAGCCCCAAAACTATGATCGACAGAATTTAGTGGTATATGTTGGAAATTAGCCTTTGGCGGGAGTTGAGACCGACCAAATTTAACGGCTTAAACACTAGTGTTACGTATGTTGGAGAATCCGGTTCTTCACACATGCATGATCTACTAAGTACGTAGATAACCGTAGGGCCAAGAATCGTCAAATTTCATTGAGAAATGAAAGAGATATTGGTCCACGAAGTAAGGTGTTTGAAGCATGGAAAGTGTGGTATTGTGTTCAATTCTCCCTCATCGGTAGAGGAAGAAAGAATTGTTGTGTATATAAGACTCGAAATTGGTTTGGGGTTTGGGAAAATCCGTTGGTCTTTCACCATTTATGTTGGTGACTTTACTACCTTCCAAGGCATCATTTCGTTACTCAATATTTTTCACGGTAGCTCTTGAGTTTCCTTTGCTCAAGTGTTCCATTGCTGTTTTATCTTGGGAGACAAATTGTCCAGGACGTATAAAGGATACATACGGGGCAATATTGTCTTAAGGACAGAGTGCTACACTCGACTCAGCAAAACCAGTTTCCATTTTTCCGTCTTCAACAAAATTGTAATTTCAGTTTTGTGGTTCTATTGTAATTTTCATATTACTAGTTGAATTATTGAATCTTTGGTTATCCTTTCGAATACTTGTAATAGTTATATACTTCCCGTACTGCTTTATAAAGTACCATAGAGCAAAAATACCCAACAACTTAAGACAATATTTGTATAGTATTACTATTAGTGTTCGAAAGATGTCGGTCAAAAGTTGTGTGACCAAATCTGGATATGGCAATGGTTTTCTGGTAGAAGAGAGTGATGATGATGAACGTGTTCATGGTGTCACCGCTACCAAGACTGGTGGGAACAAGCGCTCACGAGAGCCTGAGGATGTCAACTGGGACAAGAGGAGAAGACTGAAGATGTTATTCTATCTTGCAGCAGAAGGCCTATATCTGTCCCAGACAAAAGATCCGAATAATGGTAAGAAGGAACTGGACACTCAGTTTGATGAAGTGACTGAAGTGAGCCAGAATCCGAAATTGGGATAAGTAGTTTTTCTTACTTGTCAATAATAAAGATTAAATGATGTCTGATTAAAAATGGATTAAAATAAGGAGGAATATGAAAATAATTTATATTCCTTACGCTTTAAAATCAGAAGTTTAATCTTATCTTCTTTCCCGTTTAAAGATTGGATTGTAAATGACTTAAAAAGATCTGTTCTTTTAAGTGTAATTGTTAAAGTATGTAAAGTATGTTCGCACATACGATGGAGAAAGATCCACTAACTATCTGCGTTACCACTCTTAAGTAAGTGCCAAGAATTATCTGGGCACCAATCTTAACGGAAGGAGTCTAAAAGTTAAAGACGTAGAACCTGTCATACTATTTGGCAGAAGATCATTCATAGGATGATATTGGACACTTAGTCATACAAAGCCTCCGGGCGACTGGAGTGGGCCAAAATTCCTTTGATATGATGATATTGGACACTCAGTCATACAAAGCCTCAGGGTGGTGAGTGGGGCGTAATTCATTTCATAG
Source organism: Anisodus acutangulus (assembly GCA_029783415.1). Lineage (NCBI taxonomy): Eukaryota > Viridiplantae > Streptophyta > Magnoliopsida > Solanales > Solanaceae > Anisodus > Anisodus acutangulus. Next base: position 54,770,030 of record CM056496.1, read on the forward strand.
GAAAAGTAATGGACACCTAATGTGGTGGGCGAGTTTCCGTGTCTTAATGATCTCAAGGCCTAAAGAAAGGCGATAAAGAAATTGGACACTCGATCACGCCAAAGCAACTGAAGTGGGCCAGAGTATCGAGATCACATATGATCCGGTTAAGCCCTAACCACGGGCAAGAGGTTGTTCATGTGAAGCAACGCCGCCTCTAAAATCAAAGGGGCTGGAGAGGTTGTCCTCAATAGGACTTCAAGGAATGGATCACTCTAAAAAGAGGTGATACATGTTCCTAACTTGGTTTAAGGGACGTTGTTGGTCAAGTTGGTTTGAGACTAGTCCAACAGGTCTGTAATAACTAAGAATGGTACAATATGTCTATAGCCAAATGAATGATATATTTGTAATCCGTGCATCTATGCCATCATAGATTAAGACACGTTAAATAGTAAGTCATTCAAAACCTAACGATGTTGAGATTGTTGCCTCCTTTCGACATAAACCCTCAAAATGAATGTGAGGTAGGCGAAGAGGCAAAATCACCTTTCCAAATTTCGTCAAGGGAATAGCGAAAGAAGCACCGCTCCTCTAGAACTTAGTCACACCTACTTGGGTGATTTGAAGTTTATACAAAATAGAGGGGAGACAAGTGCGTTGTGATCTTCATTGATGATGGTACAACGTATGGAATCCTTTGTTTGTTAAAAAGCAAAGATGAAGTTGTTGAAGCGGATAAAGCGCTACAAAGCGTAAGTTGAAAATCAACTAAGCCTATGGATTGCGAAATTCATAGCGATAGAGGAGAATGTGAAGCGGCGTTCATTAAACGACTGTTCATTACTCACCTCGATCTAACAATGTTAATAGCGTAAACCCGTACGCCTAAATTATGTGGGGCAAGGCGATCCTTACCGCTAATGCGATTATCAACAGAACTCCGCATAAGGATAAGGATAACTCTCCGTGTGAGACATGAAAATGATCTCACATACAAAAGTTATGATGTGGGGTGGCTTGGTAGAAGTTGGACTACCGAAACAGGTCAAGTTCGACCTAAGACTGTAGATTGCATATCCACTGGATCTGTAAATAACAGTAGTACTTATCGCCTCTTGGCGTCAAAGAATGCTGAATTCTAATAAGATAACTTTCCTTAAAAAGGAAAGAGGAGTAATTGCTCAAGGTTAACAGGAACCCGCGAGGGCCTGACTGTCCGGAACTAGACGCTCCGTATCTACAGGACTCGAAAGTTGCTGGCTATTCGGAACTTAATATTCCAGATCTGCAAAACTCAGGGATTCTAGATGTTGAACCAAGACGGAGCAAAGAGGGGACAAAGAGTTGTTTCAGTCCTTCTAGCTTGTATGGTTAAGAACGAACCATGGACAATTAACAAATAATTGTTATCTCCAAAAGCGCTGCTTTGGAAAGAAGCCAAAGAGAGAAATATATTCCATCATATAGAACCATACTTGCGTAATGGTTGATCTTCCTCTTGAAAAAGAACCTTTGGGTTGTGAAAAAGGATACTCAAAAGTGAGTACAAAGTAGATGGATCTACTGACGAGTTCAAAGCCTCGGCTACTTGTATATGTGCTCCCCTGGGAGTAGCTTAACATCATGGGCCATTGCAGTCTTGCGTGGCATGAATGTTAAAACAACCTTCCCAACCGGAGAGTTGGAAGAAGAGAATCAGAGTTGGTTTTCTGGACTGTTGGGCTTCTTCCTGAACTTTCATCTTGGTCACTGAAATGTTTACATTTTGGTCCTGAAAGTTTCAGATAAAATAGAAACAATGAATCTAACCACAGAAACATTGACTCTGAAGTTAGAAAGACAATAGTTGGAGAATCAACAGTCTGAAAGTACAAGTCATATTGAAACAAAGTCTCGATATGAAAGATATGGATATCACAGATGACATCTTAGGAATTGGATTTCTAAAGACATCTAAAGGACTGGTCGATAGTTGACAGTCTCGTTGAAGCCATCAATAGATATGAATCATAGAACTGATTGGAATCCTGGTGCACCCATAGACAAGGAGCGATACGCACAGATCACGTGTAGTTCAATGTATTGTACACACTACAACCGACCTGGTATCGTCCTACAATCAGATCAGTTGAACTAAGGTTCACTGATAATCTTAATACATTATCAATAGAAGGCGTTAAGTCGGATATGACGATATCTGAATTATTCGCTTATCTACGGATTATAGTATTCTGGATGTCCAGCGGTTCTGAGAGAACACAATGATGCAAACTGGACATCAAATCTGAAGAACACCAAAGCCACAAGTAAATGTGTATGGTGGTTCTTGGAAAATCCTCTAAAGCAAACTTGCATCGGCCGATTCATGATGGAATCAGAGTTTATCGCTTTATACAAAGCATGAAAGAAGTTGAGTAACTTCACGACTCCTTAGAGGACGTCCCTTATTGGGAGAAACCCGTGCCTTCAGCAGTTATACACTGTGGCTAGCCGGTCGGCTTTAGGAAGGACACGGATGACGGCGTCTGGACATATCTGTCAGGATTTTTCAGGAGACATAAGACCGTATGGCAGTTGATCATCACGGGTGTCACTTCCTTGTTTACTAACTAAGGGACTACCCAGAGATCAAGTGTTCTGCCTGTCTAGGGGAATGGGCTTAAAACCCAAAATATACGGACCAATACAGTGGTAACCCAACCTTACTAACTGGAGATCCCAGTAATTTGGTTCAATAGAAAAACTAAGCTGTAAAGGTTCCGTTGATCGCTTCAGTGGAAGCATGAGCACTTCGGATAGTGATTTCTGAAAAGAAACACCAAATCCAAAGCCGTTCCCGCGATAGACTTTAAGTGCTATCTGCAGTGTGGGTAAAGGTTAAGTTTTCAAAACATGTAATGCTCCTCAACAGTTGAGGTTAGGTTTTTGGGAAACTTTTAATGGTTCCTAACACTTGTGAAGTGGGGTATAGCAGGATACCTTGTAGGAGACCACCTATTTAAGTGCGAGGACGGGCCGCCTCAAAATGAACGCACTTAAGAATCCAAGACGTTGTCCATGTCCAAAACAGACAAAACATTACGAAGAAGAGAGTAAGGGAATTTGTTGTGTTGGTATCATTGTCTTGGCTTACACTAAACACTGATGGTTCAAGACATCACGTTCACCGCGCAGTAAGTAAGTCCGATGGTATTCAACTATGGAAGGTTCAAAGCTGAGGCTACCTCTCCTTATGCAACATCGGTCCACTGAAATATTGCTGGAAATGAAAAGACACCATGTGAATGCGCCAAAATCTCTTTCAAGAGGGGATTGTTGGAAATTAGCCTTTGGCGGGAGTTGCGACTGACCAACTTTAACGGCTTAAACACTAGTGTTACGTATGTTGGAGAATCCGGTTCTTCACACATGCATGATCTACTAAGTACGTAGATAACCGTAGGGCCAAGAATCGTCAAATTTCATTGAGAAATGAAAGAGATATTGGTCCACGAAGTAAGGTGTTTGAAGCATGGAAAGTGTGGTATTGTGTTCAATTCTCCCTCATCGGTAGAGGAAGAAAAAATTGTTGTGTATATAAGACTCGAAATTGGTTTGGGGTTTGGGACCCCAAGGGGTATCCCATGTGTTTAAAGGAGGGAGGACCTAGATGTGCTTCGGTTCAAGGAAAGACCACACGCGCGCCGCCTTGCTTGCGTCCGGTCGATTCGGTTCAGAGTTAGAGTTCGGGTTCGGTTCCGGTTCTCGGGTTCTCGGAGTCACGGGCCACGGTCACGGGCCACGCCGCGGGCCCACGGGCCACGCAGACCCGCAGACCCACGGGCCACCCGCGGCCGTGGGCCGTGGGCCTCGATATTATCTTTTGGGCCAGAGAACTTTGCCAGTGCAGTTTGATCCCGAAGTTCCAGATGTACTGAGTTCGGACCAGATTCTTTCAGATGTACGCTTTGGTCCCTGAAGTTTCCGAACGTCGAATTTGGACAATCAGCGAACGCCAAGCACTCAATTCAGCCATTTATTTTGGTGAATTACTCCTCCTATAATGGCCAAATCCGTTGGTCTTTCACCATTTATGTTGGTGACTTTACTACCTCCATAATGGCCATTATTTGGCTATTCGGAGGCGATTTTCAGCCCTCCATCACCTATATAAACACCCCCTTACACCATTGTTGAGCACTAAGAACATACATATATGATACACGAAAATACACAAGCAAAACAGTTTCTTCCTACACCTTCCAAGGCATCATTTCGTTACTCAATATTCTTCACGGTAGCTCTTGAGTTTCCTTTGCTCAAGTGTTCCATTGTTGTTTTATCTTGGGAGACAAATTGTCCAGGACGTATAAAGGATACATACGGGGCAATATTGTTTTAAGGACAGAGTGCTACACTCGACTCAGCAAAACCAGTTTCCATTTTTCCGTCTTCAACAAAATTGTAATTTCAGTTTTGTGGTTCTATTGTAATTTTCATATTACTAGTTGAATTATTGAATCTTTGGTTATCCTTTCGAATACTTGTAATAGTTATATACTTCCCGTACTGCTTTATAAAGTACCATAGAGCAAAAATACCCAACAGTATATATGGTGCAAGAAAATTGAATATTTCAGAGAATGATAGGTGGAGTTCCATGTGCATGAGGTCACTAATTTATCACTTTTAAAGGTGGCAATCCTTTCCATAACTTCCCTTGTACACATTAACTTTCGACTTTCAAGCAATGAGACGTAAACAAAAACATGACAAAATTAATAATATTATTGGAATCATATTAATTATTTTTTCCCAACTTAATTAAATAGAAAATTAAATGGTACACTAGCTTTTTCTTATAACTTGTCGTACCGCATCATTAAAAGAGAAAACACTTTCAACTAGAACTTTTTCATTCCTGGTGCTTGAATCTGAGTAGGTGTTTGGTCATAGAAGCCAATTTTTTTTTTTTGAGTTGGGGTTGGAATTGTGTTTGGCCATAGTTTTTGTAAATAATATTTGGTTGTTGGAATGTATACTTTTTCTTAAAAATATGAAATATGATCTATATCCCCAAATTTTTAAAAACTAGCAAAATCACCCAAAGCATAAACATAATCAATGCGTAAACACTGCTCATCAATCATTTTCTATTACATTAAGCATGATTTATATATATTTTATTTAATACGATGAAATAATCAAGTTCACAATTATTCGCATCTTCAAGGTGTATCAGCATTAATCATGAGCATGAGCTTGTTCACTGATGCATACGAGCTACAGAACTAAAATGACCCTGTGAGTTTCTTTTCGCATATGAGCTACTATATAGTATTACACTTCGTCAATTCTAAATATTATTACAAAGATTCATTAGTACTAAAAGTCAATAAAACTAGTAATAACTATTCTTTAATATAATCCTTATACATTGTGTGAATAATATGTTCTCGTCGAGCATGCATTTCCCGATCAGCTGAATAAAATTAGGTCAAATTTATAAAAATAAAAAATATAGGGTAAAATTTAAAAAGTGAAAGACAAAAGCAACAACCAAAAACAAAAAAAAAAGTGAAAATTGTGAAAACAAGGTTTGAGGTGTTTTTCAAATTCCAAATAAAACTTCAAGTTGTATTTGGAATTTTTATGGCCAAATGCTAATCTAAAAAAGTGAAAAAGAAGTCCGAAAAAAAATGAATAATACTCATGGCCAAACGGGTACTGACACCCCTGATATATTAAGAATGGAATGATCGAATCATATCCATTCTACCACAACCTGGATGGTTGGTACCCTAGTTGAATTCGTGTGCTGCATTTGTTAGCGTTTGTTCCTTTCTCCCTAGCATGGGATATATATAAAATTAAAGAAGAAGATGTGTATAGCTAACTTTAAAGAATCAATCTTTTTATAGTTTCCTAAAACTTAATTAGGCAATCTTTTTAATGTTTATCATTTTTGCAGAGAATATGCTACTTTAATCTAGGGGTGGAGAACGGAATGGGATTTGGGGGGACGGAGTGGGTCGGGATCGGATCTTGGCAGGTCGGGCGGGCTGGAATAGGCGGTACGGGAAAAGGTCCCGTCCCACATCCCGCCGGAAGAGGGGACATGATTTGGAGGGACGGGACGAGTCGGTTCAAATGTAGAATATACCTCATGATCTAATGGTATATTAATATTAACATTAAAAAATCAATTTAATCTATAAATGTGAAATCATCGTAATTAGGATTACTAGAAGATGCACCCTTAACCCTGTTAGTTCTTGTACCTCTACCAGAAAAACGCCCAATTCATTTCATTATAATTATGCAAATAAATAATTAAAGATAATGAAATTAAGTACGATAATTAAAATTAAGTAACAATAATAATTTAAAGAAGGAACGAAGGTACCAAACGCCGATGTAACATTGATGTGTAATCGAGGTTGAAAATTGAAATTTTGCTCGATGATCCTCAAGCTAGTTGCCAACTTCACTCCCAAATTTTGAACTTTGATAGAAATTAGCAAATAATATAATATTTAGTAGGCAATGTAGACTTGTAGAGAGAGAGAGAGATAGATAGAGAGATTAGAAAGATAGTAGGAAGATTTGTGAGAAAAATGAAGAGGAAAATGAAGTATTTATAGTTGAGAAATAGAGTTAAAGTGTAAATACACTAACTTAGGGGTTAAAAATAAATATTAAGGGGGTATGGAGATTTATGGGGTGGGGGCAGCAAAATGGACGTTATAGCCGTTGTCAATGGCTAAAATTAAAATTGGATCGTTGTGCAGCGGTTATTTATGCAAAGAGGGAGGGGGTCGGGCCGGGTCGGGGGAGGGACGGGCGGGATCAGGACGAACCCTAGTCCCGTCCCAAGTTCGATCCCCAACACCGTCATTTTCCATCTCATTTTTTAAGGGGATCGGGGCGGATCGGAGCGCGTAGCGAGATGGGCCGGGTCGGAATCGGGCCGATCCGACCCGCTGAACAGCCTTACTTTAATCCTTGAAGCTATTACCGACCTGGCCATTGGATAGTCTTACTTTAATCCTTGAAGCTACGTCTATTGAGGCATCCCACTCTTGGTCTTCAACTGGTATTAAAATTACTAGCTAGCTAGATGCCAAAATAAGTAAAAGAAAAGAAGGAAAAATTAACCCATATGGTTTGTTGGAATAATTAATATTGCTTTAAATTTGGAATACGTACCATTGTGTAATTGTGAAACTAGCAGCAGACTTCAACTTTAACAAACAAAATGGGTAGGTAATAACGTGTTGTTTTTTACCTTACCCTTTCACCTAAAAATTAAAGGTAGCATTTATTCTTTGTTTATTTTAGTCTTTGGTTGCTTAAAGTTTTCAACAATTTGTGTTTTATGCTGTAGGAGTCTTGGTAAACGCTTACTGCACATTGAATAGACAAATGAATTCAAATTATATATATATATATATCGTTAGTATATTTTACACCATTAGGTTATTTAAATATTATTTACATATAAACTTCCTTTATTAGGTTACTCATTTGACATTTCAGAGAGTAGTAACAACTATCTCTGAAAAACATTTTTAAAAAAAATTAATATGCTTATAGTCTCACTATAAGGACACAAATCTAACATCTCCAATTATTCAAGAGAGAAATGTCAAATTGTCAATATTCCATGGATATATTATTCTTTATTTGCGTCTGGCCTACTCGAACTCTTACCGAATTTAACTAACTTACTGTTGAGATACACTATTAACCATATACTTAGATATAATATTTATTATAGAAAAATTATTTATTCAACTTTTAATAAAGAATTAAATAGATCATGTAGTAGTATGTGTGTCCTTTACTTATATATTAGATGATTTAGTGTATAGAGTTTTATTTTATACACAGAAGATTAAATCATCAGTTCTTATAAGTTATAAAGTTTATATTCACAATTTAAGGTGAAAATTGGACAAAACCATCGGAATACTTGTAGTACAAGATTAAATATAATTTATCTTAATTATGGGATGGTACAGTTCCAACTTCTTGTGCTAGTACATTTTGAGTGTATTGAACAGACCAAGTGGAGATAAGTATTCATACTGACTATATGAAATAAATTTTCTCGTTCATTAAATGTACTTATACTCTTAATCATGATATAATTATTATGAACAATGCATGTTGTTCGTTATTTTAATTTATTAAAAGGTGAGATTATTTTATGGGTCAATAAGCCTGGTAAATTGGATGATGACAATATGCGTTTGTGAAATAATAGTTAATTGATGGAATCTATGTCTCGGTCTAGAGATTGATGATACCCCTTTATGAAAGCTTATAGGTTTTCATGTGTAAACCCTGTAGGTGAATTTATATCTGACACTTGAAATAAGTTAAGCGAAAGTCTAAAAGAATTATTCAATAAATTAAATTGTCAGTAATTTAATTTAATTGATTGGTATTTGTAATCATAACATGAGGAGTTAATAAGGTTTTAATGGAAGAATTTGAAATTGAACTGAGGAGTACAATTATAAAATGTTAGTGGAATAATTCATAATTTATTATGATAGGATTAATTCAACAAGAAAAGAATTAATGTCATAATAGGGAGCCTCGTTAATTAATTTTGTGGTCCCTGTTGTGCCTGAATAATTAGGATTTACTGAAATTAGTTTTCGTGGTGGAAAAGACAAAACGATTATGTTTTGAAAATGGTTATGGTTGAAAAAATGTTACCGTAGGAGAACCGTTAGGATTAGAAAATCATTATGATTTTGTGAGAACCGTTTTAAGACCCAAAAGCTTTTGTCTATATAAAGGGCATTTCTTCCATTCTTTAACAAGATAATTTGTAAGAGAGAAAAAAAAGGTACTTTCCCACACAAATACTACATAAATCTAGAAATTATTCGGGTAACACAATAGAAGATACTGGAGTGTCATATCATTGATGACTTTTGTTCAGGATTCAACAAGTGTATCAATTTTATGTTTGATTAAATTTTTTAATTATATATTTTTCTATATTGCATGCAAGTTTGATCTTGACTATTTAATTTTGTTGTTTATGCTTGTATTCCATCACTTACATCAAAATTTAACAACCAAAGTTAGTAATTATTCCATAGGGAACAACATAGTCTAATACTCCCTTCATACCCAAATTATGTGACACAATTTGACCGGACATGAAGTTTAAGAAATAAAAGAAGAGTTTGTTATGTTTACAAAATTATCCATACTTTAGTACTTACTTTTGTTGAATTTTTTTCTCAATAAGTATATCTTTAAAATTAAGTGAAACTCAATAAGAATAAAATAGAAATGATGCCATAAATAATTATCAAATAAAAAAATATAACTTTTTTTTAAATAAGCTAAAAAAGAAATAATGATATATAAATTGTAACGAATGGAGTAGTATTTACTCCACTATTTAGCACTAATGCAAGTGAGGTCATTGTCCAAGATAAGTACAGGAACAATAGTGAAGGAACTTGAAAAAAGTAGTCCAAAAATCTCTGATTCTGCAAACTTTTGTTCAACTTCTCGCCAACTCTCAACCACCTTCCATCTCTATCTCTATTTTTATACTATTATAAATATTCCATCAATTTCAATTCATATGACATAATTTGATCAAATAAAAAATTAAATATCAAATATATTTTTTTGTTTAAATATGGGTTTTAAATAAACCACAATATTTTTACAGTTTTAAAAATTTTAAAAATTGTGATCTTAAACATATCATGATATTTGTGTGATTATAAAACTTTTAAAAACTTATAATTTTAAATATATCATAATATTTATGTAGCTAAAAAAATTGTCAGTAATAATAAAATGAGAAGTTCAAGTTAACATATTTTCAAAATAAAAAATATGTCATTTTTTTAATAGAAGTACTTATTTTATATATGATTTAACGTATATATATTGACATGGTGTGTCCTACAAAAAATATTAACGTGGTGCAAAAATTTTACACAATTTGTATATTTTAACTTAATATTATCTATCCATAACGGTGATTGAGTTGGTTGAGCATGTGATCTTCCAAATGAGGATCCCAGGTTCTGCATGCTTTCTTTGTCGAGCTCGTCGCACGAGCCTTGTCTAGTGCGATTTACTTCTCTGGTGTGACTCGCGGACTTGGTGCGGCGGCGGGTTCTATTGTAAACCAAAAACAAAAAGAACTTATTATTATTACAACAAATAATTCATCTTACTTTTCAGATTAAAATATGAGGATTACTTGTAATTTTCTAGTATTAAATATAGACTTTACTACATAAAAGTTAAAACTCTTTTGTATATAATGCCTGACAAATCCGTGAAGCACAACTTAACATAACAATGGAGTTTCCAATTAGCACTCTCACGGACATTCCTGTATATCCTCTCTCTCTCTCTCTTTATTTTTTTCCCTTTTCTATTTTTTTCTTATTTAAATTGAATTAATAATTTCTTCTTATAGGCAATTCACAGAATTCTACTACTCGCCGTAGTGATTCTAACGGCGTTAGGTAACGTTCACGGCCGTCATAAAGTACACAAATGGGAAACCGTAGAGTACTCTGCTATTAGTTGCAGAACACACACCGCTTCGTTAACGGATTTCGGCGGAGTTGGTGACGGAACGACGTTAAATACTAACGCTTTTAAGACGGCCGTTGATCATTTAAGTCAGTTTCAATCGGACGGTGGTTCGTTGTTATATGTACCTGCTGGTAAATGGTTAACTGGGAGTTTCAATTTGACGAGTCATTTTACTCTGTATCTCGACAAAGATGCTGTTCTTCTCGCCTCTGAGGTTTGTTCAATTTTAAATTGGTATAATACATAAACAGGCCTTTAAATTTGATCTCAACTGATAAGTATGTCATCTAATTTTGAACGTGCACAAGTAAGCATCTTAACTTGTATTTCGCTTTATTAGTTGAATATTTTAACTTACAAAATGATCATCTAGACGCTTCTAAAATTTATGTGTGACGTCAATATTTTTATTTACATGTTTAACTTTATACAAGTTGAGGTGTCTATTTGTGTATACCCAAGATTAGAAGACATACTTGACAACTTAGATCAAATTTAAAGATTTGTTTATGTATAATGCCTTTTAAATTTGTTATCAACTTTCGAAATGCATGAACTTTTTCTTCACCTATGGAATAGATAAAACTCTATGCATTTGTGTATATGTTTTCAATTGCATCCATCCTAAAATAGAGCAATTTAACGTAGGGATGGCAAAATTCGTTTCGTCCAGCCCGTTTAAATTTAGAACGTGTTAATTGTCCGCCTATTTAGTACAACTAAGCCATTTCGACCCGTCAATATTTAGGTCATTTAAAAGTTGAGCTGATTTGAACTAAGTATAGAATCTAAATTGACCCATGAAAATTATTGTAACAGTATTTAAATTATTATTTTTCTTTGATAAGAGCTATAATATAGAAGAAGAAAACGTATTTTAGTTTTATTTTGGTAATTAAATATGTTATAAGGGAAAAAATTTAAAATAAAAATTTGGTAAGAATTGAACGAGTTTAATAATGAGTTGATTAGCTCATATTGACCGGATTTAACTCAGGCCAAGTAAACTTTGAGCAGAATTGAAAAATAATTTATTTATTGGCTTATTCCTTTTTACCAGACAAAATTTAGCTCAAATCGTGCATTTATCACCTTTGTACTTGGAATACTTGCCCGGCTAAACCGGACTTGGAAAATACATTTGGCTGTTAAATAGAAGGATAATTTCGTATCGTAAATGTATTGATCACACTAAAGGAAAGCATTTTTTATGAGAGATTTTTTTATTCTCAAGTCTTAAATTCGAGAACTCTATTTAGTGGCAATTGTGGTGAAGAAGTATTACTATAGGCCCCTCACGAACTTCATGTGACCTAGTGCGGTTTGAAATAAATAATTCCTTGATTATTTTCATTAATTGAAAAAGTATATATACAATTTCTATCTTTTTCATAATAGGAGAATCATATTTCTATTCTACTCCTAAAACATTATTCTACTTGGACACTAACTATACAATTATGGTAAGTATACAATATTAATTACATCAAAATATTACCTAAACTAATATACACAATCCGACCTCCATATGTACCGCAAACCCGAGATATATATATGATATATTGGATATCATATGTATATTTAACACACCCCTACAGTCACAGCGGACGGTCTTCGAACGCTGAGATTGTCCCTAAAATCTTCAAAAATGACTGAGGGAAGATCCTTTGTAAAGATGTCTGCAATTTGATACCTGGAAGGGACATGGCAGACGCACACTTGACCACGAGCAACCTTTTCGCGAACAAAGTGAATGTCCATCTCGATATGTTTAGTGCGTTGGTGCTAAACCGGATTACCAGAAAGGTAGATGACACTAACATTATCACAATAAACCAATGTCGCTTTTTGAATAGGACAATGAAGCTCTAACAACAAATTACGTAACCAACATGATTTAGAGGCCATATTAGCTACCCCTCGATATTCGGCCTCTGCACTGGAACGGTATAAAGTCGACTGACGCTTTGCAGACCATGAGACCAAGTTATTATCAAGAAGCATACAATAGCTAGACGTAGAGCATCTCGTGTCCGGACAGCCACCCAAATCAGTATCTGTATACGAGACAAGTGTTGACGTTGATGAAGAATATAAATGCAAGTCATAATCAAGTGTACCCTGAATATACCGAATGATGCGTTTGAGCGCATTCATGTGCTCAACTTTGGGATCATGCATAAACAAACACACATGTTGTACGACATACGTAATATCTGGTCTTGTGAATGTAAGATATTGAAGGCCCCCTGCAAGACTGCGATAGCGGGTCGGATCCTCGTACGGTGCGCCGACCGCAACAAAAATCTTAGGCTTAGTATCAACTGGAGTGGAAGTGGACTTATAGGATGACATCTCAGTCATCTCAATGATCTCAGTTGCATACTTTCTCTGGGATAAGAACAACTCGCCTGCATGACGAGTGACAACAATCCCCAAAAAATAACTCAAAGACCCCAAGTCTTTCATAGCAAACTCAGAACTGAGCATTGTCATGATAGACTGGCGTAATGCATTGGAAGAGGCAGTCAAGATAATATCATCCACATATAATAGTATATAAGCCAATGAAGAACCACGACGATATATGAACAAGGAATTATCTGACCTGCTCTGAGTGAACCTAATAGGCGAAACATAGTCGGCAAACCTCTTATACCAGGCCCGTAGAGACTGCTTAAGCCCATATAAGGACTTTTTCAACAAACAGACATGATGAAGATATTTGGGATCCCTAAACCCCAAGGCCTGATGCATATAGACTGTTTCCTTGAGATCACCATGTAAGAAAGCATTCTTCACATCTAACTGATGAATGGGCCATGCTTTCGAAAGAGCCAAGATGAGCACAGTGCGAATGGGAGCCGGCTTGACCACTAGACTAAACGTCTCACCACAATCCACACCAACCTGTTGAGTCTTACCATCACCCACAAGCCGCGCCTTATGTCTTGCAAATGAACCGTCTGAATTGTCCTTATGAGCAAAAATTCACATAGACCTAATAATATTAATACCATATGGATGGGGCACCAACTCCCACGTCTTATTATCAATAAGAACACTATATTCTTCGATCATAACAATTTTCCAATTCGGGTCATTTAATGCAGACACGGGATTACGGGGTAAGGGTGATTTAAGTACATTAGAATTTAAATTAAAATGTCGCTTTGGTTTAAAAATACTCTGTTGACTACGAGTGACTGGTCTATGACTCGGAGAAGAAGCGGGTGAATTTTGGGAATTTTCGAAACTCGGGACGTACTGGCTAGCAGGCAGTGGGCCTGCTGGCCCAACTTGGTAACGGGAACTGGAAGTGTGGACTGGAACAATGGCGATAATGGGTCGGGTGGTCGCCCATTTACCTATCGTCCAAGAATCGATCGACCCCGCCATGAACTGTAGCTAGTGACAAAACAGTGGGACCAGCGGGCAGTGGGATTGGATTTGGGGTACGGGACACGTCCGAAAAATGGTGAATAATATACGGGGATATACCATCATCTAAAAAATTATACGAACTAGGCACGAGATTACTAACCTTAGAAAACGGAAATTGGGATTCATAAAAAATTACATGGCGACTAAGGATGATTTTACTAGACGATAAATCAAAACATTTGTAGCCACGATGATTAGACGGATAACTCAAAAACACACAAGGGGTAGAGCGGGCCTGAAGTTTGTTAATTGTGGCGGACGGAAATAATGGATAACATAAGCACCCAAAGATCCTAAGATGCGTATACGACGGAGTTTTATTATATAAAATTTGCAGAGGGGATGAATATGTCAAACCTTTGGAAGGAAGAATGTTAAGAAGATATGTAGCCATTTGTAGCGCATGATGCCAAAAAGATGGGGATACGGAAGCATGAATCAATAAAGTGCGGACAATGTTATTAATGGTATGAATTTTGCGTTCGACTTTCCCATTTTGTGAAGACGTATGAGGGCAAGAAAAACAAAAATTGATCCCATTATTTGCACAAAATTTCCAAAATACCCCATTGTTATATTCTCTGTCATTATCATATTGGATATTTTTTATTTCGCGTTCGAATTGGGTTCTAATGAATGCTCTAAATTTTAATATGGAAAAAACTTGAGATTTTTTCGCTATCGGAAAAGTCCATAAAAATTTAGAATAATCATCCAAAAAGAGAACATAATACCGATTACCCAAAGAACTAAGAACATGAGATGTCCATAAGTCGCCATGAATAATATCAAATGACATTAAAGTATGAGACTTAGAATCTACAAATGACAACCTAACATTTTTTTCTAAAGAACAAGACTGACAAGTCGGAGTACTACGCGTACCCTTACATGAAATAAAATCATTTTTATCTAAGGAAGACAAAATAGACGACCCCGGATGACCAAGACGAGAATGCCACAAGGAAGGAGCAAGGGCTGCAAACGCTGACGGCAAGGCTTGACTCAATAGAACGAAACTTGACGTGATAGGATAAAGATCTCCCCTACTATCACACCTCATGAGACGACTCCCCGTCTTGAAATCCTTCACAGAGAAACCAAACTGATCAAATTCAATAGACACGGAATTGTCAGTGGTGAATTTACGGACATACACTAAGTTTTTAATCAATTTGGGGGCATGTAGGGTCTTTTTCAAGATAAAGAGTGGACGGGGGGGGGGGGGGGAGAGACAAATTTTTATGACCATAACCACAAATTGGAATAGAATTACCATTACCAACAATTATGCCACGAGGGTTGCTCAAATTGGAATAAGACGAGAGTACCTGAATCGGATGTCATGTAGGTAGTGGCATCAGTGTCCATATACCAATTTGGGTCCGGAGGATTTAATCCAAGCGTGTGCATTGCTGCTTCTATGTCGGTAGAAATGGGGGCCACTGTGTGATGGGCCTGTGGGGGCCGAGGCCCAAGTATCCCTGCTTGCTACCTCGGCCCAGAGGGATTACTGAAATTGGGCCACTGCATGTTCGGCCGAGACTGTTGATGGCCAGCCCACTGCTAGTAAGGATGAAACGCTGGTCGCCATCGTTGGCCCAAACTGTTGTTTCATCGCCATCGCATAGGGCCCACCGCGGCCTAAAATTATTGTTCTTCGATCGCCCGAGGCCACCATCGCCACCGCCACTGTTCCGGCTGCCGCCCGTGATGCCGCCGCGATTCTTGCCATTATTTTTCTTATTTTATCCCTTTTTTTGCCACCATTGTTGCGATTTTGGCCCGAGTTGTTGGAACCGGTAGGATGAAAAGTGGACTCGGTCATCATGACTACGGGACTAGCACCGATAACCGCTTTTTTTGCCATGCCTGCTTATTCGAGTGTAAGCATAGAACGAGCCTGATAAAATTGCGAAAGAGCATTACTTTGACGCAGAAGCATGCCAACACTACTATAGGCCTCAGAGAGGCCGGAAACCATTTAGAGGACCAAACGATCATTCGAAATCGGCGCGCCAACGTTGCGGAGTTGGTCCGCCAATTCCTTCAATCTTTTGCAATAAGCCGAAACATTCGGGAAATTTTCCATGTTGTCGTGGGAAATTTCCTGCTCGAGGGTAACATCTCTGGAATTTTGATTATCTTGGAATATGTCACGCAGCCTATCTCAAGCAGCCATTGCCGTAGCATCAGACTCAATAATCGTCTGCAACAGGTCGGTAGAAATAGTGGAGTAAATCCACTGAAGGACGGTGTCATCAAGAGTCGTCCACAACTTAGGATCATCCTCGCGTTGAGCACCTCCATATCCTCAGGAGCCGCGGGGATTATATAATGGATGACTTGATGCGAACGTGCGTGAATTTTGAACAGTTCGACCCACGTCGCATATTGGACGTTTTCTATTTCAAGAATAAGAGGGATGTGATTCTTGATGTTAGAAATTGTAAGGGCAGGATGAAACATGTTCTTTGATGTAGACATACTGATAGAACAATATGTGATCGAGGGATTCGGAAGATAGAGGAGGTACCGTCGGAATAAACCAATCCCGAGAACAAGTTGCGGAAAAACTTGGTCTCGATTTTGTTCACTGTTTAATCGACGACCAAGAGGAAGAAAATTGGGAAAAGATTTTAAGACCTAGACTTGTTATACCAAGAAAGAAATAATCGCTTGATTATTTTCATTAATTGAAAGAGTATATATACAATTTACATCTTTTCCATAATAGGAGAATCATATTCCTATTCTACTCCTAAAACCGTATTCTACTTGAATATTAACTATACTATTATGATAAGTATACAATACTAATTACACCCAAATATTACCTAAACTAATTTACACAATCCGACCTCCATATGTACCGCAAACCCGAGATATACTAACACTATTGTTTTAGTTATTTTAATCCTTTTGAGGACATGAGATAGTTCAGTATTAAATACAGATAGGGTAAAAACAAAAAAGCCTCATATGAATTTAATATTTGTACCTAATTTTCCTGTCTGTGAATGAATGCAACCCCACTGTGAATAGTACAAAGGTGAACTACTCTTGCGGTGAGAATGTCTCTCAATTAAATAAGTCCAAATCCACGATAATACTAACTCAATAATTGTTCTCCAAAATAAAATCGGCTTTAGTGACGTAAACAGTGGTGAGAATCCAATATCCCGAAAATCTAAGGATTCCTCCTCAAGATTCGTCCACGGAAGATGAGTCAGGGCCTAAAATTGTACTTAATAAATAAAAAAGAATCAAGCGATGGAGCTTAGTAGCTAGGTATAAAAAAAAATAGGGCATCCCCATTAGAATAAGGTATAACAAGACTGTTTGTTAGACAAAACGCCACCAATTTAGTCTTTCGAGGATAGAGCAAAGAGTAAAACGTCCCCAGGGGCACAGGCGAGTTGGTAAGTGGCAAGGTGATTGGGGTACAACCACTCCGACGTCGCGGGTTCGAATCCGTGTGGTGACAGTCTTTGCTGAAATATTGCAAGGGATGTTGCTGGGTTCGTGTCCCGTTGGTCCTCTCCCTTGCAGGGCTGCCACTCGCGCATATCCCTCGATTTACATCTCATCTGGCCAAGGGGCCTCTGATACAGGTGGGGGGTTTCGCCTTCGGGACTTTCCCCTTCACAAAGCAAAGAGTAAAACAAAAGAAAAAACCTTAGTCTTTAATTAGTTTGTTTCCCTTCTTTTTTATTCACAACTATTTTAGAATATGGTAAGATTTTGAGATTATATGGAACGCATGATCAGAAACAATTTATATAGTATCTCAACTCGCTTAGATTGAGACATTGTTATTTTGGATGATTAAATGCTTCATACTGATAGGATGGAAGGAACAAAATTGGATAATTAAGCTTAGGATACCTTTTGTATTTTCAGAGTTATTCATCATGTGAACTCATTTTGTTCCTTTTCTATAACCTGCGGGTCACGTTCCAAGCAACCATACGTGGTGTTTCAGAGTATGTTGGTAGCATCTGGGGAAGGTCCAAGAGTACCACATGCTTGATCTGGTTGGTAGCATCTGGGGAAGGTCCAAGAATACCACATGCTTGATCTGTCTTGCCTAAGTTTTACTCATAAGCAAAATTACTCAATATCTATATTAATAGGAGGTAGTAATAAACATTCAGTAAAATATTCGATATGCACAATAAGATGGTCCAAACATCACGTAAAAGAAACATGAACCTTCATTCTAGTGGTTAAATTTATAAATAACCACTTTTCAACTCTTGTAATTGAAAAATAATCAATGACCTGGAATTTCAAAATCCACAAGTGAATTTCATGTTCATTGACTTAGAGCTGGAATTTAAAAATTCAAAAGGGTAACTCCGGAATAATGTCCTGAAATTTCACTTGTGGAAATGACACTCTAGGAAAGTGGATATTCTTTAAAGATAATACCGAAAAGTGGTCAGTAAATGCTATTTTAGAAAGGATATTGGTGACTTTTATTTGTTAGAATTTTGTGCTTTTTTTATCTTTCAATTTTGCTATCATATTGATTTCCTGTTGTTTTTTAGGATGAAAATGATTATCCGGTGATTGCACCTTTACCATCCTACGGCCGAGGAAGAGATACAGACGGTGGTAGATTCGTTAGTCTTATTTTTGGAACCAACCTCACTGATGTTGTCATCACAGGTACTCCTATGATGTCTCATTTTAGGTCGCTCTTGCATTTCTGAAATTCAACATCTTTAATTAAAAATTTATGTCTGAATTCACACCAAAAATTAAAATATATGTTACTCAACTCTAAATGGGCAATTCGCAGGAATGCCTTATTTCGAGGTAGTCTTTAATTTTTGCCTATCAAATTGAAATATTTAATTTTTGTCTTTCGCCTAAAAAAATTTGGGTTCCGGGTTTCGAACCCCGCTCTCAGTAAAAAAATTTTAAAAAATTTGCAATAAGGCAGAGTTTGCCTTAAGGCATGCAAACTCTACCTTAAAGCATGCAAACTCTAGACGCAAGGCAAACTCTATTTTATAAGACAGTTTGCAGGCAAATTCTGCCTCGCGAATCCCCAATCTCTACCTTGCGGATTTTTTTAAATTTTTAACTTAGCGTAATTCGAACCCAGAACATCGAAATATTTTTAAGCGAAGAGCAAAAATTAAAGACCACCAATTTGAGGGGCAAAATTAAAGACCAGTGCTTTTGAAGGATAATCCACACAAAAAATGACTCTAAATTCGGTAACTTGTTTGGTGCGGAGGGAGACTTACAGAAATTTTGTCGGTTATACCTTAATTAATACATGACACTTTTTTGTTTCTCTTGTAATTTATGGACCTTTAAGACTACAGTCTAAGGACTCCTTTTGAGCAAACTGAAGATCTTATAGTAAACGTTAGACAATGGTCTAATTTTGTATGTTATTGCTGATATTAAAACCAAGTCTAATGTTGTCTGTAGGGGTAATTTCCCAAAGCCTATATTTGCGCAACTTTTAAAAATTTGGACGAATTTAAATGATGACCTAAAAAAGGGACGTTTGCGTAAATTAATCGGAGTATTAAATCCATTGACATTTCAGTAGTGGAATTATTTTTATGTTATTTTGTTTGCTGAATCATGTAATATTTCTCTGAAATTCACTCAGGTGAAAATGGAACCATTGATGGCCAAGGGCAGCTATGGTGGGACAAATTCCACAAGGGAGAACTAAAATTTACAAGGCCTTATCTGATAGAGATTATGTACTCTGATAATATTCAAATCTCCAGTCTTACATTGGCTAATTCTCCTTCATGGAATGTCCATCCTGTATATTGCAGGTAATCAAATTAATCTTGATTTCCCATAGTTCAATATTGTTTTCTTTTAAATCAATAATAACCGAGGCAAAAAGCTTGATTTCTTTGTGAAATGCAGCAACATTATCATCCAACGCATCACTATCCTTGCCCCAGTCAGATCTCCAAATACTGATGGAATTAACCCTGGTAATCTTCCGTTAGTGTTTAAGTATGATGATGATATGAAACGAGCTTAAATAAAAAAAGTCGGAATACTAATATTTTAATTTGTTCGAGTGATACACGTTAAGTTGTTTTAGGTTACTAATCTCACTTTTTATGTACTGTTACATATAGGTGTCTTTTAGCTGACCTAATACTACTGTCTCAGTGTATAAGAGTTAAACTCTTATCTTATTCTTTTGCCACTGGTCTTTTAATTACTATGAAGTTTTTTTTTAAAAAAAAATAAACTCTTTCTTGCAGATTCTTGCATAAATACTAGAATAGAAGACTGTTACATCGTCTCCGGAGATGATTGCATTGCTGTTAAGAGTGGCTGGGACGAGTACGGAGTTGCCTTTGGGATGCCGACGAAGCAGCTCGCTATAAGGCGAATCACCTGCATTTCTCCAACCAGCGCTACAATTGCATTGGGCAGTGAAATGTCAGGAGGAATTCAAGACGTAAGAGCAGAGGACATTACAGCAATCGATACAGAATCAGCGGTTCGGATCAAGACAGCTGTAGGAAGAGGTGGATACGTAAAGGATATATACGTTAAAGGTGTGACAATGAAAACTATGAAATACGTGTTCTGGATGACGGGAGATTATGGTTCTCACCCGGACAACAATTATGATCCAAATGCTTTACCTGTGATTGAAAACATCAATTACCGTGATATGGTTGCTGAGAACGTGACCATTGCTGCTAAGCTTGCTGGAATTTCTGGTGATCCATTTACTGGAATTTGCATATCAAATGTCACGATAGAGATGGCGCCTGAAGCAAAGAAACTTTTCTGGAATTGTACAGATATTTCGGGGATTTCAAGTGGTGTGGTACCTCAGCCTTGTGATTTGTTGCCAGATCAGGGGACGGAGTATGCTGCGCCCTGTAATTTTCCGACAGAGAACTTACCAATTGATGATATGGAAATCCAGACGTGTTCCTGCAGGAAGAAAATATATTAATACATCAATGTATAAGAAATTCTTCAGAAGGAAGACATATCTTAAATCAGTTTAATTGTTTGTTGCTTCACACCCCTGAACTGTCCATGAATATACACTTGCGATCCCATTTCACTTTGTGGACGACACATGCTAATATTTGTAACTGTTACATATTTGTAAATGCTATGAATTATTGCAGCCAAAATTTCAAGATAAAGTACAGCAAAAAGGACAATTTAACTAAGCTCTTTTAGTATTTTACAAGCATTCCTCGTCCACAATGTGGTGAACTGAATAGTCATTAAACAAAGGGCATACCATATGCAATGTTGTAGATTTTTGACCAAACACTACTATCCTAGTGGAGCTCTTAAAGTGGAGAACAATTTAATAGATGAAAATAAGCACGTTTTACATCTCATATCACTAGGAGGAATGCTTTATCTCCTCAACCAAGATATCAGTTTAATTCAGCTCTCTCCTCCCGCAAAACATAACTTACAAAATGGATTGAAGGAAGAAAACTACATATGGTACATAATTCAGGAGAGCCAGTCGTATCTTTTCTTCAACAAAGTCCGGATAAAACTTCACGGACTCCCTCCAACCCAGTTCCTTGATCTTTTCTTCAGTGATCGAGGGCTCCTCGAAATCAAAACTGAAAGACCTTAGGCAAATCGGCCCATCGTTGATGTCTTAAAGAGATGACAAAAATGGGTGACAAAGAGCCTCGTCAACTGCACATAGAGCAAGAAAATCGAACGCACATGAGGTAAACAGGATGGACTGAAAAGGAAAACAAATCATGCAAAGGTTGAGTTCAGAATTTTCGGTGTTTTACCTGTAATCCATCGTGTTGGGTCAAAGACAAGCATCTTTTCAAGTAAATCAACAGCCATAGGAGGTTGCTTAGGATATTTAGGAAGCTGTCGGACATATCTTCGAGCATTATCACTTCTCAGAAATTGAAGGCTGGCATCATCAGGAGAACCTAGTAGCTTCAAGACAGAAGAAACAAAACTGAAGCTCAGAATGATAAGCAGATCAGTCTATGATTTAGAAAGAATGTACCATATTTATTGGAAGGATGGTTTGTAGTCAGACCTACATTTCTTGAATCTTTGGTGAAAATATGAAATGATTTACTTCTTCAAGGAACATTTGAAAGCATTACAGCATAGTGCTGGCTATGGCACTGGAATTCACTCCCAACTCCCAACTCCATAGGAGGGGAATGCTTAAGACTAGTTTCAATTTAATATATTGCAGAAAAAGAAAAGAGGAGGTTCTTTCAGGTCTCAATTTTCTAATTAACTTTCCACTTCAAGACATGCAGGTAGAATGTCACCGGATTAATTTCTCTATGCTTCCCAAATGGAGTAAATGTTTTTAGTCAGGTCCTTGCTAAAGGATCTTGGAAATGTATTGCAAACCAAAGAAAGAATTTGACGTGACTTTTTACCTCAGTAATGAGTCTCAGCTGATGCACATAATCTTTTCCAGGAAACAAAGGTTCTCTTGTCATTATTTCACCAAGAATACAACCAACAGACCAAACATCAATTGCTGCAGTGTATTCCTAACAGAGCAATTCAGGTGCTCGATACCAGTGAGTGACAACATACTCGGTCATGAAATCTGTCTCAGAAGTTGTCCTCGCCAAACCAAAGTCTCCTATCTTGAGGTCGCAATTTGCATTTAGGAGCAAATTGCTTGGCTTAAGATCACGATGTAAGACATTTGCTGAGTGTACATATTTCAGTCCACGTAATAGCTCATACATGAAGTACTGCAAAAATAATCATATGTCAACAGTGTGCCAGAGTAACTTTAGGAAAGAAAGAGGTATTTCGAATCTTCCCAGTGAAAGCTGGACTAACTTGTAGGCTTTCTTTCACATTATTAAAAGAAATTATTATATAATAACCTAGCTTAGCATGCCAAATAAGGCCCACACTAGGACAACAGGATTGATAACATCATTAGGAGAAGGAAGGAGATTCTTATGACTGAGCAACAGTCATTCACATGTCTATTGCATCTATCGCATGAAGTTAAAAACTTTTAGATGCTTTCTCAAAATCATTATTAGTAACCAACATCTCTAAGTATCTGATGACTAATAATCCCCTCCATATTTCATTTTTACGGCACAGAACAACATCTGTCGTGAAGTGATAGTATAAGTATAAATGAGGCAAAAGAGTAGCTTATACTAGCAAGAGAATCAAGAAAAAAGAGAATGGAAGTCTTCTTCAACTTACATGCCACATTATAGCTTGTTTGGATGGTTTTTATCTATTGTATTGCATTTGTTGTTAGTTTAAAACTTTAAATACAATGTTTGTTTTGATTGTTACTTAGATTTAGTTGTATCGTATGGTTAAATCTATCGTTATGTAACGACAAAAAGTCTCATTTTATGTAACGATCTATTTGGTGTGATTGCATAATTACCTTTTTTTTTTCTCATTGTGTCTTTGCTTATTATCTAATAATTCTAATTTATCCTTTACCTCACTTTTTTATAATAGCTCTACCTCATAACATACTTTTCTTGTAGGTATATCCTTCAAATTGCTGATGTGTGACATTATGTAACGACGGAAAATGATACAATCTATCCAAACGTTATATTCATCAAAACAATATAGTACAATACAATATAATACGATACATTATGAAATAATATGTAACAACCATCCAAACAAGGTGTTAGAGAATGAACAACAAATTTGTATTAACAAAGCCAATTCTTTAGGTAGATGCGCGCCCCTACTTAGACAATGGTTTAGCAAAATAAAGCTTAGTAATCTATTTCCCCTAAACAGAACAATAGGCACATACAAATATAAGATTTTTTTTTGAGATGGACACAAATATAAGATTTTCTTTCTCCGTGATTTCTTTGATCTCAACCAAGTTGATTAACTACCAAAACATGTGAAAACAGTAGCAAGACTTGCAGAAGTTTTATATGCTGGAGTTCGTTCAAAATCCTAAAACTTGTTTTCTGACAAATAATCTATGCCTCAATTTCAAATTAGTTGAGGACTTGACATCGACTATTGGTAGAATCAAAGTAGAACATAATAGTAAGCAACAACATAGCCAGTTGGGGTCTGGGAGGGTAGAGTGTTAGCAGACCTTACCCCCTACTTGTAGAGATAAAGAGGTTGTTTCCAATAGATCAGAACATAACAGTAAGCATTTTTACACAAATCATAAATATCCAATAACAGAATTTTCAAGGGAGAGAAAAAACCTGGCAGTGATCATTTGTCAAAGGCTGTTCAGACTGAATAATTTGATGAAGACCGGTATCCATTAATTCATAAACTATGTACACATCATTGAAAGTCTCTTTCTTTGGCGGTCTTATGAGGTCTTTGATTGCGATAATCTGAAAATTCAACAAAAAATGAAATTACTCAAAAATGAACCAATCAATAAAATTCATTCAGGTACTAATCACCACATAGGAGCACAATCCACTTACATTTTCGTGATCCGTGTGCCGAAGTAGCTTAATTTCTCCCAATGTCCTCTTCGCATCAATTCTATTATCAAATGCATTTCCTATTTTCTTAATCGCAACTTCCTCGCGCGTCTCTGAATTTACAGCAGCACTAACGAATATCAGAAAAATAAGAAACACTCACTCCATCATATAAAGCCCCTAAACATGGCTAATATGAGCAAAAATAATAAATAGGAAGAGATTTGTGCTCTTTTTAAGACTTAACTTTTATAGCCTGTTTGGCCAAGCTTCTTAAATCTAACTTATTTTTAAAGGTGCTTTTCAAAAAAGTACTTTTGGTAAGACACTTGTGTTTGACTAATCAATTTGAAAATCACTTTTGAGCAGCAATTAATGTTTGGCAAAGCTTTTAAGTCTAAGATAGCCTTTGTCCATGAAAATTGATCAAATTTTGAAAATTTATCTTCAAAATATTTTCAAGTTCGAAAAACTGGCTCAGACCAAAGCTTCAAATTTTTTTCAAGCAAAATGCATGTCCAAACACAACTTCAAGTTTCAAAAATCACAACCTTAAAAACTCAGATTTTCAAGTTTTAACTTAAAAATTTACGGTCAAATGGGAGTTTAGTATTTTTGGGAAAAGCTACTTTCGGGAAAAGCTACTTTCATTTTAGTTTCTGAAAAAACTGTTTCTAGCTTGGACAAACACGTCATTAGTTAATAAAGTTCACATAATTTGACAATCAAAAAAATTTCACATATTTAGACAATGAATCACGCAAACAGCATGTCAAAAACAACAAAGTAAATATTAATTAAACTTTTACAGTAAACGCACCAAACAAGGCCGTAAGCGCCACGGCCGATGGGACGAATACGAGGAACGTATTTGGTGGAGACTTCAAATAAGTTATCGTATACATTGTAACGGACGTACTGACCACCGTGTATTAGAGCTCCTCTGATTTCACGGTTTCCGGTGCTTGAAGCTCCGCCGGCTTGATTAGCGGAGGACGTCGCCGGTTTAATAGCGGCGTTTGACGGAGGTTCGTCCGTGAGGTATGGTGGTTTAAATATTTGGTTTGAAGATAAGTTATGTTGGAATTATTAACGCTAAAATTAGTTATTTTAATATTATTTTTTATTAATTGATTAGTTTGTTGTACTAAAATAATATAAATTGTATAAGTTATAAGAAGAAGTTATCTGCTTATAAAGATACCTTCACCTTATTTACTAGAAAAAAGTTTGAGGACCTTAGGATATTTTTATTATTTTATTCAGGTATAATTAATTTAGATACTTTTATTTCATCGGGCAAGAATAATTTATTCCAATATTATTTCTAATTCTGACATAACTTATCATAAAATTAGTAACCAAATAATAAATAAGACAGGACTAACTTTTTATCCCAACTCCATTTATACTTGTAAAGCATACCAAACAACCCCTAAGTATTTTTACTCTCATTTTTTCATTAAAAGTGATAGTACAATTACATGCTAAATTTGTGATTCGATTGGTGAAATAATACCTCTCCCCCAAAAAGTATGTTTTTTGTTACTGACGCACAAAAAAATATTTTGTTGCGAATGAATAAGATATTGAGGAATTGTCTATACGTAAAATCAGAATTATTGATACAGACATTTTTCATAGAAAAAAGGAATCTTGTGTTCCAATAGAAGCAGAAGTGATGTGGATTATTCAAGAATCGAAGTCGATTTGCTTTATAAAAAGAAGATATCAATGAACTTCTATGAAATGGTTTCACGGGATTCAGCCAATTATCTTGATCGTGGAATATCATTGAGAAATAGAAATCCGGGTTATCAAATGATTTCCTGCTATTATTTCCAATAGTAAAGACGATGTCACAATTGAATTGAGTTGTCGGGTGGATCCAAAGTGTTGTGTTTGATTTCACGGAAAGCCAATAATTTTGTTTAAATATTATATATATATATTATTATTATTATTGTATATGAACTTTAAATTGTTATAGTAATTTATAAATTTTAAATTCTAAATTCGTCGCTCATTTTTCCCTTCACTACTAACTCTTTAGAAAAAAATGTTCGAATCTTTTATTAAATTTGTTCAAGTCATCTTGTTTTTTTCCTTCTTTATAAATATAAAAAGAGATATGTAATAAAATAAAAACTTTGAGCCTCCTAAACCAAAACGCGTAGATAGCATAGGTAGGAAAAAAGAAGTGTGTACAGAGATATTGATGTTTTTATTAAAGAAATTAAGAGATTAGATAAAGTAGTCGAAAATGGAAATTAAGCGAAGAATGATTCTTCGGTCAACTTCTTGGAAGTCCTACTCGAAGGACCAACTTGTACTTAATATAGTAGGAATATTTTTTTTCTTTCATTAATTATTGTGTATAATATATATAATATTACATAATTATTTACATGACTACAAATTAGGTAATTAATCTTCCTAATTACAATCGAAATATAAATTTACTTGATATAAAAGATATACAAAAATACAGGAATATTATGAAAATATTCTATCACACCCCCGTAGTCGAAGCGGGAGGTTCTCATACGCTTCGACTGCGGGGGTATGATAGAATATTTTCAGAATATTTCCGTATCTTTGTATATCTTTTATATCAAGCTCATACGCTGAGACAAACTCGGAAATCATCAAAAAGTATGCGCGGAAGTCCTTTAGTAAATATATCAGCAATCTGATACCTGGAAGGAACATGAAGGACACGAACTTGTCCTCGAGTAACTTTTTCCCGTACAAAGTGAATATCTATTTCAATGTGTTTAGTGCGCTGATGTTGAACGGGATTGCCGGAGAGATATATCGCACTGACATTATCACAGTAGAGCAATATAGTCTTGCGGATTAGGTAGTGAAGTTCCAGCAGAAGGTTGCGTATCCAACAAAACTCAGAGACAACATTCACGACTCCTCTATACTCAGTTTCGACACTGGATCGAGACAGAGTATTTTACCTTTTAGAAGACCAAGAAAACAAGTTATCTCCGAGAAACACACACTAACCCGACATGGATCGACGAGTGTCAGGACATCCACCCCAGTTAGCATTAGAATAAGATGTGAGACCAGAGAGTGGGGACTTGTACAGGTGTAAGCCGAAATAAAGAGTACCTTGTACATATCACAAAATATGTTTGAGTGCATTCGTATGCTCATCCGTCGGGCTGTGCATATGTAAGAATATTTGTTGCACGGTATATGATATATATGGTCTTGTGAAAGTGAGATATTGTAATGCTCTTGCTAAACTGCGATAGTTAGTCGGGTCGGCATACAGAGAACCCGAAGAGCTACTGAATTTGGAATTTGTGTCTACCGATGTGTGGGCCGATTTGCAAGACGTCATGCCTGCTCGATCAAGGATCTCTTCGGCGTACTTCCTTTGACAAAGAAATAAGCCACATGCATGTCTCGTAACAGCAATGCCAAAAAAATAGCTTAGGGGGCCCAAATCCTTCATAGCAAACTTAGAGGCAATGAGTGACATAATGGATCGGCGAAGTGCATAAGAAGATGTAGTGAGGATGATATCATCAACATATAGTAGAATGTCTGCCATGTCATTACCCTTGCTATAGATGAACAATGAATGATCAGATTTGTTATGTGAAAACCCGATAGAGTATACAAAATCATCAAACCGTTGGTACCATGCACGAGGAGCTTGTTTCAGTCCATAGAGTGATTTCTTCAAAAGACACACATAATATAGATGAATTGGATCCCTGAATTCCATAGACTGATTCATATATACGGTTTCATAAAGGTCTCCATGCAAGAAAGCATTTTTGACGTCAAGCTGATGAATAGACAAAGACTTGGACAAAGCAATATTGAGAACGGTCCGAATAGTCGTTGGTTTCACCACCGGGCTATGAATAGACAAAGACTTGGACAAAGCAATATTGAGAACGGTCCGAATAGTCGTTGGTTTCACCACCGGGCTGAAAGTTTCATCACAATCCACTCCCACCTGTTAAGACCTGTCATCACCAACAAGACGGGCCTTGTGCCTCTCAAATTAACCATCAGATTTCTTTTTATGTCGAAAAATCCACATAGACCGAATAATATTAGCATCAGGAGGACGATGTACTAGATCTCACGTCTTATTTTTAATAAGAGCATTATATTTGCATTTTTCCAATTAGGATCAGACAAAGCATCTTTCGGATTACGAGAAATATAGGAAGGGACAACCGAAGTGGACAAGTTAAATAGCCGTTTGGGTTTGGAAATATCGTGCATAGCAGTGGACAAGTTAAATAGTTATTTGGGTTTGCCGCGGGAGTTTAGACAGGATTGTGATAGGGTGTCCGAGAAGTGGAGGCGGGACTGGTGGACTGCTGGGAGTAGGGGGAGGTGCCGAGAAGGGGCAGTGTTGTCGGATAGAGAGGGCTGGCTGATAGGCATCCGAGACGGAAGCCCGTGATGGGATGTTCTGAGGCTCCCATTGCGGGGCTGGGTGGACTGCCCGCCTCTGGACAACAGTGGTGGAGACAACTGCCTGTGTCGGTAATGACTGATTTTATAAGTGATGAACTAGAAGTGGATTTAGGCCATCATTTAGGAATTTATAGGAATTTGGGGATGGAGAATTGAGTTTGGCAAAGAGGAATTAAGACTCATCGAATATGACATGCCAAGAAATAATTATTTTTCAGTTTGACAAGCCGTAACAATTGTAACCTCGATGATTGGAGGGGGGAGGGTAGCTATGAAAGACGCATGGGGATGACCGAGGTTGTAGCTTATTGATTTGTGTGGAGGGATGGAGGGGGTAGAACATACATTCAAAAGTTCGTAAATGCTTATAGGAAGGATTCCGAAGATAGAGAACTTGAGTGAGAGACTTGTGTTTGAGAGACTTGTTTGGAATAATGGTCAAGAGATAGGTTGCCATTGATAGAGCGTAATGCCAAAAATATGGGGGATAAAGGCGTGAGCAAAGAGTGCACGAACTAAGTTATTTATGGTTCTAATTTTTCGTTCGACTTTGCCATTTTGTGGAGAGGTGTAGGGACAGAAAAAACGAAAAACAAGGATGTGTTTGGCGCATAAAAGTTTGAATTGATTATTATCAAATTCCTTCCCATTGTCTCATTGGAAACATTTAATATTTTTTCCGAATTGTGTCTTAATGAAAGTGCTGAATAAAGAAAAGATAGAATAGACTTATGACTTATTACCAATGGGAAAAATCCATAGGAAGTTTGAATAATCATCTAAAAACAACATATAGTATCGATGCCCGACCGTGCTTAAGATAGGAGAAGTCCATAAATCACTATGTATTATATCAAAAGGCATTAAAGTACAAGTGGATGAAGAATAAAATGATAACTTGACATGTTTCCAAGAAATACAAGATTCACAAACAGGAAGAGAATGGACATGTTTGCAATCAGTAAATTTATTTTTGCTAAGGGGGCGTAAAACAGAGTCTCCCGGATGTCCTAAACTATTATGCCATAAAAGAGATGAAATTATTACAAAGGTTGATGGAGAGGAGACTGGATAGCTGACGGAGGTGGTGATAGGATAAAGGTCCCCAGTGCTATCACATCTCAGTATTCACATCCTTGTCATAAGGTCCTTCACAGAAAAAATCAAAAAGATCAAATTCAAGGGAAACATTATTGTCGGTTGTGAAACGACGCACACAAATTAATTTTTTTATAAGTTTCAGGGAATGAAGGAAATTTTTAAGGCTAACGGGGGGTGTGGAGGGAAAAGATGATTGTCCATAACCTCGAATGAGAATGTCCTGTCTACTACCAACAATAATATGACGATTTAAATTGCTCATATTGAAATAAGATGAGAGAGTACATTGGGATGCCGTCATATGAGATGTGGCGCTAGTGTTCATGTACCAACTGTTGTCAGGAACATTGAGATACATCATGTTCATAGCTGCCTCAATATTCGTCGGTGCGTAGGTTGAAAGATGAGAAACTTGTATACTGTATGCATGTTGTGGACGTGCGCCGAGGATGCCGAACTGGGCCTGTCGAGCTAGAGGTAGGGCCCAGGAAGAAGTCGGGTAGGGTCAAGGTGGAGTAGCCCATGTCGGCGGGGGCCACGGCAGGTAGGCATCCCACGGCGGAGGCTGTTGCCACTGTTAGTAGTTGTCAGCCGGCGAGGGCTGCCTCCTACCATCGCTGCCACTATTTCCAGTGATTCCACTGTTGCCGCCGCTGCTGCCGCGACTGTTCCCGGAATTTCTGCCTCTATTATTATTCTGGGAACGTGAGTTATGTGTCATATTATTTGCTTTCCTGTGGGATGGGCGAAAGCCGAGCCTCTCGGGTTTTTTCAAAGATGAGACTCGAACGAGCCTCATAGAATGGAGGCAGTGGCGTGCTTTGTTAGAGGATGGTAGCGATACAGTCATAATTTTTATTCAAACCTGCAATAAGTTGCATCACCAATCGTTGATTAGCGACCGGTGCACCGACGTTGGAGAGTTGATCGCTAATCATCATAAGTTCTTGACAATAGATCGACTCATTAGAAAAATACTTTTCAAGCGCTCCCACGTTTGTCGTGCAGTGTCATCGGTTTCAATGATTGTATGCAATAGATCGTTCGAGATCATGCCGTAGATCCATTGTAGGACAACCGCATCTAAGCGGGACCAAAGTTCATCATCAAGGTTTTCTAGGGGTTTTGATTTTGGAGGGATGATATGGTCGATGGCTTTGTATATACGATAATGAATCTTAAATAATTCCGTCCAAGATAAATACTGAACCTTTTCCATATCAAGAGTTATGGGAATGAAATTCTTGATGTTGTTAACTGCAATAGCAAGATAAAATTTAGGTTGTTCAGCCATTGAAAATTGGAGAGAAAGAGAGGAAAGTAAAAGAAAGAAGGGAGAGCGCTGCCGAGGAGGGGAGGGGCGACGACTTTGGGAGAAAAAGAAGTTAGGGTTTGACTTCTGATACCATGTAGGAATATGTTCCTTTCCTTTCATTGATTATTGTGTACAATATATATAGTGTTACATAATTATTTACATGACTACAAACTAGGTAACTAATCTTCCTAATTACAATCAGAATATAAATTTACCTAATATAAAATATATACAAAGATACGGGAAAATTTTAGAAATATTCTATCAAATATTCCACATACTGATGAGTTTTCTCAAGGGGTCAAGTCTTGAAAATTGTCTTCAAGTGTAGAATCAGATTGCTACCTCTAATTGCACTATGAGTTATATTCTTGTAAGCAATCAACAAATGAAAGCGAACCAAAAAGATATGTAAAAAGTGTTACAACCTAAAGTTGAGTTCGAGTCTTGGAACGAACTCGTCTTTAGTAGAGAGTGGTTTACCCCTGAAGTAGAACGCGGACACAAATCAGGTTGTTGAATCTGTTCATGAGAGCCAAAAGGTCCCTAAGTTATAAGAAAAATAAAAGAATGATCATTTACTAAATATTGTCATTCGGCCGAACTGCTGGAATAACAGCTACAAAAAGGCCCAACCTATGTCATTCAGCCAAACTGCTGGAATAACAGCTACAAGGCCCAAAATAAATAAGATTAAAGTGGACCAGTCTATACTGGCGGACCATACTGCTAAGTGCTAGAGTTGAGACCTGAAAGTTGGTCCAAATCAAACTGGACCTATTATTCCTAGTTCTTACTAAATGAAGAATGGCTTTTTACACAATTGGTTCACTCGGTCAAAAATAATTACAATTGCTAGTCACAATATATATATAAAAAATAATGATGTATAAAATATGTAGATGTTTTATCTATTATAATTAATATACAAAAAATATATATTTACTGACTATTATTTTGATTGTCGGTTATACGATGTAAAAATTCCAATGAAAAGTTTCTTTCGTAGCATATTTAACTCGGAGGTTGAAAGCTCTGAAGAGGAAATACGTTTACATATATCTGAAGAAAAAAACAATATTACTTCACTTATTAATTATATACACTATAAGTATACATTCTTTTTACACTATCAAGTCACTCAAAGGATACCTACAAGCAAGCCTCTTTAAAATAGGGATTGAAATGTTGGATATAAATAAGTTATCTATTACAATAGATACTCTGTGAATACGATAAATGAAACATTTCTCATAGATCAAACTCAATGTTATTTCCCTTTCTTTTAAATTTGAGAATATGTCCAAAGAAACACTTTTAATTAACATGCTGTTGCAACACCTTTCATTTCACTCTCTAATCTATCTCACAACTCAATTAATAACAAACCTCCCGAAATAATTCAAAACAAAAAAAACAAAAAAAACAAAAAAAATCTCAATCTTCACTGTCATGAAGTTCCAATCATAAAGAAGGGAAAGAAGATAAAATGTGTCCCATGTTGTTTGATGTACTTGGATCTATATTCTCATGATCCCCACCAAGTGATCCATCTTCTTGATCCCAAAATAGATAATTTGGACAACATTGTAGTGTATCCATTTGACTACTCCATTCATTTAATTGATTTTTATGTTCTTGCCCTCCCACAATTAAATTATTGTTATTATTACGGGGTATTTCAATGGGTGGTACCATACTCTCTATCAACGATGGCAAATAATTCGAATCCATGCCTATCGCATACGATGTTTTTACTTGATGTTGTTGTTGTACTTGATCAACTTGCCAGCATAACTCTGAGTTCAACATTGATGTTTCTTGAAATAACGAGGCATTATTAGTACTTCGATTCGTGGCATCATTAATAACATTTGTCATTGAGTCGAGTGAACCACTGTCGAAAAAGAATAATTGATTTGGAGAATTGAATATGGTAGAATCTTGGAGGAGTACTTGAGATTTTGTTCCAATATCTTGTGTAAAGAATATATCTTGTTGGCTTGTAATTGTGTTATAAGCCAATTGGGATCTTTGATGCTGCTGTTGTTGGTGATGATCAGTAATAGAAGTTGTTTTTGTTGATGGTTTTGAAGGTTTTTTTAACTTCTTTTTTATCCAAGAGTTCCAGTAATTCTTTATTTCATTATCAGTTCTTCCAGGTAAATGGCTTGCTATATGTGCCCACCTACAAGTTTTAAGTAGGAAATGTTAGAAAATAGGTAGAACATCAACTTGAGAGGACAAAATCCTTATTTTTTAGAGTTCAACTTCTACCGATAATTTAAGAAAAAATTTACACTATCAAGTCACTTAAAAGATAATTACTATATATAATTGTTCATAAAAAGTGTGATTACTAACCTGAAGAAAAAACAACTTAGCTGCTACAAATACACTGATGGTATAAAAAAATTTACATTGTTATGCAAGCTGCATCCATTTTCAATACCAAAATTAAGGTACTACTATTTACTACTCTCTTAGTTTCATTATGCGAGTTAAGACAAAGGAATGGTCTCACTCAGGGGAATGCGTCTTCATTAAACAAAGAAGCTGACCCTATTTGATTGAACACTAAATTTAAAAAAGAAATGGTTTTTTTTCTAAACTTGTGGAGTTGTGGTCTTAAATAGTATGTCATTATATTCGTTTGACAGTAAAAAATTGTATGAAGTGTAAAATATAAAATTTAAATTAAATTGTATCAAATCTAGAAAGGAGTATTTTTTTTTTATAATGGACTAAAAAGAAAATAATGTCACGTAAGAATAAAAGTATAACAAAAAAAGTTGTTCTACTGAAGTACTACTCCAATGTGTTTTTTAATGGCAAATGGCACGTAATTAACTTGCCGTGAAGTCTAGTAGCATTATACATATACCAAACTAAGAATAAAATACAGTACAAAGGCAAGAGGAACTGTTTGATTAATTAATTGAGTATTATCAACTGAAAAATCTGATGTTGCCTCTTTAACGTCCTTTTTAGAAACTGCTTTGACAATGAAATTAAATCTTAGTGCGTCTTTTGTGTGTGTCATATGCACATAATTTAATAAAGCAATATATTATCAGAATCTTGCTTTCAAAGTGAAAACATAATCTATAAGTAGAAAAGAGTATTTTTTCCAAGTTGTTAAATGGAGTGAATACTTAAGCTTCACTACTTCACACCAAGAATACTTATTTAATTCAATATGTATAGAAAAACTATATTTGAACATGTGCAATTAAGTTGTTGAACAATGTACATGTATGAAAGTACTAAAGAAAGTTTAACTAGCTAGAGTTACTAAAAATTGAAAAAAGGTTTAAAAGGCAATAAAAGTTAATTGCACAATTTTAATTTAGTACGTCGTAATTAAGAATTGAAATTAACCTGTTGCCTACAGCTCCATGGAGACTGATAATCAACTTCTCTTCTTCAGGTGTAAATCTTCCTCTTCTAATATCAGGCCTCAAATAATTGATCCATCTCAAGCGACAACTTTTGCCACATCTTTGAAGCCCTACAAGATCCAAAACAACCTCTCAGTCAATTAATTAACTAATTCTCATTCCCAAACTAATTGGACCCGAAACCAAAACTAAACCACCATATACAAAAACAACAACAATAAAGTTTCATTCAACAATGTGATTTTTGGCAAATGGAAATGAATATTATTAACTAATACAAGTTTAATTATGTCTTGTAAATATTGTACATTATATTGTTGAATCTAGTATTCAGAGCCAGTGAGTTCTGCTCTTTATAAATGTGTGTGCTATTAATATTTTTCCACGCACACATACATATAATCTGAACTAGACCCAATGATCAAGTTCTCACTACTAAAAAACGAGAATTTCCCATGGACGTCCGTTCGGAAATCTGTCGAAATTTAGCTCGTTAGTAGTCTCTGTTGAACCCGCTGCATCAAGTCTAGAGGGATAGAAGGAAGTTCATCTGAGCCTATATAATATCATTTTTTTAATGTATATATATATAGTAGATAATGAACCTTCTCAGTGAAAATCGTGTATCTACTACTGTCAGACTGATATTGAGTACATATTTTAATGAAGATGTAGAATGTCAAGAAGAATAGAGTAAATTAATTGGATCAAGAAAGAGGAAAAGAGAGACCAGCTTTCTCAGGGACTTCACTCCAGCAGCCATAGCCATGAGTAGTAATATATCTGATGAGCTTTTCATCTTCTTCTGGGGACCAAAGCCCTCTCTTCACCTTTTGTTGATTGCAGCATGAATGGTGCCCCATCTCTTTTGTTTAAAATATGATTAGTAAAAAAAAAAAAACAAAGTGATTAGTGTGTTGTGTTCTCCATTTGCTATAAATACTCCATAAAATGATCTTGCAAAGAGTGCCGACATGAGTACTGTTTAATTTGGCCCCATGTTGTAGTAGTTTCGATCTAACCCTAAAATGACGTTCCATCAACTTTCTATTTTATTCTCTGTGTGTGTGTATCAAAAAGTCTTTCAATGAATTCCATTATTATCATGTCTTGTTCTACGTAGACAAATTGTGTATTTTGTAACAAACTCCAATAGTAATATTTTTCACGTACTTCGACCATGCCGCCTTGTTCGCTCGACCCTTAATTTTCTCTTCCTTATATATCTTTTCTTGCTTCTATTTTTTCTGCCACAAGTCACGTACGTAAGTTGTGAGATCACAAAAGGAGTAGAATATTTTTTGTAAGGGTAGTGAAGATTTTACGCTGTGTAATTTACTCTACGTCACTTGTCTTACTTTTATTTAAGTTAGACTTTAACTACTCCCTTGTCTCTCGTGTCCTCTTGGAAAACATGTTAAATTGCCTTTTGTTGCTTCTAATTCTAGTACTATGTTGTCATTTGATATTATCCATAGTGATCTTTGGACATCTCCCATTTTGACCTTTCGAGCCACCGTTATTATTTTTTGTTGTTGGATGATTACTCTAATTTTTTGTGGATATTTCCGTTATCTAAAAAGTCTCAACTTTATTCCATATTTCTATCATTTAGAGCATTCATCAATACTCAATTTGAACGGGAGATTAAGAACATTCAATGTGGTAATGGAAGGAATTTAATAATGGGTCATTTTGGGGATTTTGTAAGGTTAGTGGTTTATCTTTCCGTCTCTCATGTCCACATACTTCATCACAAAATGGGAAAGCCGAGAGAAAAATCCGAACCATTAATAACATTATTCGTACATTGCTAGCTCATGCATCATTACCGCTTTCGTTTTGGCATCATGCATTACAAATGTCAACTTAACTTCTCAACATCCTCCCGAGCAAATGATTAGCCTACCAATCTCCACTCAAAATTCTTTATTAAAAAGACTCATTTTCGGGTATTTGGGTGTTTATGTTATCCTCTATTTTCCTCCACTACCATAAACAAACTTCAAGTCCGATCTACCCCATGTGTCTTTTTGGATTACCCATCTAATCATCGTGGTTATAAATGTTATGATCTATCCTATACTAAAATCATTATTAGTCACTATGTCATTTTTTTATGAAACTCAATTTTCGTTCGCTAAGGTGCATAGTCCAACGTCTCATTCTTATGGCTTTTTAGATGATTATGTGGTCCACCATTTGGCCCAAACCAAACCGCAGCAACTGGCCCAGCAGGCACCTTCTAGCCCACTTCCTGCTGCCTAGTCTAGTCCGACCACACTAGGCCTAACTCAGCCCAGCCAGCCCACTATCCCATCCAGCCCACCCCAACA
The DNA here is from genome assembly GCA_029783415.1 of Anisodus acutangulus. NCBI lineage: Eukaryota > Viridiplantae > Streptophyta > Magnoliopsida > Solanales > Solanaceae > Anisodus > Anisodus acutangulus. Next base: position 54,807,099 of record CM056496.1, read on the forward strand.
ACAGATCCATCTTGGCAGCCCAGAACCCCAGCCCACATCGCCAGGCCCAGCAAGTGGCATCCAGTACCCTGCTAGCCCATTTCCTCTCTATCGGATGTTGGGTCGCGTCAGTCCATCCCAGAATCGGGTCAACCCACTGCTCCCACCCCAGTCCAACCCACTCATATTCCGGTTCCAAGTCCAGTTACTCGTAGCCAATGGAGAATTTTTAGACCAAAGCGACAATTCAATCTCAACTCGAATAATACTAAATCCTCTCTGCCACGTAACCCCGTGTCTGCCCTTTTTGATCCAAATTGGAAAATGGCTATGTATGATGAATATAATGCTCTTATTAAAAATAAGACGTGGGAGTCGGTGCCCCATCCATCCGATGTTAATGTGATTCATTCTATGTAGATTTTTACTCATAAAGAAAAATCTGATATTTTTTAGAGGCATAAGGTTCGTCTTGTAGGTGATGACAAAACTTAACAGGTTGGTGTGGATTGTGGAGAGACTTTTAGTCTGGTGGTCAAATAGGAAATTATTCGTATTGTTCTTAATATTGCTCTCTCAAAAGTATGACCCATTCATCAACTGGACGTGAAAAATGCTTTCTTACATGAAAAACTCAAAGAGACAATATACATGCATCAACCCTTGAGTTTTAGGGATCCAGATTATCCTAATTATGTGTGCTTGCTGAAAAAAATCTTTGCATAGGCTAAAACAGACTTCTCGGGCCTGATACAAGAGATTTGCAGATTATGTTTCTACTCTTGGGTTTTCTCACAGCAAGTCTGATCATTCTCTATTCATATACAATCAAGGTACTTCTATGGCCTACATTCTTTTGTATGTGGATGATATTATCTTGACTGCTTCCTCTGATGCTCTTCGCAAGTCTATCATATCCCTTCTCAGCTCAGAATTTTCTATGAAAGACTTGGAGCCATTGAGTTATTTTCTGGGATAGCTGTCACTCGTCATGCAGGTGGTCTATTTCTATCTCAGAGGAAGTATACAACAGAGATCATTGAACGGGCTGGCATGTCAGCTTGTAAGTCATCTCCTGCTCCGGTTGATACTAAACCAAAGCTGAGTGTTACATCTAATGCAACATGTGTGTTTACTCATGCATGATCCGAGGGAATAACACATGCACGCTCACAGGCGCATTATGCGCTACATTCAGGGTACTCTTGATCATGACTTGCATTTATATCCATTATCGATATCCACTCTCATTTCTTATACGGATGTTGATTGGGGTGGATGTCCAAATACCAAGCGTTCTACATCTGGTTATTATATTTTTCTCGGGGAAAACGTGGTCTCTTGATCCGCTAAACGGCAAACTACTTTGTTGTGATCTAGTGCGAAGGCTAAATACCGAGGGGTCGCCAATGTGGTTTCTGAGTCCTGTTGATTGCGAAACCTCATGTTAGAGCTTTATTGTCCTATTCAGAAAGCCACATTGGCCTACTACGATAATGTTAGTGCGATATATCTCTCGGAAATCCTGTTCAACATCAGCGCATTAAATATATCGATATGGATATTCACTTTGTTCGCGAAAAGGTTGCTCATGGACAAGTACGTGTCTTACATGTCCCTTCACGTTATCATATTACAAATATCTTTACTAAGGATCTTTCCTTAGTTATGTTTGAAGATTTTCGAGACAGTCTCAGCGTACGACAACCTCCCACTTCGACTGCGGGGGTGTGTTAGAATATATGTAAATATATTTGGTAAATATTGTTAGTGATATTTTGTATTAGTTAGGTGTATAATTAGTTTTCGTAATTATAGCCTAGAATCACTATTGTACCTCATGTATAACAGCAATAACATACCTAATGAAATCGCATAATATGGGATCTGGAGAGGGTATAGTGTACGCAGACCTTACCTCTACGTTGGTAGGTAGAGCGGTTGTTTTCGAGAGACCCTCGGCTCAAGACAAAGCACAAGCACAAGCAAAAGCAAAGTAAGACAAACAAAGCGACTAAGACATGATAGCGAATTTTGAAAAATAAGCAATAACTAATGCAACTAAATGCAGGTAAATAAGACAAACAAATAAAATACACATAGCAACATAAATCAAATGATATGAGACTATAAAGCAATACTGTGCCTACTAGTATGATAGGCTAAGCAGACCTGCAATAATAACGCTACAACTACCAGTTAGTAAGCGTAGGTAGGACTACGCTGGATTACCTACTACCTTTCTACCCTAATATGTGTCCTCCATAACCCCCTATCTAAGGTCATGTTCTAAGTGAGTTGCACATGCGTCATATCCCGTCTAATCACCTCTTCCCAATACTTCATCGACCTACATCTACCCCTCTTGTACCCGTCCATAGCCAACCTCTCACACTTCCGCACTGGGCATTTGTGTCTCTTCTTTGCACGTGCCCGAACCATCTCAACCTCGCTTCCCGCATGTTATCCTCCATCGAGACCACTCTCACTCTGTCCCGAATATCATCACTTCTAATTCTATCCCTCCTTGTATGACCAGACATCCATCTTAGCATTCTCATCTCCGCAACTTTTATCTTTTGGGTGTGCGAAGTCTTGACCAGACAACACTCCGCCCCATACAACATAGTCGATATAACCACCACCTTATAGAACTTGTCTTTAAGTTTTGGTGGCACCTTTTTATCACACAAGACTCCAGATGCGAGCCTCAATTTCATCTATCCAACCCCAATACGATGTGTAACATCGTCATCAATCTCTCCATTCCCTTGGATAATAGACCCGAGGTACTTGAAGCTTTCTTTTTTTGGAATGACCTAAGTACCGAGCCTCACATCCACGCTTGTCTCAAGGTCGCTCCCATCACTGAACTTGCACTCCAAGTATTCTGTTTTGATCCTACTCAGCCTGAACCCTTTTGACTCCAGAGTGTGTCTCCAAACCTCCAGCTTAGTGTTCACTCCAAGTAAGCTAATTAAGCTAATGAAAATAATCAAGAAATTATCATCTTTCCATTTGGAAAAAAATTAGCATGATTGACGTCATTTAATTCAAACATGATTAAGAATCTTGTAAATCAATAAAGCACCATTAAATCATCACTTTGCTTGCTTCACAAACTAAGATTTGGAAAAAAAATTAGCATGATTGACGTCATTTAATTTTATTTGTGTCAAATTTACTAGTACGTTAATTTCTTGATTAGACTCTTACACAGTTCTCCTTTTTATCAATTTATTTAGACGTTCATTTTCTGGAAATCAAATTATGTCGAACTATTGCTTCCTCTAAAAGGCAATCTTATAATTCCTATTGCTTTATTTCATTTAGCCATCACACATGTTTAAATACGAAAATAGTTTAGCAATAATTCTTCTTCATTTTCTCGATAGATTGCTCTTCGAGAAGCACTTTTTGTTGGAGCTTAATTTTATATATATATATATATATATAGTCACTTTTTTAATACTTCAGGTTACCAAAAGATATATACAAATAATTAAGTCTCTTTAAAATGTGAGATTTATAATCATGAAATAAAGTGAAATAAATTACTTGTTATACCATAATGGCCTAGTAGTATGATTTTTTTACACTAGCAACGTATATAACTTAAACTCAATAGATAATTGTATGATATGTGAGGCCTTAGTGCCTTACATCTCTAAGTGCAAATGTGACGGATTTCTTTTATACCAACAGGCCGACAATGTAAAGAACCTTTATTATATATCAATATATTGTGATCATTATAACAAGTTATTTACTGTATTTTTAGGTCATCGGATTAGAATTATAAATTACATGTTGTTATAAGTCATCTTAATCAACTAGGCTGTGCAAAATTGATTTTAAAGAACGCGGTCAACTATATACTAGCTAGTACTGCTTTTTTATTTAATCATCCTGTATCAAAAGCATACTAGCTCAAGCAATTTCGAATTCATATCGGGTAAGCCCAATATAAAAAGTAAATCTCTTTATACTAACAAATTCTTCATTCTTAATGCTCGAACCAGTCTCGACTACAATCTATGGCTAATCGAAATGCATGTAGTGATTTTTTAAGTGATTATTTGGAATGTAAGCTAGCTTAACAACTATTTTACAAAAATAGAAAAAGTTTTGGTGCTTTTGTTTTTTTTAAGAAAAAAAAAATCTCCAACTCCTAGTGATGGGAATTTGCCAGCTTAATATTTAAACTGGATAACTTTAGTTACATCCTTGGGTTTCAATCAAGAAAGGGAAGCAACTTTGTCTATAATATCGGCTTTCATCACCTTTCCAATTGTGCATTTTATAGGCTGTTTCGTACCGACTGCTCGAAAAAGTGTTAAACCAAAATTATCTCCTTCTGGAATTGAAATGATTTCATCAGTACACTGATTCAGATTTTTGAAGTGTTTTTTATTATTTGTGGGGCGGGGGTTAATCATATAATTAAGAATTTTTCCAATTTCAATATTCGAACTCTAGACTTTTAGTTAAAGGTCGAGAAATCATATCCATCACACCATATTTGTTAGCGGTGGATTTTTGAGATGTTACAGGGTGATTCGGAAGAATGACCTTTATAAGAGGTGGTCTCGAACTTCTGGTTCTACTTAATAAAAAAATAAAAAAATGACCTCAGTTACCTATCGGACATAAGTTGTGGGCATAAATCAGTTTTGTCTATAAAAAAAGAATTTTGATCATTTTAATAAAGTAATGAACCTGTTCAATTGACCATAAATTCTGCCTCATAGACATAATTGTGTGTTACTCAGTTGTTAACAAGTCAATGGAACTGAAAGTCTTGCCCAGTTATAAGCAACATATTGATTAAATTATTTTCACTATCTATAACTTCTTGAATTGTCCCGAACTCTTGCCTCATAGGTAAAATTAACTTATGCACACATTACAACTAGCTAGAACTTATGCAGATGGGCAACATAGATTATCTTTTAAATTTTTTACTAAGTGGGTAAAAAATTCAAGACCACCGTTTACATTTTATTTTTTTTTGCGATGTCTTGGATGTTACATTATCCTAAATATGGACAAGATTCTCTCAAATCAATTCCTAGCTTGTTCTAGTGTAACCAAAAGAGTAGACACTATAAGAACCTTAGTAGACCAGTTTCAAAAAAGAACCTTAGTAGACCAGCACAACTATATAATCAAAGGCTCCCTCCATTAATTAATCACTTTACAGCTTCACGAATGCCATTAAACAACAACTTTTAATTAGTATTGTAACATTCAAGAATCTTAAACTTTCTTAATCTTTGCTAATTAAACTGTCGGCAATCGAGGATTCATTTAGAATGTATTTATTAATTAATAGCCGTATACATATAGATTGACATGTTTTGCATGTGGAAATACAAAGAGAGTTAATTTTGATTAATTATTTACTATTAAATAATAAGCAAACATAATGATGATTATGAAAAGGAGAGGATCTGTTGGTGTGATGCAAATCATTCACCATATCTGATGTGATCAATGACATTTGCTTAATAGGAAGCTGAATTTGAAAGTAATATGCAAATCATTTGAAAAAAAGACGCTTATTAGAAGAAAGAAACTGAATAAAGAGGAAAATGATTATTCTTAGCTTTAAGGGGGGGGGGGGGGGGCGTCTACCAAGTGATTAAAAAAGCAACTAGTGAGAAAAGACACAAGGGCTTTGGCTTTAAAAACCACGGTTGGTTTAAGTTAAAGAAATTAACTTATATATATTTTAATAGTGTAAAACTGATGGTATGGAGAAGATCATTCGAAATTGTGCCATAAATCCATTGAAATACTATATCATCTAATCGAGACCATAATTTCTTATCCACCGTAATGGTATCCGACGGTGATTCTAACGGAAGGATATGGTCAATGACCTCATAAGCATGATAGTGAATTTTGAATAGTTCTGTCCATGAGATATATTGCCCTTTCTCCATTTCAGGAGTTATGAAGATAAAGTTCTTGACGTTATTAACGGCAAGATCAGAATAAAATGTTTGTTTTTCGGTCATAGGTTCCACTTAGAATCAAAAGAAGAGGAGAAGGAAGTGGTGTTTTTGATTAAAGTGGATGAAAGAACCCTAAATGTTGGAGGAGAAACAAGTATTTAGCCGTGGGTGGGGTGCCGGCTAGGGTTTGGGTAGTTTTAGGGTTGATGAGATATTTATGTTTAGGGTTTAGGAGGAGAAACCCTAATTGTGGTGGCCGAAAAATCAAGAAAAGAAGGGAGAATTTCGGGTGAGAGGATGGAGAGAGAAAAAAAAAATTAGGGCAAAGGATCTTTAGCTCTTGATACCATGTAAGAATTGATTCATTTGTCTTATGGAAGACTAATCTATCTTATCTAAAGTATAAGATACTACGTAATTACAAAATATTACATTATCAATCAATAGTAATGAATGGAGATAATTATGGGATTGCACCATAACAGATACCTACCTGACATATGAAATAAGAATTATTTTTTGGATGAGTAACGAAACCCAAAAAGAATCAGATACAAAACGCAATTACTTTACTTTAATGACATATGTATTTTATTTTTTTTATTGACGAAGGAACCCGCAGCCGCTACTCTCTCGAGTACGCACAGGGTAAACCCCGGACTGACGCAATAGCCTGCAAACCACGTCAGCCGATTAACCACACTTGGCAAGCCATGTGTGACAGGCTCAACTAAGAAGGTTTATGCAGGGGATCGAACTCGTGACCTTGCGGTCCCAAAACTAAGGTAGGGTAAACTTTTTAAAGTGACTGGTCCCACCGCATTACGACCCCATACCCCAGAAAACCCCACCTCCGGCCTAACCCTACGGATTAGTATACACCGCTTGGCCCTACGCGTATGGAGGGATTTTTTTGAGGAAACACAGTTTCACTCTCGCTGATCAGAGGACTCGAACACGGAACCTCAGACAGCAATACCCTAATGTATTGGCCACTGGGTAGAGAGCTTATGGTAGAGACATTGCATCCATGAGCTATTAATCTGAACCATATTGGAAGAGTTACGATTATCCTAATCTCACTTTTTAACCTCAGAAGTTAATAGCTCATGGATACAATGTCTCTACCATAAGCTCATTCACTAAAATGTTGTCCTCATGATACTTGCCTTGCTGCTTTATGTACTGCATTAACATTGATGTTTCATAATATAAGTAGGTAATTAGAGATGGAACATAATTAGTCAGTCTCATCATATTTCATATTCCTGTCAATTTTAAAATCATTTCCTACACCTTTATTTACCATCACTGGAAGTTTAATCTCTCTGGGCCTATTGCTCTTTTTCTGGAACCATCTATTCCCTTCATCTCAAGCCTACTCTTAATTAATTTTATATTGATCAATTGTTTAGTTTAAAAATTAAAAGAATAGTTTCACGTCTACTTCCACTACAGTGGAGTAACGTACGGCCATTCTATAGTGTACTTAAAAAGATTTTGATACACTGCTTCTACTTATATTTTAATGCACCACATGAAGAGTTGGGGTCAGGATTTTCATTACGGAGTTAAAAAATATGAAGGAATAAGTATACGAAAAAGTCAAGGGGGTCAACATCTATTATACATATATAAAAAATAATTTAATCGTATATATACAACGTAATTTTTTACCGAAGAGATTCAGAATCCTACATTGATCCACCCGACTGCAAGATACCGTTATATTTTAGAACAGCACCCACCCCCCACACAAACACACACACATGAGATAATTACATATACTCATAGAACATAGAGTACTTTGCTATATTCTACTAGGTAACGTATATGAATAAACATTAAGTGCTTATAAATAATTTAATTATAATAACTTTAATTTAATAACATCAATTAATTGCGAAGATACATACTTATAAAGGTTGTATAATACATTTACTGGTTGTATCTTCACACCCGTACCTGTACTCCTATCTGTATCCCTTAATCCTAAGATTTAGAGTGTTGGATCCCACGAGTGAATCTAAAGTTAGATCTCACCCGAATTGCCTTAGCTATCCTCCCTGAAAGAAATAATCTCATTGATTATTTTTATTACTTGAAAAGACTACATATACAAGTTACAAAATAGGAGAATCATATTCCTATTCTATTCTAAAAATCTTATTCTATACATTTATGGTAATATACTAATTATGGTAATACACTACTAATTATATTACAATATTACCTAAACTAGGATACTAAATATTTACCATAAATTACTTTACATAAACAACCAAAACCGAGAGCTATTATTGGGACCAAATCCGAGATTTAATATACACAATATACACATGTATATTGTGTATATTTAACACACATCCGCAGTCATAGCGGGCGGTCTTCGAACGCTGAGACTATCCATAAAATCTTCAAAAAGGACCGAGGGAAGACCCTTTGTAAAGATGTCTGCAATCTGATATCTTGACGGGACATGTCATATGCGAACGTGACCCCGAGCAACCTTTTCACGGACAAAGTGAATGTACATTTCGATATGTTTAGTGTGTTGGTGTTGAACCGGATTACATGAAAGGTAGACGACACTAATATTATGGCAATAAACCAAGGTTGCCTTTTGAATCAGACAATGAAGCTCTAAAAGCAAATTACGTAACCAACATGATTCTGAGACCACATTGGCTACCCCTCGATATTCAGCCTCGGCACTTGAGCGGGATAGAGTCACCTGACGCTTCGCAGACCAGGAGACCAAGTTGTTGTCAAGGAACATACAGTAGCCAGACGTAGACCGTCTGGTGTCTGGACAACCACCCCAATCTGCATCAGTGTATGAGACAATTGTGGATGTCGATGAAGGATACAAATGCAAACCATAGTCCAGTATACCCTGAATATACCGGATGATGCGTTTGAATAAACACACATGCTGAACAGCATACGTAATATACAGTCTGATAAAGGTAAGATACTGAAGAGCCTCTGCAAGACTGCGATAGCGGGTCGGATCCTCGTAAGGGATGCCGGCAATGGCACCAAGTTTGGGCTTAGTATCAGCTGGAGTGGAAGTGGACTTACAGGATGACATCCCAGCCCTCTCGATGATCTCAGCCGCATACTTTCTTTGAGACAAAAACAAACCATCTGAATGACGCTTGACGGCAATCCCCAAAAAGTAACTCAAGGGCCCTAAGTCCTTCATAGCAAACTCAAAGCTGAGCATGGCCATGATAGACTGGCGTAATACATCGGAAGAGGCAGTCAAAATGATATCATCCACATATAACATAATGTAGGCCAAGGATGAACCACGACGGTAGATGAACAAGGAATTATGGGGGTACGGAAGCATGAAGTAAGAGAGTGCGGACAATGTTATTTATGGAATGAATTTTGCGTTCGGCTTTATAATTTTGAGAAGATGTATGAGGGCACGAAAAATGAAAATTGATCCCATTATTATCACAGAACTCCCGAAACACCCTATTGTCATACTCTTTCCCATTATCACACTGAATATTTTTTATTTCTCTTTCGAATTGTGTTTTAATGAATGCTCTAAATTTTATGAAAACAGAAAACACTTGAGATTTATTGGCAATTGAAAACGTCCACAAAAATTTAGAATAATCATCCAAAAAAAGAACATAATATCGATGACCTAACGACCTTAGAACATGAGACGTCCATAGGTCGCTATGAATAATATCAAATGACTTTGAAGTATGAAAATTTGAGTCCACAAATGTCAATTTAATAATTTTTCCTAACGAACAAGATTGACAAATTTGAGTACGACTCGTACCCTTACAAGAAATAAAGCTATTTTTATCTAAAACTGATAAAATAGAAGATCCCGGATGACCAATGCGAGCATGCCACAAGGAAGGAGAAATGGCTGCAAAAGCTGACTGCAAGTCTTGACTCGATGGACTGAAACCGGGCATGATAGAATAAAGATCCCCCCTACTATCACACCTCATAAGATGACTCCCCGTTTTGAAATCTTTCATAGAGAAACCAAAAGGATCAAATTCAACAGAAACATAATTATCAGTGGTGAACTTTCGGACAGGCACTAGGTTTTTAATCAATTTGGGTGCATGTAAAGTATTTTTCAAGATAAGGGGTGGATTGGGGGGAGACAACGTTTTCTGACCATAACCCTGAATTGGAATAGAGTTGCCATTACCAACAATTATACCCTGAGGGTTGCTCAAATTGGAATAAGATGAGAGAGTACCAGAATCGGAAGTCATGTGAGTAGTGGCACCGGTGTCCATATACCAATTTGGGTCCGGTTGAGTCAAACCCAATGTTTGCATCGCGGCCTCGATATCTGTCTGAGTGGGGCCTGCTGCGTGGTGAGCTTGCGGAGGTCGGGGCCCAAGTATTCCAGGACTGGGCTGCATTGTACCATAGCTGCTGGATGTTGCGTTACTGGGCCAGTGGCCAGTGGGCCGCCACTGCTGATTATTGGGCCTGAAAGGCTAGCCACCATCGCCGGGAACCGCTGAACGTAGGGCCGCTGCCCATCGCCATCGCCCTAGCCCCAGCTATGGGCCCCACCGCCGACGATGGCGTGGTGGGCCACTGTTCACTGGACGGGGCCCACTGCCTGCTTGCTGACCACCGGAACCGCCGCGTTTGCCCCCGCGGTTTTTGTTATTATTCTTACGATTATTTTTACCGCCACCATGAGTACGGTTTTGGCCCGAATTATCAACAAAACTTGAAGAACTTGGGGAGGACGCCATCATGACGACGGGGCTTGCTCCGGTAGCCGCCTTTTTAGCCAAATCGACTTCTTCCAAAGTAATCATGGAGCGGGCTTGATAGAAGGCGTGAAGAGGGTTGTTTTGACGAAAGAGAGTTCCAACGCCATTATAGGCCTCCGAAAGGCCGACAACCAATTGTAGAACCAGACGATTATTTGTTACAGGTGCGCCAACATTACAGAGTTGATCCGCCAACTCCTTGAGTTTCTTGCAATATGCTGATACGTTTGGAAAGTCGTCCATGCGAACTAGAGAGAATTCCTGTTCGAGTGTGACGGCACGTGAATGTTGGTTATCTTGGAATATGTCACGCAATCTATTCCAGGTAGCCATTGCCATGGTATCCGGCTCAATAATCGTCTGTAAAAGGTCAACCAAAATAGTGGAATAGATCCACAGGAGAACGGTAGCATCAAGCGTAATCCATAACTGAGGATCCTTTGCGGGAAGAGGTGTAGCGGGAGGAATTATGTGATGGATAACTTGATGGGAGATAGCATGAATTTTAAACAATTCTGCCCACGTCGCATATTGGACGTTTTCCATTTCAAGTACAATAGGGATACCGTTCTTGACGTTAGAAACCATGAGGGTGGAATGCTAATTGTTCTTAGACATATTGAAAGAACAAAGGAGGGGAAATTTAAGAGGGATTTTGGAGAGCGGAAGATGAAATTTCGGAGAGAAATCCGGGGGGGGGGGGGGGGTTCGGCCGAGAGGGTATAAAAGTTGGGAGAGAAAACTTTTGTTTAGACCTAGTCTCCTGATACCATGAAAGAAATAATTCCCTTGATTATTTTCATTACTTGAAAGGCTATATATACAAGTTACAAAATAGGAGAATCCTATTCCTATTCTATTCTAAAAATCTTATTCTATACATTTATGGTAATACACTACTAATTATATTACAATATTACCTAAACTATGATACTAAATATTTACTATAAATTACTTTACATAAACACCAAAACCGAGAGCTATTATTGGGACCAAATCCAAGATTTAATATACACAATATACACATGTATATTGTGTATATTTAACACTCCCCAAGAGGAGTTTGGTTTAGAACCCCGGTTCAAACAGGAGGAGTACGTCGTGCTAATATACCAAGGATGATCCACATCACAAGATTAGGCGTCGATGAGCACATTGAACTATTATGTCGTTAAGAGCCCTCACAGTCCAGACACAACAACACAATTATAGAGACGCGCTCTACCATTGGTTAATAGCTCGTCGCTCGAGAACCTCACACCGGAGTCCCCCTATGCCAAAAACAAGAGAAACCTTGGATGCATTTCTATCTACATGGAGCATATGGCCCTAACAACGTTGAAGCCTCTCCATTAGGAATGTGATGTCACTGCTTGTTGTACATATCTCTTGTTTCTTTTCTTAATTTTTATTTTGGGTCCTATTTGACGAGAAAAGGGAATTTTAGGTGGACATGGTTGATTAGTTATTACTACTACTTTCAAGACTTTGATAAACGAAATTGCCATTTTAAGTCTCTACTTTCACCAAAAGTAGTTATGTGCTTCATCTAAAGAGAGCAAAGAAATTGAGGCAAATCTATGGATTTTGTCGTCAAGGAAAAATACAACTCATTTTAGAGAAAGAAAGAGGAAATGATAACAATGGTTGGCGAACTTTGAATTGATGGTTTTATTGGTTAAAATAAAGAAAATTCATTGATTCTCATGCTACATTATTCTCCTTCAACAATCATTATATTGCCCACGCGAATAGAAGCAGATCAAGAATTTAGTGTTACTGTGTGTGATAACAATGGTTATAGAAATACTTATACAGAAATTTTAGCCGATTGTTTCCTTTTGGGATAGTTGCTTAGTGAATGGTCCTTTTTAACTTTTTTTTAATATAATTTATGTACTTTTTAGATCACAATCTAAATTTTTTTTAGCAAATTGAAAATCTTACAAGAAAACTTAAAATTTTGTAAGTACGTATTACAATCGTTAAACTACCGTCTAATATTTTATTTGTAAGATTGAGTAATATATGAGCAAACAATAGATATAAATCTAATGTTATTTGGAAGAATAATTTTTCAAGAATTATATTTGCAAAACTTTTTAAATTATAATGAAAATTTAAATTGTGACCTGAAAAGGCATATTTGCATAAATCAACCACAACTTGAACATTGAATGAGGATGGGGTTGGAGGGGTGGGGTGGGGGTTGGAATGGTGGGGTGGAGCTGGTGGTTGTGGATAAGATGGTGATAAAAACTATTCTTATAAAAATTCCTCTTAATGATATTAAGACTTTGTTTAAAATCTTAATAATTAAAAACTATTCCGACCAAATAAATGTTTAAAATCTTAATATAAACAAATACACTTATTAAGATCTGAACTACTTAAATTCAGACATCCATAAATCACAAACAAATAAGGCCTAAAACTAGAAGCTAATGTTACTTTACCTCATTTCAAATCTGTTAGGCACCTTTCTACTAACTACTACACTTTCTTCCACCTTAATTTTATTACTTTAAAAAACTTCTAATAATCTATTCTCTATTCCAAGTCGGCCTGTTCACAAATCTCGAATCTTTCCTTTTTTTCTGTAAAGAAAGAGGGCTACTTCACGAGCCCCTACGGATAATCAAAAAAGTTCACAACGAGTATCTATATAGTGACAAAGGAAACGTTTCCGCATGAAGAGTTTGTCTCCATGGAAAAAGTATTCACTACTGCTTACAACGCCTTCATTTACGGACACGTGAAGTTGAGAGGAGAGGGAGGGGGCGAGGACAGATGCTATGATTAAATCTAAAAGCACAACTTTATCAACAACAAAAAATCTAACTAACAAAACCAACTATAATAAAATGTAACCAAACTAGAGATCCACCTAAAATCTTTCCATCAACTTTTATCCCAATAGGATATCCTATCAAAATATATCTAAATATTTTAGTTTGTTCTATATAGGACAAGAAGATAGATTCAAATTCCATGGATCCTGCAGTATTTTCAAGTTCTCCAGTTACCAAGCCAGTGAAAAGTAGAGGGTCTGCTTCATCAATATTATTCACCTTCCTGTTTCACAGATGACAAAGTATAATTATTCGGTCACTAACAGGAGTAGTTGTGTACAGCAGGGTAAACAAATATAGAACAGATATAAATAGAAAAAATTTGATTCTAGTTGCGCTTAAATGAAGCAGTAAGGATTCGTATAGCCGACACCAAATTGTTTGGAACAGAAGCGTAATAGTTGTTGTGTCAAGAGAAAATATTATTCATGCTTCGCAACAAAAACATCTGATATGGGATTCTGCAGTTCTTCTAACTTCAAAAATGCAGTAGAAAATTTGATGCCCTGTAGCAACTTACAAGTGAATTGCAACCCGTATTTTCACAGTTTAATTACTCTTGAGTTTACAAGGATTTGCAGGAAACGGAAATTACAAGTAACTGCTTATGTAAGAATTGAAATTACAATTCAACTCGAAAACTGAAAATTACAATATAACAACAAACTGAAATTACTTATTTTGTTGATCAAGAAAACTGGAAAGTTGTTTTTGCTGAGTCGAGTGTGGCACTCTGTCCTTAAGACAATATTGCCCCGTATGTATCCTTTATACGTCCTGGACAATTCGTCTCCCAAGATAAAACAACAATGGAACTATTGAGCAAAGGAAACTCAAAAGCTACCGTGAAGAATATTGAATAACGAAATGATGCTTGGAAGATTAGGAAGAAACTGTTTGCTTTCTGCTTTGTGTATTTTCGTGTATATCAAGTGTGCCTCAACAATGATGTAAGGGGTGTTTATATAGGAGGAAGAGGGACTGTTTGACTGCCTCCATAACAGCCATTATTGGCCAAATAATGACCATTATGGAGGTAGTAAAGCCACCAAATAAATGGAGAAAATTGCCAACGGATTGGCCATTATTGGAGGTGTAATTCAGCCAAAATAAATGGCTGAATTGAGTCTTTGGACGTTCTGTTCTCGACCGTCGAAATTCGACTTTCGAAAACTTCAGGGACCAAAGCGTACATCTTGAAACTTGAGGATCAAAGCGCACATCTGAAAGAATTCTGGTCCAAACCGCACATCCAAACTTCGGGATCAAACTGTATTTAGCAAAGTTTTTCGCCAAAAGATAATATCGAAGGCCCCACGTTACAAACCCACGACCCGAGGACCCGAGGACCCGAGAACCCGGAACCCGAAACCGGAACCGGAATCGGACCGGACGGGCGGCGGCGCGCGTGTGGTCTTTCCTTGAACCGAAGCATATCTAGGTCCTCCCTCCTTTAAACACATGGGATACCCCTTGGGGTCCCAAACCCCAAACCAATTTCGAGTCTTATATACACAACAATTCTTTCTTCCTCTGCAGATGAGGAGAATTGAACACAACACCACACTTTCCATGCTTCAAACACCTCACTTCGTGAACCAATATCTCTTTCATTTCTCAATGAAATTTGGCGATTCTTGGCCCTACGGTTATCTACGTGATTTAGTACACCATGCATGTGTGAAGAACGCGATTCTCCAACATACGTAACACTAGTGTTTAAGCCGTTAAAGTTGGTGGTCGCAACTCCCGCCAAAGGCTAATTTCCAACAATCCCCTCTTGAAAGAGATTTTGGCGCACTCACATGGTGCCTTTTTCATTTCAAAGAATATTTCAATGGACCGATGTTGCATAAGGAGAGGTAGCATCGATTTGAACCTTCCATAGTTGAATACCATCGGACTTACTTATCGCGGTGAACGTGATGTCTTGAACCGTCAGTGTTTAGTGTAAGCCAAGTCAATGGTACCAACACAACAAATTCCCTTACTCTCTTCTTCGTAATGTTTTGTCCGTTTTGGCCATGGACAACGTCTTGGATTCTTAAGTGCGTTCATCTTGAGGCCGGCCGGCCTCGCACTTAAATAGGGGGTGTCCTACAAGGGATCCGGCTATACCCCACTTCACAAGTGTTAGGAACCATTAAAAGTTTCCCAAAACCTAACCTCAACTGTTGAGGAGCATTACAGGTTTTGAAGACTTAACCTTTACCCACACTGCAGATAGCACTTAAAGTCTATCGCGGGAACGGCTTTGGATTTGGAGTTTCTTTTCAGAAATCACTATCCGAAGTGCTCATACTTCCACCGAAGCGATCAATCGAACCTTTACAACTTCGTTTTCCCATTGAACCAAATTACCGGGATCTCCGGTTCGTAAGGTTGGGTTACCACCGTATTGGTCCTTATATTTTGGGTTTTAAGCCCATTCCCCAAACAGGCAAGCCATCGATCTTTGGGTAAGCCCTTTGTCAATGAGTCCGCTATATTATCCTTTGACTTGATGTAATCAATGGATATTATACCCGTGGTGATCGCTGCCTAACGGTCTTATGCCTCCGTCGAATATGACGAGACTTGCCGTTGTACATAGCATTCCGTGCCCTTCCTAGAGCCGATCGACCGTCGCAGCGGGATCATTACCGAAGGTGCGGGTTTGTTCCAACACGGAACATCCTCTAAGAAGTCATGAAGCCACTCGGCTTCTTCTCCCGCTTTGTCTAAAGCGATAAACTCGATTCCATTGTGGATCGGGCGATGCAAGTTTGCTTAGAGGATTTCCAAGACACAACCCCACCACCAATTGTAAATACATACCCACTGGTGGACTTGTTGTTCTCTATATCGGATATCCAGCTTGCATCACTGTACTCTCTAGTACAATTTGGATATCTCGAATAGTGTAACCCGTAATTTAACGTGTATTTCGTATTGTAATACCCGATTCAACGCCTTCCGGTGATTATCACTCGGATTACGGGTGAACCTAGCCAACTTATTATTTGTGTAAGCAATATCGTGTCGGGTGCGAGTTTGTTATATACATCAAACTACCGATCACCGTGCATATCGCTCTGGTATACAGTGCACCAAGATTTTTATCAAGCTTTTGATTTGTATCCATTGGTGACTTTATCGGTGAACTGCCTAACATCTCAAACTTTCTCAAAACATCCTCGATGTAGTGAGACTGAGATAAGACCACCGTCCAGGCGTCTTAGAGATTTTAATCCCTAAGATGACATCTGCGATACCCATATCCTTCATGTCGAAGCATTGTTTCAACATGTTCTTAGTCTCTAGGATTACCCTAGATCGCTTCATGTGATTAACATGTCGCCTACATACGTGCATATCATAACAAACGAAGTCGAGTTGCCTTTCGTGTAAACACATTTATCACACTCATTAATGGTGAACCCCTTCGATAGTAGAGTACTATCAAATTTTTCGTGCCATTGCTTCTCGGCTTGTTTGGCCGTCTGCAGATTTGATAAGTCGGCGGACTTTCTTCTCTTGCCCTTGAACCACGCACCTCGGGTTGGTCCATATAGATTTCTTCTTCCAAATCGCCATTTAGGAAGGCCGTCTTAACATCCATCTGGTGTATCTCAAGGTCACGCAAAGTCAGCGATCGCAATAAATACCCGTATGGATGTCATCCGGGATACCGGGGAGTAGGTATCAAAGTAGTCAAAGCCTTTTGTCTGTCGATAGCCCTTGACTACCAACTTGGCCTTGTACTTGTCTATAGACCCATCTGCCTTGTATTTCCGTTTGAGTATCCACTTACACCCCAACGGTTTATTTCCCGGAGGAAGATCAACCAACTCCCAAGTATGGTTGTGCAGAATGGAGCTTATTTCACTCTCAATAGCTTCTTTCCAGAGCGGTGCTTCTGGAGTTGACAACGCCTTAGAAATTGTCCTTGGTTCATCATTAACCATATAAGCTACAAAGTCAGAACCAAAGGATTTATCCTTCCTGGCCCTTTTACTTCGCCTTAGATCCATCTCTGGAGTCTCCAAGTTCTGAGAATCTGGAACACTAGATTCCGGATGTTCATCCACCTCGAGATTCGCTAGATCTGAACCATTCAGATCCGGGCAGTCAAGGACTCCCGGTTCTTGAGAGCTTTGTGCATAACTTCGTTTGAGAGAGGTTATGTCTTTCTCCTTTCTAGGAAAGGTACTTTCAAAGAATAGAGCATTCCTTGATTCCATTATTGTACCCTGGTGGATATCTAGAATATCTGACTTATGCACTAAGAAGCGATAAGCACTACTGTTATTTGCATATCCGATGAATACGCAATCTACAGTCTTAGGCCCAATCTTGACCTGCTTTGGCTTGGGTACTTCAACCTTTGCCAGACAACTCCACACCTTAAAATATTTGTAGGTGGGTTTCTTTCCCTTCTATGATTCATATGGAGTTTTGTCCTTACCCTTATGTGAGACTCTGTTAAGAATCGTATTAGCGGTAAGGACGGCTTCTCCCCACATGTTTTGTGGAAGACCGGAATTGATAAGCAAGGCATTCATCATTTCCTTTAATGTGCGGTTCTTACGTTCCGCCACACCGTTTGATTGAGGTGAGTATGGAGCCGTCGTTTGATGAATAATGCCTTCT
The DNA here is from genome assembly GCA_029783415.1 of Anisodus acutangulus. Classification (NCBI taxonomy): domain Eukaryota; kingdom Viridiplantae; phylum Streptophyta; class Magnoliopsida; order Solanales; family Solanaceae; genus Anisodus; species Anisodus acutangulus. The sequence goes on from CM056496.1 coordinate 54,825,306, forward strand.
TGGGCACAGTATTCCTCAAAAGGCGCTACATATTCTCCCCCTCTATCGCTACGAATGGATTTAATTCGTAGCCTAAGTTGATTCTCAACTTCTGCTTTGTAACGTCGGAACGCTTCAAAGGCTTCATCCTTACTTTTCAACAAGTAAAGGTAACAATACCTTGTGCTATCATCTATAAATGTCACAAAGTACTTGTTCCCCCCTCTAGTTTGTGCAAACTTCAAATCACATATATCTGTGTGAATAAGTTCTAGAGGAGCGGTATTCCTTTCGACGGATCGAAAAGGAAGCTTGGTGAGTTTTGCCTCTACGCACACCTCACATTTATGTTGAGGGTTTACGTCGATAGAAGGCAACAACTACATCTTTACCAGCCTTTGAATAGACTTGTAGTTCACGTGTCCTAATCTATGATGCCATAAATTAGAAGACTCAAGCAAATAAGTAGAAGGTTCAACTTTATTTCCTTGACGCAATACAGACATGGCATTCACTTTGAAGAGGCCTTCACAGACGAAGCCCCTCCCCACAAATGTGCCATTTTTAGTGAGTACAAATTTATTTGATTCAAACACTAGCCTAAAACCAAAGATTAACCAATAAAGGTCCGAAACTAGATTTCTTCTAATCTGCAGGGCGCATCACTTCCTTCAGAGTGAGTTCCTTGCCTAAGTCATCTTCAGACCACCTTTCCAACCCCTAGCACGTCCAGAAGCGTTGTTGCCCATGAACAACTTCTTGCCGGAGATCGGAGTGTGCGTGGAGAAGGCATCTTTGTTGGAACAGATGTGTCTTGTTGCACCCGTGTCCACCCACCATCGCATCGGATTCTCAACCAAGTTGGCTTCTAGCACCACGGTAGAGATCCTCAATTATGTCATCCAGGGCGTGTCCCAGACGGCGTTAGCTTGAGCCTTGCCTTTCGACTTGGCTTTACATTGTTGCTCGGTCTTGAGCTTGCGGCATTCCTTGATCCTGTGACCAGGTTTCCCACGGTGATGACGATTACCTCTGAGCGTCTCCATTGCGGGGGCTTTGCCGTCTTTGTGGAACTTCCGCTTGTTGCTTGTTTTCCCTTTGGCCTCGGCCCATTCGCCTTTGCCTCTAATGTTGTCTACCGCTTTGGCAATGTCTTCTTATTATCTTCCTGGATTTGCGGTTTGATAACAAGCTCTTCAAAGGTCATCTCCTTTGTCTTGAGTTTCAAGTAACTCATAAACTCATTCCACGAAGGAGGTAACTTTTCAATCGATGATGCAACGAAAAAGCGCTCGTTTGGCTTGATCCTTCCAAATCCAGGTGATGTAAAATCATTTGGAATTCCTGGACTTGGGACATCATTGTTTCTTTGTCCACCATTTGGAATTTTAGAAATTTCCCAACGATGAACTTCTTAGTACCCGCGTCTTGTGCGTTGTACTTCTTTGCGATTTTCCACGACTCTTTGGCGGTGCCAACGGTAGAATATACCGTGTAGAGAGTCTCGCCAAGCGAGCCAAGATATAGTTCTTGCACATGAAATCGCTATGATTCCACGCATCACGAACCATCTTCATGCCGTTAACGACATGGATACCAAGGCCCCCTTCACCCGCTTTCAAAGAAAGTAAGAGTCCATTTCATCTCCGGCTAGTGGAGGATCTTCCGTAAGGAACCGCCATGCCCATAATCATTAAGTAAACAAAGATCTTTGTCGCCATCTTTTAAATTCGATCCCATGAACTTTTCAGGGCGATCATGGTGGTGTGAAGAAGAGAGCTCCAACATTCGGGAAGGCGGCAGCACGCCTTGAACGATGGCGGCGGCAGCAGCGATGAAAGCGGCGGGTTCTTGCCTTGGCGATGGCAGCGATGGGGAAGGCGAACGCGTTGCCTCGAGAGGCGGCAGCAGATGAAAGAACATCGGTCATATTTCCAGCCATGTTATTGCAGTTACCGTAAGCAAAATATTGTCTTAAGTTCTTGGGTTTACAAGGATTTGCAGGAAACGGAAATTACAAGTAACTGCTTATGTAAGAATTGAAATTACAATTCAACTCGAAAACTGAAAATTACAATATAACAACAAACTGAAATTACTTATTTTGTTGATCAAGAAAACTGGAAAGTTGTTTTTGCTGAGTCGAGTGTGGCACTCTGTCCTTAAGACAATATTGCCCCGTATGTATCCTTTATACGTCCTGGACAATTCGTCTCCCAAGATAAAACAAAGAATGGAACTATTGAGCAAAGGAAACTCAAAGCTACCGTGAAGAATATTGAATAACGAAATGATGCTTGGAAGATTAGGAAGAAAGCGCTTGCTTTCGCTTTGTGTATTTTCGTATATCAAGTGTGCCTCAACAATGATGTAAGGGTGTTTATATAGGAGGAAGAGGGAATTTGTTCGCTTCCATAATGACCATTATTGGCCAAATAATGACCATTATGGAGGTAGTAAAGCCACCAAATAAATGGAGAAAATTGCCAACGGATTGGCCATTATTGGAGGTGTAATTCACCAAAATAAATGGTGAATTAGTCTTTGGACGTTCTGTTCTCGACCGTCGAAATTCGACTTTCAAAACTTGAGGACCAAAGCGTACATCTTGAAACTTGAGAGATCAAACTGTACATCTTGAAACTTCAGGATCAAATCGCACATCCGATGGTCCAAAGCGCACATCCAAACTTCGGGATCAAACTGCATTTCGGCAAAGTTTTACGCCCAAAAGATAATATCGAGGGCCCCATGACCCACGACCCACCGACCCACGACCGAGGACCCCGGAACCGGAATCGAACCGGGCGGAACCAGGCCGGACGGGCGAGCGGCGGCGGCGCTGCGTGTGGTCTTTCCTTGAACCGGCACATCTAGGTCCTCCTCCTTTAAACACATGGGATACCCCTTGGGGTCCCAAACCCCAAACCAATTTCGAGTCTTATATACACAACAATTCTTTCTTCCTCTACCGATGAGGGAGAATTGAACACAACACCACACTTTCCATGCTTCAAACACCTCACTTCGTGAACCAATATCTCTTTCATTTCTCAATGAAATTTGACGATTCTTGGCCCTACGGTTATCTACGTACTTAGTACATCATGCATGTGTGAAGAACCGGATTCTCCAACATACGTAACACTAGTGTTTAAGCCGTTAAAGTTGGTCGGTCGCAACTCCCGCCAAAGGCTAATTTTCAACATTACAAATAAGGACACGGTGTAGTTCTCAGAGCTACTTAAAGGAACAGTTTCACCATATTGTAAGTTCCAGGATTTGGCAGTGATTCAGATATTTAAACAATCCTCTCATTTCGTGGATAATAATTAGTGCAATCGCCATGCAGAACAAGAAATAATTAGATCTTCAAATGAATTGCGTAAAAGAACTCTAGCTCAAAGTCTGAATGTTTAACCGGCAACAGAGGCAGACGGATTCAGAATTTAAAGTTTATGGATTCCTACAACGAACTAAAATTAATACTACTATAATAATTGAGTTCACAATCAAATATTTACAAACATTTAGTAAATTTCTAAATATATATATATATGGTCTGGGCAAAAGCTATGGGATATATATATATATATATATATAAATATAAGCAGGCATATAGACCCGCCCTTGGACTATATTGCTCGTACTCTTCGAAAATGTCGACGGGTGCGTGTCGGATCCTCCAAAAATAGTATATTGTTTGAAAATCTGACACGGGTGCAGCAACATTTTTGGAGAGTCCGAGCAACATAACCCCTAGATAGAGGTTGCCACAACCATGCATTTAGGCAACCTTTTCCTGCTAATTTAAGCTAATGAATAAATTATCCATGAGGCTAACAAGGAAAAGTTCCATCTTACTAAATCCCAAGATAAAGGCAATAACAACCTTTTTTTAAGTAGATTATACTTTTTGAGAAATAACTTTTTGAGTAGATTATATGCCTATATCCCCTCTTCCCACCAACAAAAGTCTTTCCAAAGGAAAGGAAAAAGCAAGCAAAGAAATTAATGGTGGTTTATGTCAGTATGAGAGATGCCTAAATATGTGAATACAAGAAGGGATATGAATGATATGCAAGTAAGACAGTATATTGTACTAATTGAAAGAAGCATGTTTTCCGTTCATTAGCCAGAGAAGAGTCCAGAGCACCTACCCGCATGTCTTCTTATTGTGGCCCAGGCCCTTACACCTGCTACACTGCATCTGACGTTTGACTGTGTCAAAAGAGTCCGCGTTTTTCGTCTTTGGTCGACCAGGCTGACGTTTCGTTGGTGGAGGATTAACAATGATCACCATATTATGCTTCATATCCGGTTCACCTTTAATTGGTTTCTCCAGATGAGGTATAGGGTTAATTGATTCCGCATATGTTACACGGTAACTCTCAGTTGAGAAACATCTTAAACAATAATCATACGAGCTTATTCCAAGGCGGTCAAAAACAGCAATAGCATGGCAACAAGGCAAACCATTAAGCTGCCATTCTTTGCAACTACAATCCCATTGATCAATATCGACTACTTCGATAGATTCACCACGTACTTCATATGTGCTCCCATGTGAGGGTAATATTTGAAGTGACCTCGCTCTTGATGTTTCGCTTTGAAGTTTTTCTTCCATCAAAGGTGTCAACGTAGTAACCTACTGACTGGAATCGACACGCCTCGTATAGATCAATTCCATTATTTTACCTCGTAACACATCAACCATTTGAGTTATTGGCAGCTCGTCCACCTCCGCTACCCAATCATAAAAAAAGCTGCCCAAAGTTGGATGTCAAGTGGCCATACCGGGCCCCACAGAAAAAGGCGTTCGCCCAGTGTTCGGGCTCACTTCTACTGATCCAATTGTAAACTTCAGGCGAGATAACTTTTATATTCTCGACACAGCGTTCGAATGACTCGAGCTTTGGGGCACAAGCAGCAGCATATAAATCTTGGATCATAAGGAGTCTGGCTTCATGTGAAAACTGACCTTTTAAATCGTTATTAAGTTTCTCTGCAAGATAACGCAGACAAAAGCCGTGGTAACACTTTTCACCGAACACATTTTGCAAAGACTCTCTTAGACCTCTTTGGAAATCAGAAATAAAAGTTAATGGACTGGCTGCTATAAAGACAGCAGATTTTAGTTCTGAAAGAAACCAATGCCAGTTGTCATTATTCTCCTCGTCTACAACTGCAAAGGCTACGGGAAAAACACCATCATTCCCATCTACACCTATGGCAGCCAAAAGTGTTCCTTGATACTTTGCATAAAGAAGCATGCTGACCAGGAAAAGAAGAGGGCGGCAACCTTGTTGGAAACCAGTTATTGAAGCATGAAACGCAATAAACAGCCGATGGAAACTGGAGTCCTCCTTAGTGGTGATTGTAGCAACACTATCAGGATTAGTTTCTCTAATTTTCTCTGCAATAGCGATGGCGGTATGCGCCTCTTTGAAAGAACCCTGAAGCTGCTCTCTTGCTTTCTCTTTCGCACGCCTCGCTTGAGAATAGTTCAACTGAATGCCGTATTCACGCTCAATTAAGCAAGTGGCTTTCCGCGCCTCTCCTTATAGTCGAGTTGCTTAGAGCTACGCTCAATATCTTTTGCTATATCCTTTGGCTTGTAGTTCGGAGCAACCTTCAACTTTTCCTTTATTATACTTCCCATCCATCCCCTCGTGGACCAGTACGCAGTTTTAACAGCAGCCCCATCACACGTATGTTTTTCATTCATTTTCTTGATACATATTAGCTGAGTGGTAGGCAACCTCGAGGCATATATGCACCAAGAACATCCTTCAACCTTGCATTTAGCAGTTACCCTACGACTATCATTTTTCTTATACCTATAAGTGAATCCATGAGCAATTGAGTATTTATGCAGAGCTTCACGAAATTCAACAAAACTATTGAACCTTTGACCCACGCCGGTTATTGTTTTCTCCCATTGTGTAGCTGCTCTACGATGCTTCAAATTGTTCTCATCATTGCTGACAGGATAGACACAGAGGGGAGTTGTATCAATGGAGCATCAGCACCAAGAAGATCATCACAATGAATCATATCCACATCCACAGGGGTAGCAGGAGTAAGTGCTGCCTCTGACGCAGTTGCCGACCTGCAGAGTATGCAAGTCATTATCATTAAAGTATCCAATAAGAGATAGCATACCTAGGGGTGGGCAAAATTAGTCAATGAAACATGACCCGCCGAACCCGTTCAAATTTGGTGGGGTCAATGACGCGCCCATTTATTAGCTCAGCCCATCTAAAAATTGGGCTGATATGTAGCCCAAACTGACCCATAGAGATCTTATCAAAATATTTCCATAAAGACATTTTTTTTATTTGATATTATTATATAAAGCCATAATAAAGAAAAAACTAGTTTTATTACGTACTTAAAAAACTATACAAAAGAACAAACAAAGAAATTAAAACTTAGTAAGAATTGAGCGGGTTGAATTATGACCCACTTTTCAGCCCATTTCAGCCCAAGGAACTTTTGTGCGGGTCAATCACCCATTTATTAACTCAGCCCCATTTTGACCCACCCAAATCCAGTTCAATCCGCTTATTTGACACCCTAAGCATATCTTTCGAACTCATTCACATCTAGAAGAATCAGCATAACAGAGCACTTGGAACAAATTGTGTAGAAAACTCCACCAAAAGATCGAATAGAAACTTGCCATGCTAAGATTAAACAAGCATTAAGATCTGAGTGCAACCACTGGCGGAACTAAGTGTGTAGAAGGGGGTTCAATTGAATTCTCCACATACATTGCATTTCACTTAGACCCTTTTGTCCATGCCATGTGAGTGAAAAAACAAAATAAACAAAACAAAATAAACCTGAAGAAAAGTAAGTACCTGCTGGGGATTCGTCATAAATTATGAAGATCTCAACTTGGTCAGAATCCTTAACGAAATTAATCATACGCTTGAGGTCCTTATCTTTGGATATAGTAATGAGAGTTTTCTTATTCCCAGGAAGAAAATATTTTATTGTCATTCCTTCAATGCCACACTGAAAATTCTCTGCTACTTCTTTCTTAAAGTCAGCCAAAACTGTCTTGTCATCAATGTCCAAAGCATAAGCCTCTCCACCTGTATATGTCAAAAAACCATCCTCAATTGTTTGTCACAAAATCTCCTCCAGATTGACATATTGCAATTATCTTCTTGGAAGCCATTACAAGGACATAAAATCCTCAACCAATTCAAAAACTGCAAACACAACACTTTAATTACAACGAAGTTGGTGCTGGCTATATGAATCATCTTTAACAATAAGTTCAAATGGACAATGAAAATCAATCTACATTTCCAATTCAAAGAAAAACAAAACTCAAATCATTACTAAATGGATAATAATTAAACAATGAAATTATAAGGATAGTAACAACAACAACATACCCAGTGAAATCACACAACGTGGGGTCTGGGGAGGGAAGAGTGTACGCAGACCTTACCTCTACCTTGGTAGGTAGGGCGGCTGTTTCCGAGAGACCCTCGGCTCAAGAGAAAGCACAAGCACAAGCAAAGCAAGAGAAACAGTCTGACCCGGACAAGAAATTTAAAGTAGTATGAAAATGTTGATATCAAAAGCGAATAAGTCATGATAGCGCATTCTGAAAAAAGAAGCAGTAACTAATGCAAGTAAATAAGATAATCAGAGTACACACACTAGAGAACACATAGCAGCAGAAATCAAACGACAGGGGACTATAAAGCAATAATGTGCCTACTAGTATGATAAGCTAAGCGGACCTACAATAATAACACTACAACTACCGGTCTGTAAGAACTACCCTTCTACCCTAATCTGTGTTCTCCATAACCTTTTATCTAAGGTCATGTCCCTAGTAAGTTGCACATGCGCCATACTCCGTCTAATCACCTCTCCCCAATACTTCTTCGACCTTCCTCTACCCCTCCTGAATCCGTCCATAGCCAACCTCTCACACCTCCGCATTAAGGCATTGTGTCTCTCCTCTGCACGTGTCCGAACCATCTCAACCTCACTTTCCGCATCTTATTCTCCACCGATGTCACTCCCACTCTGTCCCAGATATCATCATTTCTAATCATATCACTCCTTTTATGCCCACACATCCATCTCAGCATCCTCATCTCTGCAACTTTCATCTTTTGGGTGTGTCAATTCTTGACCGGCCAACACTCCGCCCCATAAAACATAGTCAGTCTAACCACCACCCTATAGAACTTGACTTTAAGTTTTTGTGACACCTTTTTATCGCACAAAACTCCAGATGCAAGCCTCCAATTCATTCACCATGCCCCAATACGATGTGTCATCAATCTCTCAATTCTCTTGGATAATAGACCCGAGGTACTTGAAGGGAAAAATAATAAAAGCTCAGTTAAAACAAAAAAGGTTAGTGTTAGCTATATGAATCATCTGTAACAAATAAATTTAAATAGACCATGAAAATCAACCTACATTCCCAATTCAATTAAAAAGCTCAAATATTTACCACAAGCATAATGAAACAATGAAAACATTTAAAGCTAGCAACAAGAGAAAAGCAAGAAGTCAGATAAAATAAAAAAAAGTTAGTGTTGGATAGATGAATCATCTTTAACAATAAGCTTAAATGGACCATGAAAATCAACCTACATTCCCAATTAATAAAAAAGCTCAAATCTTTACTACATGCATAATTAAACAATGATATTATTAAAGCTAGCAACAAGAAAATAGCAAGAGCTTAGCTAAAACATAAAAGGGTATATGAATCATATTTAACAATAGGTTCAAATGGACCATAAAAACCAACCTACATTCCCAATTCAAGAAAACAAAAAAAACTCAAATCTTTACCACATGCATAACTAAACAACAAAACTTACTAAAGCTAGCAACAAGAAAAAACAAGAGCATAGTTAAAACAAAAAAGGGTACATGAATCATATTAACAATAAGTTCAAATGGACCATGAAAATCAACCTACATTCCCAATTCACTAAAAAAGCTCAAATCTTTACTACATGCATAACTAAACAACGAAACTTTTTAAAGCTAGCAACAAAAAAAATACAAGAGCATTGTTAAAACAAACCTACATTCCCAATTCAATAAAAAAGCTCAAATATTTACCACATGCATCATTAAACAATAAAAATTTTAAAGCTATCAACAACAACATGCCAAGTGAAATCACACAAAGTGGGGTCGGGGAAGGTAGAGTGTACGAAGACCTTACTCCTACCTTGGGAGGTAGGGGGTTGTTTCCGATAGACCTCGGCACAAGAACAAGCAACTTAAAGCATTATAAAAAGCATCATAGAAAGCATGATAAAGCTGACCGGAAAAAAGAGTAGTAACTAACACAGAATAATACAATAATCAAAGTACAAAAAATAATAAATAGAACAGAAATCGAAAGACAATGAACTACCCGAAGAAAAAAAACAAGAGCTTGGTTAAAACAAAAGAGTTAAGTGTTGGCTATATGAATCATCTTTAACAATCAACCTACATTCCCAATTCAATAAAAAAGATCAAATCTTTAACACGAGCATAATTAAACAATTAAAAATATAAAGAACCATAATCAAGAAACAAAAAAGTCAATAAATAAGGGACACCCATGAAGGTAAAAAGTAAAAACACATAAGAGCCTAAAACAAGAGAGAGACTAATAAAGAAGAAGAAAAAAAACATGAGGCGACAAAGTGCAAAAAACAAATCTTTGGGGGCAACTGATGAAAAGTGAACAATAGTACCTGTTGTAAGAATGTTGGAAGATGAGAGAGTTGGTGTAGAAATAAGGGTTAAATGGATGAAGAGAGAAAGAGAAGGGTGTGTGAAGGGAGAGATTCAACTTTGTGGCTCTGAATGGGATGTACTTTAGCAATTTGGGGAGGTGAACGTAATTAACCCTAATTGATTTAATAACCACTTTAGCCCTGTAACCTTGGAGTTGGGCCTTGTCCATCTAATTATTATTTTTCCTTATTTTATCTTTTTTTTCTTCACCTGACTAAATTTAGGTTCACAGCGAAAATTTAAAAAATCTCATATTGACCTATCAAAGCAATTATATACCTGAAGCTCGAACTCGCATTACCTTTTTTTCTTTTACTTCTAATAAAAAGGAAGTATATAGTCTCTACATGTTTATTTACTTATATTTTATTTATTTATATGTTGGAACTACTTAAAAATTGTGGAAAATATTTAAGTTTGAGGAATGCTTTTGGTGGAATTGCAAATAAGGAATTTGTTCCAAAAACTTTTGATGCTTTACAAAAAGGATTGATATAATTTTGGTAACAGAAGATGACTTTATTCGTTTCCAGTGCTTTATTTTAAACTTTGTTACCTCTTTTTGCTCTGTTTGTTATATTAATAGTATCCTCTATTAAATCAATGCTACTGTATTACTATGTGTTGTTTGGTTTAGAAAAAAAGTCCATCTATTTGTTCTCGAGAAAAATTATATCTACCAATTTTTATTCGAACTATTGTAGGGGTATGTTGCTCCCAAACGCACACGCAAGTATACGTGATCGTACAAGCAATGTTTTGGAGAGCGCAAAGCGGCAAAAAGCGACGATGCCTCACTTCACCGATGCGAGAAGCGTGAAGTGAAACGCATGCTTTTTTCATGTGAAGCGCAATTTAGTACAAAAATAAAAAATATTAAATAGGCATAGATAAATAACCAAGAACTCAATATAAATAACATATATCCTCATAAGTCATAACATATTAAGCAAATGCAAAATCAAATCACAAAGGAAGCAACATCCTATTCTTCAACAAGATCTTCAATCTCTTGAAGTGTGATCATTGTCAAGTTATTATATTGATCATCATCTTCTTCTTCATTAGAGGCTTCATCAGTTAAGATTCTATTTGAACTTGAACTTGAAGCTACCACTCCTCTTTCCTTGCTCCTTAAAGTACTCCTCCTAAAATCATAAATATTCTCCTCAACTCCACTTGCCATAGCAACTTAACCATAAGAAAGATCTTCTCCTTCATATACTAATGCATCTTCATGATTTTGGGGGATTCCGGTTAACCATTCATTTGCTTCATCAATGTTATCCAACAAAATTAGGTCAATGGTATTGCGAGCTTTGTAACGACGCGTCAATGTTCTATTATATTTAACGAACACTATATCATTGAGTTTCTTTAGCTCAAGCCTATTTCTCTTCTTAGTATGAATCTGCACATAAATTGTAGAAAATAGTTAATAGGACACTCCAATTTCTCTTGCACCCGGATGAGCTACAAGCTAAACTTTGATCTCTAATAGCAAATTGTTGCAAATTTAAAACTTCATAACCAAATTGCATCCACCATTCAACTGTAGAATAATTATTTTAAAAGTTAATAACTTAAAGGTTAAAGCTCTAAAGACAATTGAAATAACTTGCTCACCTGGTGACATTTTGGTTCTGGCTCTAATGGTTGAATCATATCCAAGTACTCCGTCTGCAAGCATGTACACACCAAGCTTCTCCGTTATTTTGTCTTGCATGACTAAATCTGGCACCAACTTCTCAACACATGTATGATAATCCGCCCACAGTATTTTACCTAAACTCTTCCTCTCATGATTCACATAAAACAACCCGGAGTTCAAAATATACCTGATGCATGTAAAGGTTGATGAAGTTGATCTTTCCACCTAGCATCAATGATTAAAAAAACTTTTGCATATTTCGTTATATCTTTACCAAATGTCTTTTTAATAGTTTCTTTGGCCCTATCCATGGATTCATAAATGTAGCCTTCCCCATCCACCAAACGAAGCATTGTAACCAAAGGATTATCAACACTAAGTGCTTGAATGGTGTCATTCAAAAAATATGGACCAACAACATATCTCGCAACTTCTTTACCAAGAGCTTCCTTTGCATAGATACTCCCACTCCATTTAGTTGACATGAACAAGATTCTCAAGTTTTTCTTTTGCGAGTAAAAACCTCGCAAAGTCATGATAGCGGTTGCAAATCTTGTCTAGGCTGATTTAACCAAATTCCTTTAGTTTGTGTATCTCCTCATCATATTCAGCAACAATTATCTCTGACTAATGTAAGAATGTATCTTAATAGCCTTAGCAAAAACTGTAGAAAAATAAATTTCATAGTTAATAAGTATAAACAATTAACATAAAGGTTAAAAAGAAAACTAGACTCACTTGTTCACCTGTAGAATATGTGACTTCCTTGAAAATATCACCAAATATCAAGTTGATATAATGGGCAGCACAAGAAATCCAAAAAATATTCGGGAACACTCCCTTCAACATGTCACCCGCTTTTTTATTCTCACTTGCGTTATCGGTAGCAACTTGTACATCATTTTCTTTTCCAACTTTCTCAATGGTTTTCTCAAACAAGTTGAACATTTTATGGGAATTCGTAGAAGAGTCACTAGCATCATAAGATTCAAGAAACACACTACCTTTTGGAGAATTTACCAAAATATTAATGACCATTTTCCCATTTTTTTACTGTCTATTTATCCATCATAATGGAACATCAAAAGTTTTTCATTGCACCTTATGATCCTCAACAATCTTGTTTGTCTTCTCCACCTCCTTGAAGGAACTCTTACTTCATGATAGGCTGAGGTTTCATTCCTGGGCCATATTGGTCGATGTACTCAATGAATTCACCAAAACTTTCGGTGTAATTCACACAATTGAAAGGGAGCCACGCATCATACATCCACCTAGCAAAAGCATCTACAGCACGCTCCCATAAAGTATTCTTGCAAGAATTTAAATCAACAGCTTCACCCTTTCTCTTTAGATTTTGCGAGAAATAAAGATTGAGAGAACCTTTCACAGTATTAGCAGTTGATGATTTGCTTCCACTAGTTGAAGAGTTTCTTTGAAATTTTGAGGGAGGCGGCCTCATTGACATATCATTGGCATCCTCCTCATCCATTTGATCATCTTCATCAACAAGATTAATCGTAGATGCTCCATAGCTCGCTTGAGTTTTTAACTCATTTTTTTCGCAACATACGGTCTCATTTCTTCCTTAATATCTTTCGGAACTTTTGAACATACTTTAACATCTCTATAACCACCAATTAAATATTTCTTGTGACGATGTATACCACCATTATATATATTTTGACAAAAGATACATTGGACTTTTAAGTTACTACCCATTGCTACTCCATAAGCCCAAGCTGGGTCTTTTTTTTTTGGCTTGATGCCATTGAATAAATTCACTACAATGAAACAGAGGCAGAGAAACAATTTACAAAACATAGCTTAACTGTCACGCCCCCAAAATTCACCCTGCACGCAACAGACATCTGATGCTATGAACAACATCAAAAACACCTTATAAAGTCAATAAACATTTAATCTCTTTTAATAATCTTTTAACATTTATTTAATACAAGACATTTAAGACTAATTGAAATCATACTCACACTTATAAAATAAAATCAGCAGAAGTCTAATATAGATAATTAGTCATGAACGTGGCAACGCCCAACAAGTCACATGAGACTTTCAACATCTACCCACAATATTGACAACTATCTATGGAACTTCTAAGAAACATAAACAGAGTAACACATCGGAACGCAGCCCGGAAACTAAAACAATAAAGCTAGATAGATGGGGTGACCCACGAACAAGGGTGTGGGCTCACCAATAAGTATGGAAAGCAGCAAGTTCTCCTACTCCGTACGCGTACCATGAATTTTCTCTTCTTCGCTACCTAACATACCATCAAAAACAACAACAGTATGTCTGAGTACTGGGTATTCAGTGAGTGTCTCCAGGACAATGGTTAATAGCAAAATATATAAGTAATAAGTGTAATTAAAACAATATTGAGAAACAGTTCAAAACAAAGGATAACATCTCATGAACATCCATTATAAGTCAATGATGATGATATAATCACTTTGAATCCATAAGTCATTCTCGTTACCTTAAGTTCTTTCAAAAGAGTTCGATATCCCAAAGATAGAGTAAGATTACAACCTTAGTAAAATCACCAATAGAAGTCAATAACATAGAAATAAATCAATTTCAATTTATTATACCGTTCTTCACGTTAAATATTTTCAATCACGAACTCAAGATCATCAATAAACCACTCACAGGCAACCAACAGATCAACACATGCCAATACAAGCCCAAATCAATGTAACGAAGGGTTAACCATTAAAGTTTCCTAAAACCGCATAGAAGCACCACATCAGGGTTGTCACCCTCAATGTATATCATTCATCCCGAATAGCTAGGCAAAACCACATCGGGATTATAAATCCTCGATGGCCACTCTTTCTCCCGAATGGCAAGGCAAACCACACCGAGGCTATTGGCCTTTGATGGCTATCCTTCCTCCTGAATAGCTAGACAAAATCACATATGAATTATGAACCATCGATGGCCACTCTTCTTTCTGAATGACTAGGCAAACCACACCTAGGCTATTGGCCTTCGATGGCTATCCTTCCTCTTGAACAGCTATGCTAACCCCACTAGGATCCATAGTGACTATCCTTCCTCCTGAGTAGCTAGGCCAAACACAAATAATAGAAATCATGGCATATTAACCTAATCACAAGTCATGGCATGGAAGCCAAATCTCAAATCATATCATGATAGCCAAATTGTTCATTATGGATTAGGTTCATCATCCCGTTAGTAGGGGTATATCAAACCATTAATCAATTTAAAAATCATATTCAAATCATCAATCAATTTTAATTCAACGAGACCCGTTCGTAGGGCAAAACACTTCAAATATCCCAACCTTCGAAAACAAGTTTAAAGCATCAATTATAGGGGGAATTCATGTTCAAAGTTCAAAGCTTTAAATTTTAATTTCTATCATCTTTTCATAAGGAAAAATCATGTACACATATATAATATAATACACATGAAGGTTTAATGTGAGCTTGTACCTCACGCACACAAACCTTACCAAACACACCTTAAACGTTTGGAAGAGTATGTTCGAAAAAGAGACCTACAAATCACTTTTATAGTCAACAAAGATTTTAAAAAGAGACATACCTCAATTCCCGCTAAAACGCTACCAAATAGATTTTCCGAGATTCACAATTGATTTAGATGATAAAGATTAGAACTTTAACTAAATTCTAAGAGTCCCTACCTTTATAAAAAAGTTAGGGTTTTTCGTGCCCAAAAACGTGCTCTTGAATCCCTCATGGATTATTATTGTTTCTAATTCCTTACACTAGTCTCATCCCTCTCAATAATTTCAATAAAGTTCAAAGAACATACCTTCAAGAAGTTTCCCAAAGTCTCCTTCAACTTCTTTTTCTTCGATTTTCAAGAATCTAAGGTTTGGAGAGATGAACTAGTGTTAATTTGATGTTAGATTGATGTAATAATTATGGGGATTAATCAAGAACTTACCTTAAATATTTTGGGGGAAGTGTTAGGGTTGTTTCCTCTAAAAGAAAGTCGGCCAAAATGAAGTGGAATGAATATAACGAAGTGGGAAACTTAATAAATTTGGAACCAGAAAAATAATGGGTCGCAGTACCTTCGTGTCGCGGTCCCATCATGTATGAGACCACCTGTGGCACCCCTGCAATGCAGTGGTGCCGCACAAGGCAAATTGTTTTCCTGGGCGACGTTCTGTCTGCGGCCCCCTTGCGATGTGACTGCCGATCTTTATTCATTAAATGGTCATAACCTTTTGTACATATTTCTGTTTGAGTTAGGCGACCTACCGTCGGAAAGGAATTTCAATTACCTACAACTTTCATATTTTACGTTTTCTCAAATTCTCAACGCAACTATCCAGAATATGGGAAATAGTAAGAAGTCATTTAGAATTAGACGAATTTAAGAACTTTTACGAACTCCCTTATTTGGGTTTGACTTCAAAACGACTATCTATCACCCGAATGAATTCACCTAACAAAAATATGACATGTTAATACTCATTCAATTCATTCACATCTAACCCAAATTTATGGAGTGTTACATTAACATAAAAACAATTTATAAAATAGAGATTAATAAAAAAAAACAGAGCAGAAAAGAGATTAATAAAACAGAGAGACAATTTCATAACAGAGATTATTGAAAAACAGAGCAGAACAGAGAAACAATTTACAAAACAAAGAAAAAAATCAACCCAATCGAAGAACTGAAAAAAAGAAGAAAAAAGAAGAGAAAAAATAGATGTGCAGTCGCATCAGTGAAGAATAAGAAAAGAAGAAGAGGAAGAGAATGAAGAAGAAAACTTACCTTGAAAGGAGAAGTGGAGAGTCGCAGTAGTCAGCAATGAAAGAGTCGTAAGAGGAGAGTCGCAGCTGTGAAAAAGTGTTTTAACAAAAATTCTTTTAAAAAAACCTAGTAGCCGTCGACCTCGCTTAAACGAGCTTTTATCGCTTTTTAATATCGCCTCGCTTCAAGCCCAGAAGCGCACGCTTTTTAACCCATGACTCGCTTCAGGGTAGAAAAGCGCAGAGGTATCGCCTCACCTCACATCGCTCTTTAAGCGTTGAAGCGCTCTCTTTTCACAACACTGCATACAAGTAATATAGTGATTTCAGAAATTGAATGTCGAATCCATGTGAATTTGTGATTAACCGTCAACTAAATAAAACTAATTTTAATTATCTAAACAAGAGATGAGATACAAAAGTTTTAATTATAAAATAGCTAAAATAAAAGAAAATAAATAATGAACTTTAACTAAGTAAGAACAGGTTTTTATGTTATCAATGAGATGAATGTTCCAGGGTTGCGGTTGGTTCACCAATCCTAATGAGTTCTCAAATTATTCTCCCTTAATCTGAATAATTAATGATTGCTAATTAACCAGATTATTAACTCTCGTAGTATTCTCCCGAACTACTACTCGCCTATTCAAAACAGTTCACCACCTATATTCCTATGAAATTGACCTTTAAGAATGCAATTCATTTATGATATTTAATTGAATGCGGTGTCTAGGTATATTTCTATCCTAGCCACAAATCTTAGCCCTACTTTTGGGATAATCAGACCACGCTTTCTTTAACCCTTCTCTAATCTAACAACATCTTTCCCAAACATGTATATTAGATAGTTGATAGAACCTAAATGTTGGCCAAATAATCAAACAATTATGCACAGAATTAAAGAAACAATGAAAAACAGTAACTCATATTAAGATAAAAATAGTATTCAGAAGTAAATATTCATGGTTTACCACAATCCTAGAATGCGTAATTTAGCTCTACATATGCATGGAAGAGAAACCACAATTTCTTACAAAAAAAAATATAAAAACTACTAGTAAGGAGAAGAAAATGTAAAATCAAATAACTCCAACCTCCACTGCGGCTAAAAGCTCTTTCTAGGTCAAAAGTTATCAACTCCCCTCTAAAAAGCAAGTTTACAATGCATTTATAACATGTAAAAATGAGCCCGGGCCATAATACCCTTTAAAATACGAAATAGAAAAATTGGCTGAAAATTAAGCCTAGCATGGGGCGGGGCATATGAACCTGGGCGCCTTGCGCCAGACATGTTTTCCAGCGCCTTAAATTTTCGGCTCTCCAACTTCGATCTTGATTCCGAATGAATTTCTTGGACTTCTACTCAGACTTCAAAGTATCAAAGTATCTATTTTATCTCCAAATTTATTCATTAGCCCGGGAACACGTCACTTGAAATCTTTTTGATCTCTTCTTCTTCGAAACAAAGCATTTTCAACATAAAGTACCTAGATTCAACATTAGCGCACATATTAGTTTGACATCACAAACTCAATATATGTTAGGTGTATTTAATGCATTTAGCTCTCAAAACAAGGTAGAAACGTGGTAAAGTACGACGAAAAGACGTATAAATACACCTAACATCAGAGTATATCTTGGATTTGTAGGTTATATTGTGATCGGAGTGCAACTCATGATAACCTGGTTAAATTGGGGAAAGCTAGATGTATTATTGCAAGTCAATTGATTGAAGAATAAGATATTCAATTAATATTGAGAACTTCTCATACCATAGTTATTGCAAAACATGTGTGAGCCTCATTTTGACACATACACGTTATATGCATCCCAGCCTTTCAAATCACTATAAAGTTGTATATAACTACCGAGAATGAAGAAATTCTATACGATGCAGATGTTTCACCAAAACATTTGTCTTTGGTTCAAAGCGATCAATACATAAATAGAATCAAAATAAGCAATTATTGAGATTTCACGCATAAATATTGACTTTAAATTTTAAAGAGGAAGTTTGAAAACCTAATTATTATGATTTAGATGAAAAAGTGCACCAGAATTCTGATATCTATCATGCATCCAAATTTACATTATATGTAAACTTTGGTAAAATCAGGTCATGAAATTATGATTTGTTTAACTTGCTTAAGTTTGGGAAAATTCATTTTGACTCATCCAATTCAATATATTCAGCTTATTTAAAAGTTGTGCTAATAAAAGGGCAGCACAATACACTAAGCTCTCACTATGCGCGAGTTCTAGGGAAAGGCCGGACCATAACGGTCTATTGTATGCAGCCTTACCCTACATCTTTGCAAGAGAATATTTCCACGACTAATATGAAGCCCAAATTGACCCATAAGAAACTTTGTCAACTTTTTTTTGTTTGAAATGTTGTATATGATCATAATAAAGAAAATAAATTTTATTAGGTAATTAAAAAAATTATATAAAACAAACAAAAAAATTAAAACATGGTAAGACTTGAGTGGGTTGGGCTTGGATATATACATTATTATTTGGAAAAAGGACATGGTGTGACCACCACCAAAAAGAAAAGGCCAAAAAGGCTCATTTTTTAGCAAATGACCCGAAATATCCTTTAGCCCAACAACAACATACCCAGTGAAATCCCACAACGTGGAGGTCCGGAGAGGATAGAGTGTACGCAGACCTTACCTCTACCTTGGTAGGTAGAGCGGTTGTTTCAGAGAGACCTTCGGTTCAAGACAGAGCATAAGCACAAGTAAAGCAAAAACAAAAGCAAATCAAGAGAGAAATAATCTTTAGGCTCAAAATAAAGAAAAGTTCTGGCCAAAATCTAAAATTTCACTCTACACTTTTCTCCCACTTTTTCTAGGCTAACCATGGAAGAAAGTAAACTACTGCATTTTTCATTCTTAAGCACTTCTACAATTAAGTTGCTATTTGATTATCTTTTCTTTCGTATGTTTTGTTTGTTGTTGTGAAGGGCGTGGAGCTATGATGATGGTGCTTTTTATTTCTGAGACCTTTTATATGAGAAGAGCTCTTAGAAAAGCTCTTCGCTGAGCACATAAAGCAACTATCTGAGCCCTTTCCAAATCAAACCTTTTAAAAACCTATAAAAGATTGAAGAAACCTCACTTTGCTGTCTTTTTTATGAGGAGATTCGAAACTGAAATTGAACAAAGCTCTAGTTGTTTAGCTACAACAAACTGGACTCTTTAAAGTGATCTTCTTCTAATGATTTCAGATTTTTATTTTGTTTGAGCCTTCAAAATATATCCCAACACATGTATAATGTGTGTATAATTAATAAGTATATGTTATTTGAGCATTCAAAAAATATCCCAAAACATGTATAATATGTGTATAATTAGTAAGTATACATTGCATGCGTATAAAGTTGTTGTTGAATCTTCATCCACACTTCTTATTCTATGATTGTGAAATCATCATATCTATGGTTGTTTGGTACAAATCTGGCCGGAATTTTTTTCCGGCAATCTCCATTTTTTCCTATAATACTTGCCTGCGTATAAATAATGTATAATAATTGTATAATATGTGTATTAATACTTGTGTACACAATATACACTGATTATACATTGATTATATATTTATTATACATTATTATACAACAATGATACATTCCCCCCACATATACTGTAGGGATACATATTCTATACATCAATGATATAATTTTTATACATATACAATATTGAGACATATTCTATACAACAATGATATAATTTTCTATACACATACTGTAGGGATACATATTCTATACATCAATGATATAATTTCTATACATATACAATATTGATACATATTCTATACATCAATGATACAATTTTCTATACACATACTGTAGGGATACATATTGTATACATCAATTATATATTTTCTATACATATACAATATTCATACATATTTTATACAATAATTATACAATTTCTATACACATACTATAGGGATACATATTATATACATCAGTGATACATTTTATACATATACAATAGTGATACATATTCTATACTACAACGATACAATTTCTATACATATACTGGGGGGGGGGGAATATAGAGAGAATGTGTGGTAAGGTGATGTAAGAGTTGCAAGAAGAGAGATTGACGTTTTGGGTTTTGGAGGTTCGAGTTGTACAAAAAGAATATCATTGATAAACTGTTACATTATCAGAGAATGTTCAAAATTTTGAAATGTTTAGTTTATTAACACTTTTACCACGCTTCTATTTAATATATAAAAAAATATTAAAGAAATCAACAAATAGAGCTTAAGCTTAATTTTGATATTTTTATATATAATATTTAGCAAATTATAAAAATAATTACAAAAAAAAAATAAGTCATATTTTAGATACATATAACTTTTGTTTTCATTTGCAAAAGAAAAAAATTATAAAAATATATTTTATATTAATTTAAATTTTAACAGATAAGCTAGTGACTTTAGTATGTTTTTTAGATTTATTTTTATTTTTATTTTTATTTTTATTTTTACAAAAGGAAGAAAAAGACAAAAATAAAAGCCGAACAAAAAATGAAGACGATAAACTGAACAAAAAAGGAAATTAAAATTAAAAGGAAACCAACAAAATAACAAAAAACGGAAACAACTAGATATTGATGAAAAATAAGAGACAAACCGTTGTCAAAAACTTTAAAAAGAGACTAGGAGATGAGTTGAGATTAGTTTAGGGCTATAAAATGGGTTTTGGAAAAACTTGGGTCATTGAGTGTCAATGGTTTCACTTGATGGCTAATTGTGTCCTTACCCCCTATTATTTAACTTCATTTCAGTCCAAGTAATCTTTAAACATGTCAAAATTTAGTTCAATCCATCCATTTGACACCTCTACTTCTAATATAATTTTTAAATATTTCCTAATAAGAGAAACTAACCAACATATTATACATGGCGGTACAAGTAGAACCTTTACAACAATATGTTTCACTATGCTTTCTCATTCTATTCTATCCAACTTCAAGACATAAAGAAACCCAATAATAATCAAATTGGAAAAATCTCATCTCAGTCCTGGTTTTTGGAAGGTTTGGTTTGGTGGAAAGCAAACAAAATAGAACCAAAGGGAACAGACAAATGTTCGTCCTGCTCATGACAAATATTTTACTCTATGCTTTCTCGTTCTATTATATCCTCTGCAATAATTTGAAACATGCCTTCAAATATATCCATGACAACAAATAAAAAAATCAATATACTTCTATATATGTGGCTTCCATTATATCAACCGAATTAAATCAATATCTCCATGGTGAAACCCCGTGAATAAAATGGACATATTTGAGATAAAAAATAACATTATGGGCTTTCATGGATCAATAGGTAAACTATGGGAAAAGTAAAACAAATCGACCTTTTCCCTTTCACTTAAGTTATTAGTGTTCTTTTAATTTGTATATACCAATAGAGAGAGGGGTGGAGCAAGAAAGAAGAAAAAATTTCCCGCAAGCACGAAGAAACTCTGCATGTTGGAGAATTTGACCTTGTCTCATTGATCAGTTGTACGCTCCCAGAAAATTGGTCACCGAAGCACATCCCGCGATTTACCTGGTAATAGTGTTGAAGGACCGATGCTATTACCTCCAGGACGTCTGGGTAATACCAGTGAAGTAGTCAGGCGCAAGCCTGGAAACCTGGATTATCAAAAAAAAAAAAAAAGATTTGTCCTGAATTTAAAAATGGAAGACGGAAAATAACACCCTTAATGTTTGTGATTGTCTTATATATACCCTTGTTTACCTATTTGCTTATGGAAGCCCCCAAGGTTATCTTTTATCTTAAATATACTTTTGAGTAATTAAAAAGATTCAAATATGTCTCTTGCACTAATGATGGAGGTCATATCACAATATATTTAGACATATTTAATGGTTTAAGAGTATATTTGAACCTTGCTAAGGAACATGCTTCAAATTATTGCTAATATATATTTAATTTTATATTGTTGGATTAACTTAACTTCAAAAAGATTTTATAAAATAATAAGAATTTATGTTCCAAAAAGTCGTCTTTCTCCATGTTGATTGATGTCGAATTCCACTGCATATTTCTATGTATATAAAATCTATTAAAACTAACAAGGCAAAGACAAATGGAGTTTGTTTCCTAGCTTATTGTCCTTAATTTGCTTATTGAGTCCTATCATCATTTTAAGAGCTTTTAGAAGTACTTAAGTTTTTGTTTATTCAGATCCTTATTTCTAGATAAAAGTCCTTTAAGAGAGTTAGTAGCACTTTTGGTCCCTTACTTATTGATAAAGTATGATTTTAGTCATTGTGCTATTTGACTAAGCATTTTTGATCTTCAATTAATTGAATATCATGCTTTTGATCCCTTTACTTGTGAAGATTCACAAATTTATCATGATTATCAATTGTTCCACTACTTTATTACTCATATGCTAGTAGTGTTACTTCATGTTTGACGATAATATAATTCTAAAAATAATTCAAATATAACATATTTCCTATACAAAGGGACCAAAACACACCGTTCAATCAATTGAAAGTTAAATGTGTTTAGTCAGATATCACTAAGATTAACATCATAATTTATCAATAAATCAGAGCCCAAAACTATTAGTATCCCCTTATTATAAAGTTTCTAGGGGTCGTTTCCCTATGGATAGTCACTATTTTCTTCACTTCTATCGTGTCCTTTAAGTAGAACGAAGTCATGAAAGAGCAGAGATTATTTCGATAAATTGAAGCATGAGCTTAGGATCCCATCAGGGCCGTCTTTGGGCCCGTGCTTGCTGTGCTACCGCACAAGGCCCCCAAAAAATGAAAAATTTTAGGGGCCCCTTTTTTATTTTTTATTAAGTAGTATTAGTCAGAATTTACTGTAAATGTTCATAATTCGCAAGTTTTAGCCCAATTTAATTATTGAAATCTTATATTAAGAACCCACTTTTCGAATAACAGGGCCCCAAAATGTTTGAGACGGCCCTGGATCCCATATCCCGCCAACCCTCTGAAAAAGTAAGGGCTCAAAGCCAAATAGTAGAATGTGGGCGATGAGAAGCTTGCAGGACTCCATTGTTCCCATAGTAAGCCGTTGGCATATGTCATACTCATGTGCAACTAATTCAATCTGACGTAGTTCAGAATTGATGTAATTGAGATAATTAAGTAGAAGAAATATGTGAGATCGGTCAAAGATGGTTCTATATAGTTTTTACCGGAGTTCGCTCATATCGAATTGTCCAAAAGCTCATCAACCTGTTCGAGGAAGACTTTCACTAATGGTTTTGGTTGAAGGACAAGTTATGCATAAATTAATAATATAAAGATCTAATAATACAAGGATTAGTAATATAAAGTGAACAAAAATTGGGTAATTCCGAATAATAATGAAACAAATTCAGATAGTAAAAGTGACCAAAAACAGTTCAGGGTTAAAGTGCACAACCCGAAAATCTTAAAGAGAGCTAACGAACATTTCAGTGGATAGAATAAACTAACTACCAAGTTAGCAAGAAACGGTCTTCATATCCAACAAAAAGAAATGGCCACAACCATCCAATTTTCTAACTCCCTTTCTATTAACTTCCATTTGCTGACCATTTCTTCTGTCAAAAATATTCCCAATCATCACAAAATAATACAACTGGAAAAAAAATTCTCGCCGGGAAAAAAAAAACACCATGCCAATGGCTGATAATCAAGGATCATTCCTCAATCGAATAAGTATTCGTCGGAATCAAGTATCGAATATGGAAAACAACCATGAACAAGACATAGAAGACCTTGAACTTTTCCAAAAACATGTAGCCGAACGTTTCTCTGATCTTTTACCAAACGACCCTTCATCCACAACAGATTCCCCTGCAAAAGACCAAGCTGCTCTTTTCTCGATTTCATGGTATCGAAAACTCCTCGATGTTTTCCTATGTTGTGAGGCTGAATTTAAAGCACTTGTCTTAATCGGACGTGATCCTGTTCAATTTTCCAAACACCCGTTGGATCGTCTTGTCCCTGATATTCTTGATCGTTCGATCAAATCTCTTGATATTTGTAATGCAGTGACGCACGGGTTGGAACTCGTGCGTCACTGGCAGAAGCTAGCTCAAATCGTGGTTACCGCGCTAGAGCAAAAACCAATGGGGGACGGCCAAGTAAGACGCGCGAAAAAGGCGTTGAACACGTTGCTTACGTCGATGATGTTGGATGATAAGGAGAATAATTATCACGCAAAAGCTGTTGAGCGCACGTGGTCTTTTGGTAGGCGTAGTGGTACTAATACTACTAATAATAAAGATAGAACTAATGGTACTTTTCGTGCAATGTCGTGGTCCGTGGCGAAATCATGGTCGGCTTCGAAACAAATTCAGGCTATGACGTCTAATCTGGTTGCGCCACGTGGGAGCGAGACCACAGGGCTCGCCCTACCTATTTATGCTATGAGCACGATTTTCGTATTCGTTATGTGGGGATTAGTGGCAGCGATTCCGTGTCAGGAGAGAACAGGGCTATTGACACATTTTCCAATGCCGAGAAATTTGAATTGGGGGCAGAGTTTAATTTCTCTGCAGGATAAAATCGCGGAGGAATGGAAGAAAAAGGAAAAAAAAGGGACGACCGGGTTGTTGGATGAGCTGCAAAAAATGGAGAAAGTCGCGCAAATTTTGGTGGATTTCGTGGAGAATTTTCAGTTTCCCGCGGAGGAGGAGAAGCTGGAAGAGGTGGCAGGACAGGTAGCGGAGATGGCAGAGATATGTCGGAAAATGGAGGAGGGGCTAGCACCGTTGCAGCAACAGATAAGAGAAGTGTTTCACAGGATTGTGAGGAGCAGAGCTGAAGTTCTTGATGTTCTTGATCAAATTGGTAATATGTCAACACCAGTACCATATTGACTTTAACAAAGAACCACTTTTTTTTACAATTTCCAATAGTAAGGATTAGTTTGTTTTGGTTTTTAAAATGTCTGTTTGGAAGAAGGCTGACTAATTTTTGTGATAATTGCAGTATAATTCAAGTTTTTATTTGTTTTATTCTGTAAAAAGAAATGAATAGTAGATTGATTGGTTTGCGGTGGATGTGTCTATTGAGCTCCTGTTTCTCTAATGGTATTGTTGATTCTCATGAATGTAAATATTGTGTTGAGATTTTTCAATTGGGATTTTTGTTGTTTAAACATCTGATATCTATTTTACTGACTCGATTAACTCAGATTTGTATCGGGTAAGTCGATTAAGTGGGTGAAACGCTCTCTATCAGGAAGTTTGTCATTTCCATTGGTTCGGGTCAGGCCATCTAGTTAAGACTTAAGGGTGGAAGATCGCTACCATCCCACGGACTCCTTGGTGGTCTTTCAATTGCAATTTGCAAATCAATTCACTACAAGTCTTGGGCTTATATGAAATTCTAAGGAACTACCCTTTTATTATCGTATTCTTTATGCATTCGGTGTTCGAAGCCAATTAGCCTAAATAATTCGAATTCTCGCTACTTAGATCCTATAAAAAAACTTTCTTATTTTATAAAAAATGAACTCAAGACTTTGATTAAAAATGGAAGGATGTCGTCCATTCCACCTTATTCTTTAATGATAAAACTCTCCTTACGATATTGCGGTAATGCTGGTCCCAAATTCATACTGTAAAGAATTTTGATAATATTATTAACAGTTTAAAAAATCAATGAACTTAATAAATTTAGCAGAATGTTCATGACCAGCCAATTTTTTTTTTTTTTTGGAATTCTAAATGAACTAAATTTAGCGGAATGTATACAAAAAGTTCATATAACCAATCCCAACTAATTGAGATTGATGCAAATGAATCGATATGAAATTTTGATGCAGCTCTTTGAAGATCTACTCCAAAATGATTCCTATAGTAGTACTTTTCAGCATTCCATGAAGTGAAATAACCACTATTGCCTCACTCAAACCAAAGAAATAAATAATACTCCAATAAGGACTACGCTATAGTGATAAGTACTATTTTTATTCTTAATCAAAGGTTTCGAATTTGAATTCTATATATGAAATTATTTTTATTAGAAAATTACACCCCGAGACTCCCCAAAGGAATATGAACTTATCGAGCTTCAACACCAACACGGAATGAAAAAAAAAAACTAAGAAAGAATGTAGCACATGGTGGTAGTAAGGAAGTTGTTCACAAATACTACAACAACCTAGTCATTAATAATATCGATTACTGACCATAACCAATTTTAGAAATTTGACAGCGACAAGTAAAATTTCCACCGTCCACTGAACAATACTATTTGTCATCAACTTAACTAGTCTGCAGTCTGCACATACTCAAAATAGCAATAGCAACAACAACAACAATATATTCAGTGGAGTCCCACAACGTGGGGTCTGGGAGGGTAGAGTGTACGCAAATCTTACATCTACCTTGATAAGTAGCGTAACTATTTCTAAGAAACACTCGACTCAAGACAAAGCATAAGCACAAGCAAAGCAAGAAATAAGTTATGCTAGCGCATTCTGAAAAAGAAGCAGTAACTAATGCAAATACATAAGATAAATAAAGTACATTAAAGAACACATAGCAGTAGAAATCAAACTCTACTATAAAGTATTACTGCGCCTACTAGTATGATAGTCTAAGTGAGCCTACAATAATAACACTACAACTACTAGTTTGTAAGCGTAAGTATGGATACGCTTGACTACCTACTACCCTAATTTGTGTCCTCCACAACCCCCTATCTAAGGTCATGTCCCGTCTAATCACTTCTCCCCAATACTTCTTCGGCCTACCTCTACCTTTCTTGAACCCTGATAGAATATGCATTTATTTAGTAAATATTGTGTATAAATTAGTTTCCTAATTTTCCTAATTAGTAGCCTTGTATTACGCTACAATACAACTGTTGTAAAATAAATAATTCCCTGAATCTTATTGAATTATGTAATGTCAATAAATACAAACTAACAGTTGTATTGTAGCGTAATACAAGGCTACTAATTAGGAAAATTAGGAAACTAATTTATACACAATATTTACTAAATAAATGCATATTCTATCACACCCCCGCAGTCGAAGCGGGAGGTTGTCGTACGCTAAGACTGTCCCGAAAATCATCAAACAGTATGCGCGGAAGCCCTTTTGTAAAGATGTCGGCAATCTGGTAACGGGATGGAACATGTAGCACGCGGACCTCACCACATGCAACTTTCTCACGTACGAAGTGAATATCCATCTCAATATGTTTAGTGCGTTGATGCTAGACTGGATTACCTGTGAGGTATATAGCACTAACATTATCACAGTAGACTAATGTAGCTTTCTGGATTGAGCAATTTAGTTCTAGAAGAAGATTCCGTAGCCAACAAGATTCCGAAATAACATTAGCCACTCCTCGATACTCGGCTTCAGCATTTGATTTTGATAGTGTGGGTTGTCGTTTGGCAGACCAAGAAATCAAGTTATCGCCGAGAAAAACACAATATCCGGAGGTGGATCGACGGGTATTCGGGCGTCCACCCCAATCTGCATCTGTATAAGACGTGAGGGATCCAATAGAAGACTTATACAGATACAGGCCAAAAGTGATAGTACCTCGTATGTAGTGAATAATACGCTTGAGTGCATTCATGTGCTCAACCTTCGGATCATGCATGTATAGAGATACCTGTTGCACGACATATGAGATGTCTGGTCGAGTGAATGTGAGGTACTGTAGAGCACCTGCAAGCTTGCGGTAGTGTGTTGGGTCCTCGTAGGACGCACCACTCGTGGCTCCGAGCTTGGCTTTAGTGTCCACCGGAGTATGACACAACTTACAATGGGTCATGCCCGCACATTCAATAATTTCCTCTGCATATTTCCTTTGAGAAAGAAACATACCATTGTTATCACGTGAAACTGCAATGCCCAAGAAGTAGCTCAGATGACCCAAGTCTCTCATGGCAAATTCGGCACTGAAAAGAGACATAATGGACTTGCGGATAGTATCTGAGGAAGCTGTGAGAATAATGTCATCAACATACAGAAGAATGTAAGCAATGTCAGTGCCACGACAATAAACAAATAGTGAATGATCAGATCGGCTGTGTGAAAAATCGATTGTGGCTACATAATCTGCAAACCGTTGGTACCATGCCCGAGGAGCTTGCTTCAACCCATATAATGATTTACTCAAAAGGCAGACATAATCGGGATGAACGGGATCCTTAAATCCCAAGGGCTGATGCATGTACACAGTTTCATTAAGATTACCATGAAGGAAAGCATTCTTGACGTCCAACTGATAAATGGGCCAAGATTTGGACAATGCAATGCTCAACACAATCCGAATAGAGGCCGGTTTCACAACCGGACTGAATGTCTCTTCACAATCTACGCCAACCTGTTGACCACTACTATCACCTACAAGACGGGCTTTGTGCCTCTCAAAAGAACCATCAGATTTCTTTTTATGACGAAAAATCCATATAGAATGAATTAAATTCACATTTGGAGGGCGTTGAACCAAGTCCCACGTCTTATTTTGAGCTAAAGCATCATATTCATCGGTTATAGAAGCTTTTCAATTTTTGTCATTAAGAGCACTAATAGGATTCCTAGGAATGGGTGAGATGGAGGGGGTAGTAGAGGCGCTCAAGTTGAATTGTTGTTTAGGCTTGAAAATGCCGTGTTGGCTTCTAGTGGCCATACGGGCTGGTTGCTGTAGCGTGGGCCGAGGAGGGGGAGTAGATCTTGTTGGTGTGTTGGTGGATTGAGGACACTGAACTGGGCTCAACGGGATTGGGGTAGTAGGAAAAGCTGGAGTTTGGGCATCCAGCTGGGCCGCGGGCTGCAAGGATGTAGCTGGGCCAGTTGTTGGGCTGGCTGGAGCTGCGTTGCCAGCAGTAGGAATTGGGATTTGTGGCAAATTATAAAAAAATTGAGGTGATATTCCATTTTTAAGGAATTCATAAGAATTTTGAGATGGTTTGTGTAACTTTGAAAATGGAAATTGTGATTCATAAAAAATAACATGCCTCGAAACAATTATTTTATTGTTCGATAAATCAAAACATTTATAACCCCTGTGATTGGTAGGATATCCCAAGAATACGCAAGGCGTAGAACGAGCTTGTAGCTTGTTGATCGTTGTAGAGGGGAATAATGGATAGCATAGACAACCGAAGACTCTGAGATGGGAATAGAAAGGATCCCGGTGGAACAAGACTTGAGTAGGAGACTTGAGCCCTAAGAGTTTGGTAGGTAGAATGTTGAGGAGATATGTGGCCATTTGGAGAGCATGATGCCAAAAAGAAGGTGGCATAGATGAGTGAACAAGTAATGTTCTCGCAATATTGTTGATTGACTTGATTTTTCTTTCTGCCTTACCATTTTGAGAGGAAGTATGGGGACAAGAAAAATGGAATTGCAAGCCATTATTATTGCAAAATGTTTGAAAGAGACCATTGTCAAACTCCCGGCCATTGTCACATTGAATGTTTTTGATATCTCGTTCGAATTGAGTTCGAATTAATGCCTTAAAAGATTGGGGAATAGAGTAAACTTGGGATTTTTTAGAGATCGGAAAAGTCCACAAAAAATTACTAAAATTATCCAGAAATAGGACATAATAACGGTGTCCGCTAGAACTCAAGATAGGTGATGTCCACAAATCACTGTGAATGATATCAAAAGGCATAGTAGGAACATTCAAAGAGTCATGAAAAGGTAACTTAATGTGTTTCCCCAAAGGACAAGAATTGCAAAAATTGCGAGCCTTATTACATTTGATAAAAGCATTACTACGAAGAGAATTAAGTATGACATCTCCCGAATGACCCAGTCGAGAGTGCCAAGTATTTGAGGAGGCAGCAACAAGGAATGTGGAGTGATTTCGGATGGCTTGATTGTTGGCAGTAAAAGGATAAAGTTCCCCCGAGCTCTCACATCTCATTAGGAGTCTCCCCGTACAGAAATCCTTCACAGAAAACCCAAAAAGATCAAACTCAACTGAAACCATATTATCATTAGTGAATTTTCTAACGGAAATAAGATTTTTGATGAGTTTAGGAGTATGTAAGACATTGGTAGGGTCAAGGAGGGTTTGGACGTAGTGAGAGATTTATGGTCATAACCATGAATTGGAATAGTGCTACCATTACCAACAACAATACCATTATTTGTGCTCAATTTAAAATAAGACGTGAGACTACCTGAGTTTGCAGTCATGTGAGAAGTGGCTCCGGTGTTCATATACCAATTTTCATCCGGTTGATGGGGGGAGAGGGTGTGCATAGCAACTTCTATATCCGTTGGAGCATACCCTGCTTGGGAAGGAGCTTGCACATTGTATGACTGCTGTGGTCGTGCACCGAGCACCCCTGCATGATTGTTCGGACGATGTTGCTGCTGCCAAGGCATGGTGGGATAAGGACAGAGAGGTACAGCCCACTGGGGAGGCGTCCAAGCCCACTGTGGAGAGTACTGCCAGTACGGCCCAGAAAGCTACATTAGTCTACTGTGATAATGTTAGTGCTATATACCTCACAGGTAATCCAATCCAGCATCAACGCACTAAACATATTGAGATGAATATTCACTTCGTACGTGAGAAAGTTGCACGTGGTGAGGTCCGCGTGCAACATGTTCCATCCCGTTACCAGATTGCCGACATCTTTACAAAAGGGCTTCCGCGCGTACTGTTTGATGATTTTCGGGACAGTCTCAGCGTACGACAACCTCCCGCTTCGACTG
The DNA here is from genome assembly GCA_029783415.1 of Anisodus acutangulus. Classification (NCBI taxonomy): domain Eukaryota; kingdom Viridiplantae; phylum Streptophyta; class Magnoliopsida; order Solanales; family Solanaceae; genus Anisodus; species Anisodus acutangulus. Next base: position 54,856,216 of record CM056496.1, read on the forward strand.
CGGGGGTGTGATAAAATATGCATTTATTTAGTAAATATTGTGTATAAATTAGTTTCCTAATTTTCCTAATTAGTAGCCTTGTATTACGCTACAATACAACTAATAGTTTGTATATATTGACATTACAGAATTCAATAAGATTCAGGGAATTATTTATTTTACAAACCCGTCCATAGCCAACCTCTCACACCTCCGCACTGGGGCATTTGTGTCTCTCTTCTGCACATGCCCGAACCATCTCAACCTCACTTCCCGCATCTTATCCTCCACCGAGGCCACCCCCACCATGTCCCGTATATCATAATTTCTAATCATATCCCTCATTGTATGCCCACACATCCATCTCAGCATCCTCATCTCCACGACTTTTATCTTTTGGATGTGCGAAGTCTTGATTGGCCAACACTCCGCCTCATACAACATAGTCGGTCTAAACCACCCTATAGAACATACATTTAAGTTTTTGTAGCAACCTTTTTATCGCACAAGACGCTAGATGTGAGCCTCCATTTAATCCACCCTGCCCCAATACGATGTGTGATATTGTCATCAATATCTCGATTCCCTTGGATAATAGATCTAGGGTACTTGAAGTTTCCTTTCTTCGGAATGACTTGAGTACCAAGCCTCACCTCCACGTATGTCTCAAGGTCACTCCCGTTACTGAACTTACACTCCAAGTATTCTGTCTTGGTCCTACTTAACCTGAACCCTTTAGACTCCAGAGTCTGTCTCCAAACCTCTAGTTTAGCATTTACTCCGTTGCGAGTCTCATCAATCAGGACTATGTCGTCTGCGAATAACATACACATGATACCTCCCCTTGGATATGTCGCGTCAGGCCATCTATCACCAAGACAAATAAGAATGGACTAAGAGCTGATCCATGGTGCAACCCCATCGTCATTGGGAAGAGCTCTGAATCCCCTCCTACTGTCCGTACCCTGGTCATGGCTCTATCATACATATCCTTGATCGCCCTAATGTACGGCACATGTACACCTCTAACCTCCAAACATTTCCATAGAACCTTCCTAGGGACTTTGTCGACATACTCAAAATAGCAGGGCAATAAATCATGTGAAAATTAATTCTCCACAAAAAGAGGAAAACTGGGAATTTCTCCAATTTGGATATACAATTAAAAGTGGTATGAATTGATGGAATGTATGCCGAAAACACACAAGTATTTCACGATTAAACTTACACGTAAGATAGATAGCACATAATAACGGATTTAATTAATCATAGAATCTGAGAAATACTCTTAAAGCGTGAGTTAAATAATTACTCAAAAATTAGCTCTTTAATTCTATGTTGGAAGAATCCTTTACCCAGCCATGTTTTTAAGGTTGAAACCTTTTCCAGAACGTCAAGGATTTTCTTTTTTCACAAGGAAAAAGTTTTCCAAAGTCCTAATTTGACTCAGGCACAGACCACAAAATTAATTAAAAAGATTTTTTTATTATGGAATTAATTTTTTTTTTGCATAAATTAATGTTACCATAATAAAGTACGAATTATTAAATATTCATATATGCATTCCTCTATTGGATTTCAAAATTTTCCATTAAAGCCTTATTTAACTCTTAATGTTAAGATAACAATTACCAATCTATTAAATTAAATCACTGAAAATTTAATGTATATTTGACTATAAATTTATGTAGGCTTTTGCTTAACTTATTTCATGTACCGGATACAGAATTCAATGTCGGGTTTACATATAAGCTTTCGTAAAGGGTTATTATTAATCTCTAAATCAAATATAGACAGGGTTATCATGTACCTGTGTTGTGCACGTAAGCTGACCCAAATACAATAATTATCTAAGAAAAATGTAAGAAGAATTCATGAACCAGAAGAAAGTTTCCTGGTAGCCTTAGTGCATCCTAAATTATATTCTTGCTAGTTCCTATTTCAATGGACAAACCAATCGGTCCCATTTAAATTCTAATAAAACTATATACGCCTGCTAGTTCCTAATCCTTGTCAATATAGGAGGATACATATTTTCCATGTTATAATTGTTACACGCCAATAAATGCCATCCAATTTGTTTACTTCTTACAATCCTCCTAGAAGCCAGCTTTACAATATCGTCGCTATGGCGAACTGGACAGAATTGGCACAGGACCTCATTACTATGATTGCAAACCGTGTTAAGTGATCGAAGATTTCGTTACTTTTGGTGCTGTTTGTACTTCATGGGGAATTGCTGCAACAAAGGAAAATTTTGACGCTCTTTTGCAACAAGGTGACGATTATCAAGAATTTACTCTCTTTCTAAGGAAAAAATTTCACGCGTATTCCTTGTAACACCTCGTATTTCCGGGTAATGGTTTGGGCACATAAACGTAGTCAAGTGGACCCGAACCCCGAAAAGTTTATGTTGTGCTTACGTATACTAATAAGGAAATTAGTATATGAAAGGATGTGATCCCGAAATGATTTTAGATTTAACAAGTGTGACGACGGGGATCAATAATAATAGTTGTATATCCCCAAAGAGGTAACGGGCTAGTGTCATATTACAAGAATTATGACATTGAGTATAAGAAGATTTTATAAATCGTCAGGATTTAAGTGAATTGTGATCAAGAATTTAAGTGTGTGTATAATTAATTAATTGTGAGATTAATTAATTATAATTGGGGATAATATATATAGTGGGACATTACGTGTAGCCTTATAACCGATTGTCTCAGTGACTAAGTCTCATAAACGAACGTTGGCAGCTTCACCAGCCTTCAATCGATTCTCTCTTCTCAATAATACTAAGCCACCAGTTCTTCAAGTTCCTTCAATCCTTAAAGCTCCTGAAGAAATCCTTCTATGGAACAATAACTATTACACTTCTATTAGAAGGAATAAATGCCCACTGGTGAGCTCTCTGAAATTCTCGATCAAATTGAGGATTTTTCTGTAAGCTTTCGCTTAATCAAGGAAGGAGAGATTCATGGCATTTTGGGCCCTAAAATCCAGCAAAACTGAAACCTTAAAGCAAGGTTGAAGGCTCAGAAACCAAGCCGAGACTTTGAGTCTCGGCAAAGCTAGAGCAAGTTAATTTCAGTGCTTCTGGTTCTGTCAGTCGGAATCCGATACGGGCGAAAGGCTTTCCGATGAGTTTCGTTGCTACTTTTAATTGTGGTAATCCTTCTTGTTCCTAAGTTCATATGAATTATAGAACATGATTCTTATTAGTTCTAAGATGTGTATTGAAAATACTAAGTGGGTTGGTACTGTTGGGGCAGTCCGTATGAAACTGGAAGTTGCATGTGAAGTTGCTAGATAGTTATAGATACGGTAGCAGTGAAGGAGAAGGATTAGAAAGGTTGGTTATGTTGCTGCCTGTATAAATTTCCATATAGAAGAAACATAGATTCGACGCGTACAAGGTGTTCGCTAGAATGTCTCAATGAATCTATTACTAGTATATTAATTCGATTGTGATTTAAATTATTCGTGTGATGTAGATAATCGTTCTTAGAGCTTACAAGGACCCGTGGAACTTAGATAATTTCGACAACAAGGTATGCAAGGCTCTTTCTTTCTTTTTGGCATATTCTACGTATAAAGCATAACCAGAATATTGTTCCATAAAGTACTCTACTCTAAGTAGTTAAGAATGATCATGTTATTGACTCTTATGTTAAAAGTTTGTTTTAAGTATGTTTCTAAGTCCTTATTGAGGCATACAGAAAAGATGATGATATTCACAGTGTTAGCCAAAGGTACAAGAATATAGGGCCAAGATGTGTTATTGTCATTCATGCATTCTCATTTGCATTGTATTTATATAGTACCCTGGACCACTTGTGCTAAGCACATTACTATATGGTAAATATTATATATATAGGGGATATAGGGAAAGGGAAAGGCGTTATATACGCACACCACCTGTAGCTGGTACAAACTATCACAAAAGAGCCCTAAAAGACCAATATGATGTGATGATGTGATGTGATGTGATGCTTGTGTGGCTTATTGGGACGGGTTGCACGATCCGCAACACTAACATATATTAAGACGGGTTGCACGATCCGCAATACTAACACACACACACACATATATATATATATAACGCATTTGCATCATGCATACTTTCATTTACCAATATATGGTATGATGCCCACAAAGGCTGTTATGGTAAGGAAGATGCCCGAAGAGGCTGATGTATATGTATACTGCATTGTGCATAACATTTAGGCATGCGTATTAGGGCCCTCGGAGGAATTTACTGATGTTCAGCTGTTTCTGTTTCAGATTATGATATATCTCTGCTATGTTATTTCTTATGCCTGACATACTTAGTACATCAGTCGTAATGATGTCTCTTTTGTCGGGGGACGTTGCGTTTTATGCCCGCAAGTTCATATTGAGAGAGTGACGGTTCGCACTAGTAGGTTGCTGGTTCAGCCGGTATTTGGAGCACTCTATTCGTTCCGGAGTTGCGGTCTGGTCGTGGTATGTTTTACTCTTTAGAGGCTTGTAGATAGGTGTCCTGTGGTTAGATGTCATGTAAGGCCTTGGTATATAAATAGATAAGTTGGGACTTTTGGGTTGAGACTTTACGTAGTCTATCATGGCTCAGTCCGTGTTTAAATATGATTAAGGGTGGAGTATATCTGTGGTGCCCGGCGGGTAGGGTCCGGGTGCCCGTCGCGGCCCTCCGGTTTGGGTCGTGACATTCCTCCCGGAAGCTAGAGGGCTGTGAGAGTTTTTTCCATCAAAAGGGTGGCTCTGCACCATGTCATACACGGGAAGGGTGGCTCTGAGATTACTGGATCCTATTTGCCCGCCAACTTTGGTCACACCATCATTATGATAATGTGTCATGTGGGCGGCTCAAATCATGAGTTGTTGTTTCTTTTTCAGTTCGGTTATCTATTATGTTTTCCAAATTATCACTCTAAAGTTAAGTTTATATGATCTATTTATTTTCATTCATGTTCTTATTGAACTTATTTTGATTGTCTTGGTCCGTTGGTCACTTTGATTATTTATTTAAGAATCAACCGAATCTCCTTGATAAGTAATCTTATTAAACAACACAACTGAGAAACTGTTTATAGGTATGAAAGTATCTGCTTTGATCACTCAAATATGTATGGCATCAATGAATTCCCGTGCATATTAATGCTTTGTAGTTTGCAAAACACACACTTTGCACTAATAAGATTCAAATATTGTAGATTATGGGTAATGACGATCATGATTACATGGTTGTCAACTTTATACAATTAGTTTTAGGGGTTACTTAGTGTGATACTGAAGAATTAGCGAATGATTAATATTGTTCAGTATGAAACCTCGATTTACACTGTATCATTTCGTTGCAAAAAATTATTCAGTTCTCTTGTTGGACTCTTGAAAAAGTTGTTACAATATGCAAAAAGAAAGAAGAAAAAGAATAGAAACCAGAAGTGAGTTTGTTAATTTAAGTCTCTTTTTCTTAATTTGCTTTTATTTATTGAAATTTGAGTGTTTAGCATTTCTCCAGCAATCACGCTAAGAAGAAGGAGGAGGAGGAGGGAGGGGGGAGGAGGAGGGAGGAGGAAGGAGGAGGAGGAGGAGCAGCATAAGCAGAAGCAGAAGCAGAAGCAGAAGCAGAAGGAGAAGGAGGTTTGTCAATATTGGCTACAAGTTAAATATATTGATAAATTAGACAAAGCATTCACAACAATATTAAACTGGTTACTGGTGCAATTCATGTAGTTTTATTTTCAAGATTTTTATCCTCTCAGTCATCTAACACTAGTTTATTACTCAAAATGGGCCACATTTTTCAGCCCTTGCCCGAATTGACTCATATTCTATAATTTGAAAGTTGGGCCAGTTCCCCTATTTCTCTTCTTCAACCTACTTGTCTCGATTGTTAGTTGACAAATTCAATTTGCTGCTATATTTGGAGCTCAAAACTTTGTTAAGAGTACCGATTTCGCAACATTTGGAGGGGAGGAGGGAGGAGGAGGAGGGTGGGGATGGAGAGGTGTAAATCAGATTAAGATTAAGTAACCCACAATTGTTGAATAAATTTGAAGAAGTGGTTTGAATTTTAAGTCCGATATATTGAGAAATTTGAAGTTGTCATTACTTAGACTTGTATAAAATAGCTAATGAAGGTTATCCACAAAATTTGAAGTTATTGATGGAGATTTAAATTGATTTTGAATAAGAATTGCAATTTAAAGAAGCAAAAGAAATTCATATTTATTACTAGCTATGTATTATAAACTTTTTTTATAAGATAGGTATATTGTTACTTTCTCTGTTCCCAATATATGAAGCATAATCGAAATTTCGAGATTTAAAATTTTAAATTTTGACCATGAATTCTTATATAAAAGTTTGAAGTTTTTAAAATAAAATTTATTTATTTGAAAATTATATAAAAAACATTATAAATTATAATAATTAATAATTAAAATATAAAAAATATATAAAGGTATTCGGATAAAAAGAAACTGGTTGAATTGCGAAATTTCAATTATGCCATAAAAATTAGAAGAGTATAAAAGTTTCTCCATAGCCAAATCGTAGTGTACACATGAAATTTTCATTCTCGTAAAGTTTTTTGAGGTTTAAAATAAACATTTATTATTCGAAAGAATATGTAAAATATCCAAAATTAAACAATTTATTTTTTGTCTTCATACAAACGTCTGCATTTTCATCTTGCGCAATTTTGAGAAAGATAAAACCCAGAAAAACGTCTCTTGTCTTGATTGTCGCAACGTTTCGACCATCTCTAGAGCCAAAACAAAGAGCCAATTGGCAACCAATAATTAATCAATACTATAGTACATGTCAATTTTAAATTATTAATTTCAGATCACCCTTTTTATGCCTTATGTCTTCAGGTTCTCAACTTCATCTCTTTCTTCGTCATTTCAAATCTCTCTATAAATCCTAATATTTGAGCTTTTTATTTTTCTTTTGATTTATTTATTATAGTTGCTGTTCGAAGATTAATGGCGACTATGCCTAATACGATGCCGTTTAAGCAAGGTCTTTCGTTGAATCGGATTTTTTCTCCTTGTTCGATTCCTTCTAGAAGCTTCCGGAGAAGTTTCGTTTCGGCTTCTTCTTCTTCGTTCGCTAATGAGAACCGAGAGTGAGTTTCACTATCGATACGAATAATTGTGTTTGATTTCGATTTTGATGTTTTAGTTTCAAGGTCAAAAACACATCTTAACTATCATTTTTTCGCGAGTTTCACACCCTAACTATAAGTTGTTCCTTTTACTACTGAATTATCGTCATTTATGTATTAAAAACACATTTAGTTGAGTTGATGGTGATAGTTTAGTTAGGAAATATCATGTGTTTTAATACATACCTAAACTCGAGGTGTGTTATAACACATACCTAAACTCGAGATAGCCACTTTAACTTGGCCTTAAGTGGCAACTAAACACTCCAACTTTGAGAATGCACATCTGGACATCTTAACTCGTCTCCACCGTGTCTCGTGACACCCGATGCTAATGTGTCACATAAATTTTGGAGGTGTCTAAATGATCATTTTGTAAGTTGGAGTGTTTAACTGACCCAATGGAGATGAGTTGAGGTGTCTAGATGTGCATTCTCAAAGTTAGAATGTTGAGTTGCCAGTTGAGGCCAAGTTAAAGTGTCTATCTAGGTATTGTATTTTGATGTTTTAGTTTTTTCTCTAATGTGTGAATAATTTGGTGAATTTGAAATGTGGACTATTGTTAGGTATGTGGTAGTTGGAGGAGGAAATGCAGCTGGATATGCAGCTAGAACTTTCGTTGAGCATGGACAAGCTAATGGAAAGCTATGCATTGTAACCAAGGAGGTAACTCGGTTTAATAAAACACTTATCCGACTAATTATATAGCGAAATATTAGAACGTAAGACACAAGTTGTTTTTAAGTTTTTAGTACGTTTATATTTTGTAGATGAGATTTGTATGTTAGTGTAGGAATAAGTGTGAAATTTAGAGAATATCTAGTGTAAGTGAACTATTTAGTTGTCTTAAAGGACAAATTAAGTACACTAGAATGAAACAAAGCGAAGGAGCGGAATAGATATAGAGGATTTATGTAGTTGAACTTAACTAGTTTTGCATGAGAGTGTAGTAGTTGTTGCTGATAATATGTCTAGTATTTTTTGAAATGGTGAATGAAGCACTTTTAGGTAGTTCTATCCTTTAAGCTGTTAGAATTGTGGAAGCTATATAGGAAGCTAATTGGTTGGATGCTTGGAACGTTAGGTTTAGGGTCTGTTATTTTGCTTAAGTTGTTTTCATTTGAAATAAAAAGTTCCATTCTGTGTTAATGCAGCCATATGCACCATATGAGCGTCCAGCATTGACCAAAGCATATTTGTTTCCTCTGGATAAAAAGCCAGCACGTTTACCGGTGAGCTTTAATTAATCATTTTAGCATGGTTTTGCTTGTATTTTAAAGTATGAAAATGTTTACATCTTATTGTGTGGATTTGCAAAATTTTATAGCTTCTCTTTTATTGTTAATGCCAAAGTTCAGCATGAGGAATGCCATTTAACTGTATAATTTTAGGGCTTTCACACTTGTGTTGGCGGTGGTGGTGAGAGGCAAACTCCTGATTGGTACAAGGAACAAGGGATAGAGGTGATACATTTTTGTCTAATCTTTTGCATTGCAACTTGTTCAAGTATGATGTAATTATGATGTTCTTTGGTTTACTGGAAGGAAAGCTAGGTAAATCTATTGAAGATTTGAGAATATATGTATGTTTACTGGAAGGAAAGCTAGGTAAATCTATTGAAGATTTGAGAATATATGTACCAGTTAGGAATTCCAGGACAGTTTGAGAGGAAACACGATCTTCATTTTGTTCTTACTTTCATTTCTCTATTCAGCTCCAGTATTCTGACTTGATAGTAAGTCTTTTTGAAGATAAATGTTTACTTTTTTTCCAGATGTTGTATGAAGATCCAGTAACAGGAGTTGATATAGAAAAGCAAACTCTGACAACAAATTCAGGAAAGCTGCTCAAGTATGGCACCCTTATTATTGCAACCGGATGTTCCGCATCCAGGTAACCATGCTTGCTATACTAGAGTGCTGCAAATCCAAACCTGTTATTTATTTTGCAATAGGAATTCTGGATAGATGAGAAGATTAGTGTTTGCACTTGACAATAAAAAAAAGGATTAGAATTTGCACTCACCCACTTGCGCCTTGGTCCAATAAAAAAGATGGACCAGAATTAAGATTTGTTTCCTTAAATAAACATCATATTTTTCATCTTCTGTATTATTTTATTGCTCTAATTTGTATCAACTGATATTCCCTCCAATCTTGAATAAACTACCAAATACAGAATAATTTAGTGATCAATTGATTTCAGATTTCCGGAGAAGATCGGAGGAAGTTTACCTGGGGTTCACTATATTCGGAATGTGGCAGATGCTGATTCTTTAATTTCCTCACTTGTAAGATCACCCTCATTTATATGCTCATATAACTTTTCAATATGGATGGTCTTCTGGAGTTATAGGAATGATATTGTTCCTAATCTGTTCTGTTTTATTTTAGGGGAAAGCAAACAAGCTTGTAGTTGTTGGTGGTGGCTATATAGGAATGGAAGTTGCTGCAGCTGCTGTGGCCTGGAAACTTGATACAACTGTGAGTTTTCGTAAATGCTTTGTTTTACTTTGTTAAATAAGAAAATGTTGTTTGTGAGAAAAAATAAATAAGAATCGCGAATCCATGAACCATCTTTACCTATTTTGTTTGTAAAGACTAAATTGCACATTTGGTAGAAAAAATACCGTAGAAGCAAAACCTATTGATGATAATATAAGGAATAATAACATGTGAAGTTACATTTTTCCAAAATGTATATTTTCTTCTACAAGTCAAAAGAAGTCCATGTTCCTTTCTTAGACTGATGAGTCCTCTGTTCAAAGTAGGGCTGTCCAACGGGGCGGGGCGGGACGGGGGAGGGTCGGGACTCGGGTTCCGGCGGGTTGGGAAGATTCCCGTCCCATCCCACATCCCGCCGGTAGAGGGCCCGGGATTTGGGGGGACGGGACGGGATTTGACCTTTTTTTGCCACTTAATTTTAAAAAATAATATATATAAATACTTCAACAAGATAATGTAATAAAAACATCCCAAGACTGTTTTTGTTCCTCTTATATTATTTAATAGATATATGATTTTTTGGTTATACAATTTCAAAATTGCAACTTTGTGGTGTTGTTCAAAAGTTGCAAATCACATAGTAAAATTGCAATTAAAAAAATTAAATAGTTAACCATATTTTTTCTAATTTCTTCACAATGTCTTGAGGATCTTCGGTTGGAATTGGAATTTGTCGGTCAAATTATTCGACGTCGCTTCCTGTTCCCTCGGACAAGATTTCGTTGTAGTTGTTGTCTTCTTCTTCGTTGATCTCTGGTTGACCGCACCTTTTACGCTACACTCGAATCCAATCTTTGAAAAGAACTGCAATCTCCAATGAGTCTCCCGCCAATGAATGTCTGTGCTCTCCTATTTGAATTCTTCCAGCAGAAAAAATGCTTTCAGACGCTGTTGATGACGTTTGAATGCTCAAAACATCTTGGGCCATCTTTTCTAGTGTCGGAAATATATTCTCATTCTGCCTCCATTATTTCAGCAAGTCTTCATGTTCTTCATCATTGACAATTAATTCGTACGGTACAACACCCTGCAAAAATAAACATCAAATTCACTAACTTGTGAAGAAGTTGAACCACTAAATATTTTATTTCTAAGGCCTTGAATACTAGCAGCAAAAACATGTTTTTATAAGGTTGCAGCTAAGTAGTAGAAGATGGTATAGAAGTCGGTTCATTATTTGCACTTTGTTGTTGGTAATACGTATATACTTGTTTACATTCAGTGTGTATGCTAGACGTAACTTCTTCTTTAGTTGGTTTGTGAGTTGGTTCTTCAGTTGGGTCTGTTGGAAGTACTTCTATACAATCATAAATCGTTTCTATTAGTGTTTTACAGCCGTCTACTTTAATAGTAGGATTTAATACCGCACCAATAATATAAATAGTGGGAATAGAAAAAAGTATTTTTTTAATTTTTAAAATATTTTTTCAATAGATGCTTTATAAGTTGGTTTTTGCATATATTCATTAAGTAACAAAAATATTAGAGCTATATAAAATAACATATTTGAAATAGTAGGATAATAAATACCGGAAAATTCTTTAGTAGCTTGAAAAAATTTCTCTAGAAATCCATTAAGTTCTAATTTTTTTCCCCAATCATTATCTACAAGCATATTCCTTGGATTTTTATTATGAGCGTTAAATAATAAAATTATAGGTTGTCTATAATTGTAAGCAACAAGAAGTTGCTCATACAACGAATTCCACCTAGTCGAAACTTCTTCTGGAATTTTTCTATAAGGTAATCCACAATCATGACAAATATTTTTATATTTTTTGCGGCTTTGTATTTTATTATCTTTAAAAATAAAATTTATAGCAAATTGTATTTTTTTCGAGAATGCTTTCAAAAAGTTTTAGGTCATCCTTTACAACTAAGTTATAAATATGACACGCACATCTTATATGAAAATGATTAGGAAAACATGGAGTTAATCGAACTTTTAAAAGTCTTATAGCCTAATGATTAGAAGAAGCATTATCTAATGTAATAGTCATAATTTTATCATTTATTCCATAATAATCACAAATTTCATTAATATTTTGTGCAATAAAACTTTTAGTGTGCCTATCATCAATATGTCTATATGCTAAAATACATTTTTGCATAGACCAATTTTGATCTATCCAATGACATGTTAACATTAAATAATCATTATCGTTAGTACTATAGACTATGTCAGAAGTGATAGCTACTTTGCCATTAAAATGATACAATGCATAACATAAATATTGTTGATGTTCACTTGCAAATTTAAAAACATCTCTTCTAACAGTTGATCTAGGAAAACCATTAAAAGTAGTATTATATGTTTCTCGAATGTAATGAATAAAATCAGGAGAGGGAAGGAAATGAAAAAGGCAAACCCTCCACCGCAACTAATTTTGCCATATTTTTTCTTTGTTTTTATCATATTTAGGACAAAATATTCCCCCGTCGTCGGGTTAATTTGACCCTGTACTAGGTCAGGGACACTATGTGAACCTTGTCCCGCCTCAGATGTCATTGGCACACACGATTTTTTAGCCTGGTATTCATTCCACCTAGCTGTATGCTCGCCTTGTACATGTCTCAATAAACTTCCCGTCCACCTTGACCTTTTTCAGTTTTAAATTTATAAACATTTTTACAAATTTTACATCAAGCTAGTTGATTCTCTTGGTCCCTATAAAAAAATGCCATGCAATTGATTTTAATTTTCGTTGTGCCCGTCCCACCTTGACCTTTTCCGGTTTTAAATTTATAAACATATTTATAAATTTTACATCTAGCTAGTTGATTCTCTTTGTCCCTATCAAAAAAATGTCATGCAACTGATTTTAATTTTCGTTGTGTGGGGCCTCGACTCATACTAGGGGGAATAAGAGACATTTCAGTTTCAGTTTCAGGCTGAGACTCAGTCTGAGCCTGAGGTTGAGGTGCACTAGTGGGTGTGTCATCTAAATTAAAGTTTGGTTCATCTACCTCATCATCTAATGGTATATCATTAAAAAAACAGTTTCATCTATACGAGTGAAATCAATGAAATCATCGGGACTAGAAATAAGATTACTAGAAGAAGTACCCCTGCCCTTGTTATATCCCTATTAGAAGAAGCCGTACCCTTAGACATACTTCTTAATCCTTCCATTTTAATTATGTAAATAAATAATTAAAGATAATGAAATTAAGTGCGATAATTAAAATGAAGTAATAATAATAATTTAAAAAAGGAACGAAGGTACCAAACGTCGACGTGTAATCGAGGTTGAAAATTGAAACTTTGCTCGATGGAGGATCCTCAAGCTAGTTGTCAACTTCACTCCCAATTTTTTAACTTTGATATAATATTTAATAGTAGGAAGATTTGTAAAATTGTAGAGAGATAAATTGAGAGATTAGATTAGATTAGAGAGATGGTGGGAAGATTTGTGAGAAAAATGAAGAGAAAAACGAGAGATTTATAGTTGAGAAATAGGGTTAAAGTGTAAATATATTAACTTAGGGGTTAAAAATAAATATTAAGGGGGTAGGGGGGTTATGGGGTGGGGCAAAAATGACCGTTATAGCCGTTGCACAAGGGCCAAAATTGAAATTTGGTCGTTGTTGCAACGGTTATTTTTGCAAAGGGGGGGGGTCGGGTCGGGCCGGGCGGGACGATCCCTGGCCCCGTCTCGAGTTCGTACCCCGAAACCGACCAAATTTTTTTTATGGGGGATCAGGACGGGGCGAGCCGGGTAATAGCCCCGCTCTCTAATCGACTGATCCCGTTGATCATATAATTGGGAGGGAACGTGTCACATTAGAGGTGAACGATCAAGGGTGTCCTCTAATCACCACGATGAGGCTGGTCCCTCTTTTAGTAGACTCAGCTATGAATATTCATGAAGAAATGAATGCCGGGCTCTTTCTTTCACGCGGGCCGGGCCTGGTCGGGATCGGGCCGACCCGGCCCACTGGACATGCCTAGTTCAAAGTGTTATCTGAAGCATACTATCCCAGTTTATCACCTTACAAATAAAGCATTTGATTATTCTTATTCCTCTGAGGTTTAAAACTTGCCTGCATTTGAGTATGGTACCAGTATACTCCTGCTTTTACTAACTTTGTTGGGAACATAGATAATTTTCCCAGAAGAGCATCTCTTGTCAAGATTGTTCACTCCTTCTCTTGCCCAAAAGTATGAACAACTCTACCAAGACAATGGTGTCAAATTCGTCAAGGTTCTCCTCCTTTCTCCTCTCTAATTCTGTTGTCAGTCTTACCTCCTTTCTCGACCCATTTATAAGCTTCTACTTGACTTTTATCTTTTCCCAGGGTGCTAAGATAAAACATCTAGAATCTGGTCCAGATGGCCGGGTAACTGCAGTTAAGCTTGAAGATGGATCAAGTATAGAGACAGACACGGTAAAGCAAAGATTTCTCATGCTCTTTGAAGTTCTTATTATAACCGAGAATTGGAATACCTCATATGATAGTGCGGATATAGAAGTTGAAGAGCTCAAGTCATATGCATATCTCTATGAATTTGCAGGTCGTTATTGGTATTGGAGCAAAACCTGCTGTCAGTCCATTTGACATGGTTGGCTTAAACAACACTGTTGGTGGAATTGAGGTTAGCACTCTATTTATCTCTTCATTAGGATTTCTCAAATTGGGGTCCTCCCAAATATAGTCAGAGTTTACGGCTAAACCACTCTCCTAACTGCAAATTGGTTATGATCTTCCACCAAACCATGATATGCTACAAGTTGGAATGGTGAATCAACGAATCAAATTTTTTTTTACCTTCAAGTTTATGATCGGTTTACTTATCAGTTGTGGACAGGATGTCACTCTAGCTGGTTGATTCTATTAAGATTCAATTTTTTGTCCCTACATGTATTTTCTTTATCTGTATGTGAAGGTCATTAGTTATATTGTCTACAAGAAATCTTAACTGCATCTGAAATTAGGCATAGTCTAGTACATCAGAAGAAGTTGGTTCCAGGAATACAAGAGGATCTTTAATTGAGTCCAATTTATATTAACTTTTTGAAACTGATTTTTATTTTTCTTGAAACTGTGTCCAATTGATATCAACTATATTCTGTAACTTCAACCCTCTTAGTGTTGTTTCTGGGAAAAAACTGAGAAATCTGAAGAGAATGAGGGTGCTTTTGTGTGTTAACATATCTTCAGAAAATAAGAGCTTGATTGTTCCTAGAAATGATTACACTTCAATATTTAAAATTCAGGTGGATGGCCAGTTCCGTACAAGTGTACCTGGAATCTTTGCCATTGGAGATGTTGCAGCATTTCCATTGAAGGTTAGATCTTCTGACTAACTTCATACAATTTTTATATATTTTTTCTTGTAATGAGTTGATCGATGCTAACCATGCAGATATACAACCGAATTGCACGGGTGGAGCACGTTGACCATGCTCGTAAATCTGCACAGCATTGTATTAAATCATTGCTAACTGCACATACACACACGTAAGTTAATCCAAGTTCAGTTCATAAGCAAGGATAAGCTTCTTTTCATTGAATCTTCCTAAATCTTGTATTGTTTCCTGAATGCAGGTATGACTATTTACCATACTTCTACTCAAGGGTTTTTGAATATGAAGGAAGCTCTAGGAAAGTATGGTGGCAATTTTTTGGGGACAATGGTAAGAATATTTTTGTTGCTTTTCTTGATGTCCAACTTCATATATAAATAATTCAATAGATGGTATTGATGGTACCATCTTATGAACAGTTGGGGAGCCCGTTGAAGTTGGGAATTTTGATCCAAAGGTTGCAACATTTTGGATTGACTCTGGTATGCACTCATTCCTTCCTTTTCGTGTGTGTCTGGTTGTGTAGGTTTATGTTTCTTCTCCGTTCCTATCTTTTTGAGAAGTTATACTTCAAAAGGGTGAAGGGGAGCTTTGGAGTAACTGGTAAAGTTGCTGACATGTGACCAGGAGGTCATGTGTTCAAGCCGTGGAAACAGCCTCTGGCAGAAATGCAAGGTAAGGCTGCGTACAACAAACCCTTGTGGTCCGACCCTTCCCCGGACCTCGCGCATAGCGGGAACTTAGTGCACCGGGCTGCCCTTTATACTTCAAAAAGGTAACAGTAATAGATACTCCCTTCGGATCAAAAAGAGTGTCCACTTAACCTTTATTTTTTTAGTCAAAAAAGAGTGTCCACTTATCAAATCAAGAAAGAATAAATCTTACTTTTCTAGATTTGCCCTTATTAAGTGTTAGGTGACCAAATCCCAATACATATTTAATTAGAGTCATTTTAGTCAAATTACCTATTTTTGTCTAGAAGTTAGTATTTTCTTAAGGGGTGTGCAAATGACTAAGTGGACACTCTTTTTTATCCGGATAGAGTACAAGGCAAAAAAATAGTGATATAAACATACATCTTTGCAGGTAAGCTGAAGGGGGTTCTTCTTGAAAGTGGAAGTCCTGAGGTATGCACTCTTCCAAAGATGTTCTCATGTCTAATTTAGCAGCTATACGTAATGGTCTATGTACATATAACATATATATGCAAGCTGCATAAATGTCTAAAATGAGTCGTCAAATACTTTTCTTGTTCCTCACTCTTGGCCTTTGAAACCATCACTCTGGAAACCTAACAGGGAAATAAAAGGTAACTTGTCAAGGAAGAGTCTGTGTTCATTTTTCTCTCCAGGAAAGTGATTATTTGCGCCATACCAAAATTTTCTGGTTTTGGAAAGTCATCCGACTTTTCACCTTTAGATTGGCTCACATGTCGAAGGAAGCTCAGAAATAAAAATATGGAAGTTCAATGGTAGAGTTGATAGTTTCATCTGCCAGGAGTTCTGAAAAAAATATTAGTTTCTGTTACTCCATAGACAAATATATGTATTTTTTTGCAGGCTACATAGACGTCAAAAGCTCAAAAGACTTGGCTTCTTCTACTATCATGTCATCGGCTTTGAACTAAATGTTAAGCTCCAGCAATATATAAAATCATATTATAATAACATAAAGGCTCCGTCATATGGACATCGCATCATTTCTTGAAGAACTTGCATCTCAACCATAACCCGCTGCCCATCCTTTCTGAAACAGCATTGCAAACATGAAAAGCGCATCAAGCAACTTTATCTGTCCTAGAAGTTCATTGGTCTTCTTGAACTATTGCACAAAGAACAATTTGTTATAAATGTTCTTCCCATTTGGACTGTCTGTATTGTTAGTCTTCCTTCTGGAAGAGAAATGAATATAGGTTGTCCCCCTACCTAGAATGGTAAGTGTTTGCGTAATTCTCTCCTATTACCAGCTCTTTAACTAAGAATCTCATCATTCAGTGAAAACATGATTGCCTTTGTCTTATGGTATCTAAGATTTTATTACTGGATTATTGCACGTGTCTTCTGTTGACTGGAAAATATATTATGTGAAACCGATAGTTCTCAATGATCTTCCTCGAATTGTTTCAGGAATTCCAACTGCTTCCAAAACTTGCACGAAGTCAGCCTTCTGTTGACAAAGCCAAACTTCAAAATGCATCGTCAGTGGAAGAGGCTCTAGAAATCGCTCAAGCTTCCTTGAAGATTGAAGCTGCTGTTTAACCACCACCTATGGAGAGCGTTCTCTCGCACAGTCCACCTATTTTCCAGATAACAATTTTCCGGAGATTCTGATTGTGGTATAGACCTACCCATTTGGCGGTTTCGACAACCTGTTAAGGTAAGAGAGAGAGAGAGAGAGCTTGTTGTGTATCGTCAGCATATTAGATTGATAATAAGAATGTCATAGGAAAATGGATTATAGAGAGGAGAGGGAACACTTGCTGTTTATTGTAAGGATATTAAGACTGATAATAAGAATGTCATAGAAAATGGATTTCTAACATGAATTCAAATGGCTATAGTGCCTTGTAAATTCCTGTGGATTGCATACAAGTTTTTTTTTTCCACATTGATTTCCAAGTGCGCCAGAAAGGTTACATGCTTTGCTTAAGATTCTGTCATGTAACTTGATGCATTGAGAACATGGACTTTTTATATGGACTTGGACAATCCTCACCCTATACAAGCTAGCTTTCGGGGTTGAGTTAGGCCCAAAATCCATTTTTTATATGGTATCAGAGCCAGAACCATTCCAATTGTTTGTTTGTCGATGTTGGGCCCCCAAATTATCTTGTCCACGCTCCCGTTAACGATGTATGGGCGTGCGGGGAGTGTTAAGAGTTCCACATCGAAAATGGAATGGGAACATAGTCTCTTTATATGGACTTGGAGAATCCTCACCCTACAAGCTAGCTTTTGGGGTTGAGTTAGGCCCAAGATCCTTTCTTTACAATAATGTCTACATTATGCTCTACTTCAAACAAGGTTGAAGTGTTCGATGATCTAAATTTTCTTCTAGGTATAATTGATCTGAAGCTCAAATGAAGGAAGAAGAGTGCGTTAGGTTGATGGGTAGCTAGCATTACTATTTACTAGTGAATATTTTATGTCGAGATAAAATTCCAAATTGCTCGAACAGAGAAGATAAATCTTTTATAAACTATACATGTCTACAAAACTTGGAATGTTAGTGTAAAGTGTGCTTTACAAACGATATAGAATATGTACTGGAATTCATTGAAAACATTTTTTGTGGCCCTCTAGCTTCCGAAAAAAATACACGTGAAACTTTTTTCTCGGAAAGAGTAAAATTCTCGATAATCATCATTTTTATCAGGCAGCATTAGCAACGGAACTTGGGGAGAAAGAGCATCAAAAATTTCCTTTGTTGAAATAGATCGCCATGAGGTACAAACAGCACCAAAAATAATGAAATCTTCGATCACTTTAACACGCTTTGCAATTATAGTAATGAGGTCTGGCGGCAATTCTGCCCAGTTAGCCATAGCCAGGATATTGCGAGGCTTTCCAGGAGGATTATAAGAAACACAAATGCGAGGGCATTTATGGGGGCGTAAAAAATAACATGGAAACTTACTATGTATGCATGTTCCTATATTGACTAGGATTTTGATTAATAGGAAAAAAACTCAAAAAGCAAAATAAGTTCCAAATTTATGGTCAACTCTGTATGATCCACTTATGTTATACGGCCCATATATATGGTATTCTACATAGTATATAATTCTCAGAGTACCTTTAATAGATGAATCTCTTTTCCAAAATTTACTAGTGTTACACGTGTGGCTTAGCGATTATTGTAAAATTTATATTTAAAAGTAACAATCTTTTAATATAATAATATAGCTTAAAAGTATTTATGTAACTTAAGCACATCGACGGATTATTTTGATTGAGCATCTAAACACATGATAAAATGTTCCTATTAGTCACTCTTCCCCCTCCCCCTTACGCAGATTATATTAGTCAATACACACTGATTATTGGTACAATTCACTACTCTTTTTTTTGTGCATTCGTCCTCGATTTTCGTTTATCGATGTTTACACGAAAATAATCTGTTATGATCCCAAATTAGACAATTGATAAGTACATACAGTAGAAACTCTATAAAATAATGCTCTTGAGACCATTAAAATTTATTAATTAAAAGAGTTATTAATTAATTGATAAATTAATAATTATTAATTTATATATTAATTAATACTTTATAAATTTATATAATGAAATACCTAATTTACAAACACCCTTCAATCTTCCACTTCATTATTGTTCAATATACTATATCAAATGAAGCACCCTTCAATCTCCCACTTTATTATGCTTCTTGTATTCAATGTACTACTTTATGGAAATTAAAAAATATTTTCTATATAAACACAAGATCAAATCATGCTAACACAAACAAATCATACACACAACATGACTTCTCATCTTAAAGGTGTGAAAAAATCAACAATGACTGACAAAATTCGAAGAGCATTATGCAAGCACAACAAGGATAATCCAAGTGTCACTCAAAAAAATAAAAAGACAATTGAGTCATTTTTCAAGAAGTCTTCATAAATCACTCACGTATTATGTAGTATATAAGGAATTATTAATTTATATTTTACATGGGGTCTATATGAGTAATTAAAAATGTATTATCTTATAATTTTAGTGAATTATTAATTTAACACGTTATCTCCGAGTCAGATCCGACCAAAAATATTATTTAAGAAGATTTATTAAATAATCGAGTATTAATTAATAGAATTTCCACTGTACTTTCAAGTCACTCAAGATTACAAAGCACTCAGCATGAAAAGGAAATTACAAATGAAAGAAGACAATATTACTCATACAATGTTGTTTCTCTTCACTGATCTTATATACACATGGTTCTTCTCACATGATCATTAGTGTTTGATGCATATGCATGCATATACTTCATGCCTATTTAGTTGAATGTAATGGCTACCTTTTCAATAATAGCTTCTCCTATATCATTAGATAGCACTTAGTCTGATCAAGGTCATCTGAACCAGTACTTTCGATCAGAACATAAGTTTATGACGTAAACATCCACTAAAATTGTAAAAATAGTAGGTCTGAATCTATAATTTTAAAAATATAATGGGTTCAATGTTAAAAACCTTTGAAGTTGAACGCACAAAGCTTAATTCTTGAATCCGCCTCTGAGTTTGACTCATTTATATAAGTAATGCCACAATCATCAGAAAGAAAGGTTCAATCCAACACTTGTATCTGCACATCTCTGATTTCTTTGCACAAAAACTGATGGGATAAATTAAACACATTTAAATACACAGAAGATGAATTTTCATCGAGCTGATTTCCTTGTGCAGTGTAAATTAGGACCGACTATGAATTTAAAGGATACGTCATGAAAAAACGTTCAATTAACTACGCTTCTATTCCAAGCTAGTTAGATCAGCTATAAATTTAAAGAACAAGTCATTACGAGAAGTATTAAGCTCAAGCTAACACGCATTGCAAGTTTTCCGAGTCAAAGAACGTGTTGGAAATTTTATTAATGTGGGATTGAGTTTATCCCATCTTTTATGACTTAAACACATGGGCCCCGCATGTCGGAAGCATTGTTTCTTCGCACATGCCTAATCTACTAAGTGAGTAGATAATGTTAGTGCCAAATATCGTCAAATTTCGTTGAGAAATGAAAGAGATTTTGGTACACAAAGTAAGGTGTTTGAGACATGAAAAGATGGAGTGTTTTTGGCCAAATTGTCAAATCTCCCTCATTGGTAAAAGAAGGAAGAATTGAGTAATATATAAGCTCTAAGTTTGAGTAAGGGTTTGGGGCCCCAAGGGGTAACCCATGTGTTTAGAAGGGAGAGGACCTAGGTAAGCTTGGGTTCGGAGCTAAGCCCCATACGCGCACCGCCGCCCACCCGTCCGGTCCGTTCTCGGATTCTTGGGTCGTGGGCTGTTACTTTCTTTTTGGTTCCTGAAATATTATCTATTTACATTTTGATCCCTGAAGGTCTCGAAACGTTACAACAGTTCTAAAACCAACAAGTGTAACAGTTGACTGCTTAATTGCTCAGAACGTTACGACGGTTTTCAAGACATAACTGTTGGCCATAAAGACGTAACAATTACGAACATTGAAGACGTTGCCTCCCTTTCTGTTCCTATAAATTGAACATCTCTGTTCAATTGGAAGACACACAATACACACAGTTGTCTGTCCAGAAAGTCAAACAAGCTAGTTTATCTTTCTGTTCTGTTCTTCGTCAAGAACATATACACTGAAAACGAAAACATAGAAAGCAGACAGAAAATATTTTCCGCTCTCTTTCTTCAGCAATCTGTTCTTGTTCATTGTCTTCGATAGAATCAATTGTATTTGCTTTGTACAATTGATTAGTTGTTGTTTTATATTGGGAGACTATTGCCCAATACCGTAAAAACATTTATACGGGGCAATTTTGTGTTAAAGACAGAGAGCCATATCTCGACTCAGCGTTCTGTTTGTTTAACCTTTCGACTACACTTTAACCCCGTTACTTTACCTACAATCCGGTTTAATACCTACAAAACGTTCAATTAACTATGCTTCCATTCCAAACTAGTTGAATTGGCTATAAATTTAAAGAACAAGTCATAAAAAAACGTCCAATCAACTGCACTTCTATTCCAAACTAGTTGGATCAGCTACAAAGGTCGTTCGTTTGTTCCTCTCTATTCAGGCGTGTTTCATCTCGTCCTAGTACTGTCTCTAAAAATAGTTTGGAGTGCTCTAAAACTAGAGGTTACAAGTTCCTAACCAGAACCAAAAAGGCTCAGCAACATTTAAAAATAATCGCAGAAAAAATAAAAATGCAGGATACAAAATAAAAGAAATTAACCCCATTTATGATAATGATCGTTTTAGTTAAGTGTCTGCTGATTTTATAAAAGCATACAATCACATGAAATTATCATAAAATTCTTTCTATTCAATTTGTAAAGAATGGATCTTGTGCCTAACTCAACTCCAAAAATTAGCTTGTAGGGTAATGATTGTCCAAGTCCATATAAGGAGTCCATGTTTCCATTCCATTACCGATGTGGGACTCTTAACATTCCCCCGCACGCCCAGACCCCTTTAACTGGAGCGTGAATGACATAATTTGGAGACTCAATATCGATGAACATAGAATTGGAATGAGCATGACTCTGATATCATGTAAAGAATGGATCTTGGGCCTAACTCAACCCAAAAGCTAGCTTGTAGGGTGAGGATTGTCCAAGTCCATATAAGGAGTCCATGTTCCCATTCCATTACCGATGTGGGATTCTTAACACAATTGATGCAAATTTAGGGTTAATATTTGCAAACTGAATATTATGAGGCTCAATCATCTAGAGAAAAGCACCAATTAGAATTGATTAAATACGATAACATTCATACATCACCCATAAGAAATAAATAGATCAAACTTTAACTCTACAACGATAATTTGAAAATAATAATAAACCAAACTGTAAACAGACAATAATCCCTCATGCTCTGGGTTTGATGATTGATTTTGTTAGGCAAAACTAGGGCTGGCCAGTGGGCCGGGACAGCCCGACCCCGACCCGAGCCCGTCCCGGTCCCGCCCCGACCCCGCAAAAAAAAAAATACGGGGGCGGGACTCGAACTCGGGACGGGACGATGTCTCGTCCCGCGAGACCCGAGCCCGCCCCAGGCCCGCGAGACCCGACCCCGCCCCGACCCCGCCCCGACCCCGACCCCGACCTTTGCAAAAATGGCCGTTGCACCAACGACCATTTTAGATTATGGCCGTTGGCCAACGGCCATTTTAGCCCCCCCTCCCCCAACCCCCTACCCCTTAATATTTATTTTTAACCCATAAGTTATTATATTTACACTTTAACCCAATTTTTCAACTATAAATAACTCATTTTCTCTTCATCTTTCTCACAAATCTTCCTACAATCTCTCTAATTTCTCAATATCTCTCTCTACAATTCTACATTGTTTGCTAAATATTCAATTTTATTTATTCATTTGGGAATTGGTAGTGAAGTTGGCAACTAGCTTGAGGATCTTCCATCGAGCAAAGTTTCAATTTTCAACCTCTCGATTACACTCGACGTTACGTCGGCGTTTGGTACATTCGTTCCTTCATTAAATTATTATTGTCTGTTTATTTAGTTTAGATCACTTAATTTTATTGTCTTTAATTATTTATTTATTTATTTATTATCATAATTAAAATGGAAGGATTAAAAGGTATGTTTAAGGGTAAGGGTAATGGTGCTTCTTCTAGTAGGGGCAACCAGGGCAAGGGTACTTCTTCTAGTCATCTTATTCCTACACAGGATGATTTTGTTGATACTCAACATTTTCCTACAATACCATTAGATTTAGACCAGAGCTATTTTCTGAATTCAAGAAGACTTTAATTTAGACGATGATCTAGATGATATACCCACTAATGTTGATGACAACACACCCACTAGTGCACCTTCAACTGAAATACCTCCTATTCCCCTAGTATGAGATTTGAGGTCCAAAGAAACGACCATTAAAATCGATGCATGGACATTTTTGATAGGGACGTAGAGAATCAAGTAGCCATATGTAAAATTTGTAAAAATGTTTTAAAATTTAAAAGCTGGAAAAGGTCACGGTGGGACGGGGTTTAATTAGACACGTAGTAAGTGCTCATCCACTAGGTATGCCCAATACCAGGCTTCAAAACCGGTGCGCAAACGCCCGCTCCATCGTGACAAGGTTCACATACTAATATTGTCCCACCAAGTACAAGGTCAAATTAACCCTATGACGGGGAATTGTAGGCCCTAAATACAATAAACATAGAGATAGGGAGCAATATCAAAATTAGTTCTTTGTGGAGGGTTTGCCTTTTCATTTCCTTCATCTCCCGGTTTTATTCATTACATTAGAGATATATATAATCCTGCTTTTAACGGTTTTCCTAGATCAACTGTTAAGAGAGATGTATTTAAATTCGCGCATGAATATCAACAATATTTACGTTTTTCATTATATCATTTTAATGGCAAAGTATCCATCACGTCGGATATAGGTCGTAGTACTAACGGCCATGATTATTTAACTGTAACTTGTCATTGGATAGATTATAAATGGTCTATGCAAAAACGTATTTTAGCGTATAGATATATAGATGATAGGCACACTGGTACTTTTATTGCAGAAAATATTTATCAAGTGTGCGATTATTACGTAATTACCGATAAAATTATGATTATTACATTAGCTAACGCTTCTAATAACAATTACACAATTATAATTTTAAAAATAGCTTAACTCCTTCTTTTACAGACCTTTTTCATATAAAATGAGCGTGCCATATATATATCTTAATTGTAAAGGATGGTCTATCACTTTTTGAAGACATTCTTAGTAAAATACAATTTGCTATAAACTTTATTTTTAAAAGTAATAAAGTACAACGTAGAAAAGAATATAAAAAATTTGTCATGATTGTGGACTACCTTTTAGAAAATTCCACAAGAAGTATCCACTAGGTGGAATTCTTTATACGAGCAACTACTTGTTGCTTATGACTATAAATTACCTATAACTTTATTTTTAACTCTCATAATAAAAAGCCACTGATATGATTTTAGATAGTGATTGGGAAAAAATTTCCGAACTTATTGTATTTTTAGAGAAATTTTTCAAGCAACAAAAGAATTTTCCGGTATATATTATCCTACTATTTCAACTATGTTATTTTATATAACTCTAATATTTTTATTACTTAGTGAATATATGGAAAAACCAAACTTATAAGGCCTTTATTAAAAAATGTTTCTCAAAATAAAAAAATATTTTATTCCTATTCCCTCTATTTATATTATTGGTTCAGATTAAATCCTACTATTAAAATAGACGGTACTAAATCACTAATTGAAACTATTTACGATTGTATAGAAGTACTACCACCTCCAAGTCCCAAAAATCTAAATCACCCACCACCTATTGAACAAACTAAAGAAGAAGTATTGTCTAGCGTAGAACACCAATGCAAAAATATATATAGATTTTATCAACAAGAAAATGCTAGTAACTTACCAAACTTCCATACCATCTTCTTCATCTTCAATACAACCTCACAAAAGACATCTTTGTTTCGCGCTAGTATTGAAAGCCTCGTAAATAGAATGTGCGGTCGCATTCTACTACTAACCAAATTAGCAAGTTGGATATTTTTGTTTTGCAGGGTTCTGCATCGTATCAAGAAGTTATCAATGAAGATGTACATGAAGACTTCTTTGAAATCTTTGGAGGGAATGAGAAGACCTTTCCGACACTTTCAATGATGGCTCGAGATGTTTTGAACATTCAAGCGTCGTCAAGCTGCGTCTGAAAGCGCTTTTCTGCAGTGATATCAAATAGGAGACCACAGACACTCATTAGCCGGAGACAACTTGAAATTGCGGTATTATTCGTAGATTGGATACGAGCGGAGCGGAGAAGGTGCGGTCAACCTGAGATCAACGAAGAAGATGATGAAAACTACAACGAAATCTTAATGAAGGTAGTGGAAGCGGCGTGGATCAATTTGACCAACAAATACCAATTCCAACCGAAGAACCACATGAAATCATCAAGCAATTAGAACGAGGTTTTTGAGAATGTAATTTTTAATTGTAATTTTATTATGTAATTTGTAACTTTTGGACAACACCACAAAGTTGCAATTTAGATTTTAGACAATTGTATTTGTATTACAAAAAAATCATGTCTATTAAATAATATAAGAGGCACAAAAACAGCCTTGGGATGTTTTTATTATACTATCTTGTTTTGTTTATTGAGTTTTTTTTATACATATGTTATTTTTAAAAAAAAAAAAAAAAAAAAACCCGTCGTATCCCGACCCAGGCCGAGCCCGCCCAGGCAGGGCAAGCGGGATCGGGATCGGGACGGGACTTGCTCCAGTCCCGCCAAACCCGACCCCGCTGGAGCCCGCCATACCCGACCCCGCCCCTTCTCCCGTCCCGCCCCGACCCCGACCCCGCCAGACCCGGTCCGCCAGACCCGAGCCCGGCCCACTGGCCACCCATAGGCAAAACAGACTAAAGTTCAATCATTTTTGTTTAAACTTCAAACAAAAATAACTGAATTCAGATATTGTGTATGATATTTGATTTTGTCTAAGTCTAATATACTGCATCTATGAAGTGGTATATGTACAAAAAAAAATTTAAAAGACGTGTAAATTAAATCACAGTGTCTAAATAGAATACCCCATTAAGTTTTTACCAAAATAAAGTCCAAAGTCCATATTGTCCAAATTAAAGTTCCACAATGGGTCAGTCGTGTATGCTCCACTTATTTAATAGTACTGCCCAACTGTAATTCTCAGACCACTTTTTGGAGATTGAAATTGTATAGTTTATTTTATACTCGTTAATTCCTATTAACCTTTTAGACGAGAACACTTTATCCACATGATGGACTTATTAAATATATGTGTTTACCCAAATACTAAGTCAACAAATCTCCATGTGTCTCTCTTCATTTTTTTTCCCTTTAGAAATTTAGGTACTAGTAGGAGTAGTATTTTATTTCTATGACTCACGTACTCTCATTATTTTATTTCATGTGCCTCGTGGACTTGTATTATGTGTCTTCTTACCCACTGTGTTAACTTAAAGTTTGTTACACACCTATCAACAATATTCTGAAGTATAATCTGACTGGAAACTTGTACCAAGTCAAAGCAGTATTAAAATTTTAAAGGAAGATGAAGAAACAGATAGAGATAATGATTTGGTTGACTTATACTCTCTCTGGTCCATTTTACTTATCATGTTTAAATTTTGTATGTCTATTAAGTAAATATTAATTAAAAGAATAATTAAATTAAATTATTCTTATTTATTCTTTAATTTTAATTTTATGAGTAATTGGATAATATTGATAGTATTTTATGAATTGACTAATATTAATAGCATTTTTTGCTATTAATATCACTCATCAATTCATAAAATACTATTAATATTAACCAACTACACATAAAATAAGGTTGATATATCCAGGGTAATTTGCAGGAATGTTCCTATTTTGGGCGGTATCTTTAATTTTTGTTTTTGGTACTTTAAGTAATAAAAAAGTGGTCGAAAATACCCCTGACATCGAAAAAATAATTAAAAAATCAAATTCTTGGGTCAAACTCCAGCAAAGTAAAAAACTAATAATTTCACAAGACATAGTTTCTATGAAAGTATGCCTATTCAGACAAAATTACATAGAAACTATGCCTTAAGACATAGTCTTGTAGAAATTAAGTTATCGTAGAGAACTATGCTAGACAAGGCATAGTTTCTATGAAATCTTGTCTTCCGGTTTGTTTTTTACTCTGTTGGGGTTCGAACCCAGATCTCTGATATTGTAGACTAGTGAATAAGGGTATTTTAGTCCACAAATTTTTATTAAATGAGAAGTAGAGTAAAAAATTAAAGACTAATAATTTGAGGGGCAAAAATTAAAGATCAGTCCATATGAAGAACAATCTGCGCAAAAAATTGATATATCCACAGCGGAACATTTGGACAAATAGGGGGAATACGATGAACAAGAAAGCTCTTAGTACGGATTGACAAATTTAGTAAAAGAAGTGATAGAATATGTGATTTCTTGAATTTCAATTTTCTGATACATAAAACACCACTTAAATTCTTAATTTGTTTCAAGTGCTTGATCAAAATAAAATACCAACGTTAATTAATTAATGTGCATTCTGACATCTACGCGGACCAAAGGCTAAGTGGGTAGGTGACATACTGACATTAGTTTAACGTTCTTTGTAAAGACTAATTTGGAAACTGTACTTAAGATTTTTCTTCTTAATTTGGATCAGTCTTAGGTAATAAGAACAATAATCATAGTGCTCGGCACTAAACTTAATTGATGAAGAAAAGGTCAATCGTGATGAACAATCAAGAACTCTTGAGGATTAATTTAATCTAATACTAATCATTTTCCTATTTTATTAGTGTGATAATCACAATCTATATACACGTTTCCTACTTAGATAAATAATCACAAAATTCGTTGATAATTTGTGGTCATTAGCTAGACTGGTTTAACGTCATTCCATGTGTAATAAACACTTTACTTCTTTTCAAAACATTACATTTATGCTTTTAAAGTTGGCTTCTATTAAGCTACATCCACCTCCAATATGAGTTTTTTAAAAAAGGTATAGTTTGGGATCATGTTGGAAATAAGTAGAAAATCGACGTTGATCGGATAAAGTGAAATGAAAGTGTAAGATGATATTAATCTTCCTTAGGAAGTCCTTCTCATTAATATCAATATATATAGTGTACAATATATAATCCTAATACAAGAGGAAAGAGGAATCCTAATCACAATACAAGAGGAATCCTAATCTAATAATGGGTAGGGATTGTAGTGTTATACTAGTACACGTTTACACACCCCTCAGTCGGAGCGGGAGGAGGCCTAACGCTAAGACTGGATCTGAAATCAAGGAACAACTGTCTTGGGAGGCCCTTCGTGAGAATATCCGCGTATTGATATGAGGAAGGCACATACAATACCTTAATATGCATGAGAGCAACCTTCTCGCGAACAAAGTAGATGTCCATCTCAACATGCTTGGTTCGCTGATGCTGAACCGGATTGTGAGACAGGTATATGGCGGATGTGTTATCACAGTAAACCAGAGACGCTTTACTTAAAGGACACTGAAGCTCTAAGAGAAGGTTTCGGAGCCAACAGATCTCAGCAACAACATTAGCAACTCCTTTATACTCAGCTTCTGCACTCGAATGGGATAATGTGGCTTGTCGTTTGGCAGACCAAGAGATGAGATTATCACCTAAAAACACAGTAGCCGGATGTAGAGCGGCGGGTGTCTGGACAGCCTGCCCAATCTGCATCGGTGTAGGATAGTAGCGAGTTTGGTGCGGAGGGGTATAAGTGTAGTTCATAATCTAGTGTGCCCTTAACATATCGAATGATACATTTGAGGGCAGTAAAATGAGGTTCCCTAGGGGCATGCATAAACAAGCATACCTGCTGGACAACATAGGCAATGTCAGGCCTGGTGAAGGTGAGATACTGAAGTGCACCTGCAAGACTCCGATACATAGTAGGATCAGTCACTAGAGTACCGACCATTACACTAAGTTTTGATTTAGAATTAAATGGAGTGTGCCATGATTTTGCAATTGTCCATCTTAGCCCTGTGCACGATATCATCTGCATACTTACGCTGGCAAAGAAACATACAATCAGCGGATCTAGTGACTGAGATCCCAAAAAAATAGCTCAATTTTTCCAAATCAATTATGGCAAATTCAGACTTAAGCCGTACAATAATCTCATCTTTCAACACAGCATTAGAGGCAGTAGTTAAATATGTCTCCAAAAGCAAGTAGATAGACAAAGTAGTACATAAATCTTTATCCTTTTTATCTCAAAGTTTAGGTCACATTATGTTTAAATTTATTTTATTATATTTTAGTTAGCCTATCATCCATTGCATGTTACCCTTCTAAATAAGAATATTCTTGTATTTTGGAGTATAGTTTTTAAATATTCTTCTATACATACAATGACAACAACCTAAAGCATGAAATTAAGTTTTCAATTTACCAGAGTCAATTAATGTTTGCAACCTTTGGCTCAAAATTCCCAACTACTTCAATTGTCTCTACAACTGTGAATAAAATTAATAATTAATTCACCATCTAATTAAGGAATTACTTACATGAGTAATATGTCAGTCTTTGGATAAGATCGATAAAAACAACAAAAATATCTTTACCATATAGTCACCAAAGTTTTTGTTTGGTAATAACTGTGAAATATTACCATATCAATAAATCAAACAATTACACCTAAGAAAGCACTCAGAATTGAGCCTCAAGAAATCTAATTACATAAAGCTGATATGAATCTAATAAACTTTCTACCCTTCTTTGATTTCCTATACATATTCAATCTTTCTCTAGGTACATGTTGTATCTGTTGTACTATAAAAGTCTTCTGTACAAGCTGTCCTCTGAAAATTTTGTGATTCCTAGTAGTCACCAAAGTTAATTATCACAATATATATAAGATTTAGGAAGAAGAATATTTAATGAAAAGAATGTATCCAATCTATAATGATACGAAGATGGATCTGACTTACGTGCATGTTTGCAGTTAGCAATGATTCAATATAATGTTGTGCATGATTTACGATCTCTATCCAATATAAAAAATAAAGTTATAGATAACAAATCTAACCCTAGCTTCAATAGAATTAAATGTTGTTATACATATCAACAAGATTGTGTGAAGTTATAAATACTTACATTCTTAATCATAGGTATGGGGTTCGAGACTTGAATATGAATGCGAAACTTTTGGCTGTAAATCCGGATTAGTCGAAGTCCAATACAGACATCGGATACCGAATGAAAAATCAAAGAAGTTTGCTATATATATACATCTTGATGCAATGGCAAAAAATTCTAGGTATGGTTGTCCCTACACTTTAATTTTAAATATGAAGTGTAATCATTTCTAGAACATGAATCTTTGTTAACAAAACCGAAGCACCCTCAGCATCTTCAGATTTCTACATCTTGCCCAGAAAAAAACACTAAAAGAATTAAAATACACAAAAAGAAACACACGTACGATTTTCATATTTTGACTTTTAGGTCTAAAAAATGAACACATGATCCGACATGACTGTCATTAAACTAACAACGTAGCTAGTTCTTAAAGTTCCAACCAAACAGCTAAGCAATTCAATTATGTTATTTATTCATTTGACAATATGATTCTCATATTCGCCGACATTTAATTGCATTACAAATTTGGAGCCTTTCGCAATAATTCAATACGAGATTAGTTTATAAATCCTTGAGACATAGGCTACGTGTTCATTTTCATGGATATATTTCACCAAATATAAATTGTACGATTGAAGAGGTAGTTTGAGGAAAATGATACAAAATAACTTGTTACAATTTGAATATAATATAGCAGGAATGACTTTACAAATAAGTTCTTGTGTAATATATCAGTCATCTTGTACATTGTAATGTAAAATGTGTCATATAATTAAAAGAGCATTTGTAATGGATAATACTTAGATATGAAGTCATCAATATACAAAACCTATATATTTAGCTAGTTTTGGGTGAAACCTTCATGTACTGGAATTTCTCAAGATATATGCTCTTTCCAAAGAGTATTTTAGAGAATTGGAGTTCAAAGATCATTTTAAAGAGTCCTCAAGAAATTCTCTCTAGTCTGCAACAAATAAATAGAAGAAGCATAAGATTTATGAAGGCTATCTTGTATGAGTTTATTAAACTTAGGTTCTCTAATAGTATATAATACTTGGACACCGTTCAATTAAAATGACTTACAACAACAAATAACTATATGTAATATTGATCATTTTTTTGGTAAAGTAAACAATCTACTATAACCGTTTAAATATACTGATAGGGTAAACATTTGTTAAACTATCTGTGTACACACGTTAAATCCATCTTTTGTTCATTACATATTCTTGAAGCATTTTGTAGAAATTAAATTTAAGACTTAGCTTTCCAAATTTCTGAAGAGAATATTTCATATTTATCCTTGTGTTTGGTAGGGAGATATTAGGGAAATATGGGGGCCTTGTACAGTTCATTATTAGTGCGCTATTAGCATACACTTACGTACTAAACCACCTACCATATTTCAAGATTGTATTTAGAAAAGAAATATACTCACAAAGTCCCAAAAAAGATTGACATAATTTACTTATTAGTTTATCTAAAAAAGATTGGCCCATTTCTATATTTAAAAATAATTTAATTTTATGAGATCATTTATAACAATATAAATATTTAAGATTTATTTTGAACCACACATTTTAAAAGTCTTCCTTTATTTCTTAAACTTTATATCAAGTGAAACTAGATCAATCTTTTTAAAACGGAGGGAGTAGTAATTAGTAAACTACGCGTGCAGTAGATCCTTTATTAAATGGAGCTGCTTAGCAACCATTTAATATTATAGCACTTACAATTACAAGTATAAATAAGGCATCACTTCCCACTTCAATGTTCATACCACAAATTACAATACTTTCCACAAACTACTACTAATACTAGTCTCAAAAGAGCTTCTTTTACCAAATTAGCAAATACCCACTTCATTTTATTGAAAGTTTTTAATTCTTTTTAGAAGAATTTCATAAGATGGTGTCCATTTCAAGCAATAACCAGAAACAGCTTCTTTCAAAGATAGCAACTAATGATGGACATGGAGAGAACTCAGCCTATTTTGATGGTTGGAAGGCTTATGCAAATGACCCTTTTCATCAAACTGAGAATCCAAATGGTGTTATTCAGATGGGTCTTGCAGAAAATCAGGTAGGAATAAAAAATATTATGATATATTGCCTTCTGTTTTGTTGATAAAATGGTTAAAGTTGAAAACTTTAAGAGTTTTTGTTAATTAATTTCTCATTTTTGATGTTTTTTTTTTTGCAGCTTTGTTTTGATTTAATCCAAGAATGGGTGGTGAATAACCCAAAAGCATCCATTTGCACAGCTGAAGGAGCTGAAGATTTCAAGGATATTGCTATTTTTCAAGACTATCATGGCTTGCCTGAGTTTAGACAAGTATGAAACTTTTTAAATCCAGATTATTACTGTAGTTGTTAAGTTTATCTTATAAATTAATTATTCAGTGTTGTAATTACTTTATATGAAAAATAATTACAGGCAGTGGCAAGGTTTATGGAGAAAGTGAGAGGAGATAGAGTAACATTTGATCCAGAGAGAATAGTAATGAGTGGAGGAGCAACTGGAGCTCATGAAATGCTTGCTTTTTGCTTGGCTGATCCTGGTGATGCTTTTTTGGTTCCTACACCATATTACCCTGGGTAAGAACAACCTTTTTTTTGTCTTAATTATTCAGTATCCGAAATCCACTGGCCTAATTAATTTTGATTCATGTTGCATAGAACTCACCAAAAGGAGAGACTTCTGATCAAGAATTTCTCCGTTCACAGAGTTCAAATGATCAAGAAAACATCATTATTTGATTTTTTAACCCATACCCTAGTATTAGGGACCCCATTCCCTTCCCAAAAGAAGAAATGTTTTTTCTTGTAAGAGTCCTTACCAGCTCATAAATTAGTGATGTTTTCTTGAAGAAATTTCTAAGTCTAGTCCTTCTTAATTCATTCATCAACTTGGGGGCTCTTATCTTTTATCGGAAACAATCATCTTTACCCCGCAAAGATAGATGTAAGTTTTGCGTACATTCTACCCTCTCAATGGGGTGCATAAGGATGTTGTGCTCAGCCTGGAATACAATCATAAAATTGAAAGTACCAGAGATTCCTAGAGGCATACCATGTGGAATTCGTAGGACAACGCCTACAAATCCAGGGACTCTCACCCAGAGAGTACGAAGTCATGGTGCATGATTTTCTAGATACAGAGTTTTGTTTTTCAACTCGGGACCAGATTTGCTCTCTATCAACTCATTTTTTATAGTCGGGAGGATCCCGACTTCTTCATTGATCCATAAGGCCTGGATTCCATACTAAGGGTACACCTTGAACCACCGTTTTGCGGTTCTAGAGGACCCTGAACAAGAAGAGGCAAAGATGGCAGATCTGGACACTGCTGAACCGGAAGAGATTGCTCAGGATGAGTATTTGGGTACCAAAACTGAGGAGGGTGTAGTCAAGGAGATAACTCCCGAGGAGAGTGATTTTTACTATAGTCGCACCGGTCTTCCTTCCTTGTAGAATTACACTGGATATGTTGTTGTTGGGGGCTCTTATATTTTAGTACAAATCACTATCATATACAAGTGTCTTCCTCCGACCTGCATATTTTTAGTAACTTATTTTGGTGCTTGGACCTAGTAAAATTATTGGTGTGGGACATTGAATCAACTACTCTCAGCACAGAACAAAGAAAGTAGGTCCTCTAATTAACATCTTCCTGGTCCTAAGTGACAGTGACCAAAAACTAAGACAGATCAGAATCTCACTTTTTATTAAATTTGGTCATTATCAATTTTTTTAAAATCATTTGTCCCATAAAGTCATGCATAGTTGTATTTTTTTAGAAGCATTAACAAATACAATGTCCTACATGTGAATAAAATACTTGCATGATTTTCAAGTTTGCTAGTATATTGAATTATGAGGTACTAAAGTAAATATTTCATTGGTAATATTGCAGATTTGACAGAGATTTAAGGTGGAGAACTGGTGTACAACTTTTTCCAGTTGTTTGTGACAGTTCTAATGATTTCAAAGTCACTAGAAAAGCCTTAGAAGAAGCATATGAAAAAGCTCAAGAATCAAACATCAAAATTAAGGGCTTACTTATAAACAATCCTTCAAATCCATTAGGCACTGTTCTTGACAAGGACACACTCAGAGACATAGTAAGTTTCATCAATTCGAAAAACATCCACTTAGTATGCGACGAAATCTATGCTGCCACTGTCTTTGATCAGCCCAAATTCATCAGTATTTCTGAAATAGTTGAAGAAAATGTCGGATTTTGCAACCAAGATTTGATCCACATTGTCTATAGCTTGTCCAAAGATTTAGGATTTCCGGGATTCAGAGTCGGAATTGTTTACTCGTACAATGACACAGTAGTCAACATTGCTAGAAAAATGTCGAGCTTCGGGCTAGTTTCAACACAGACACAACATTTGCTTGCATCAATGTTGTCTGATGAATTTTTCATTGAGAAATTCATTGCTGAGAGTTCCGAAAGGCTCGGAACAAGACATGGAATGTTCACAAAAGGACTTGCACAAGTTGGGATCAGCACATTGAAGAGCAATGCTGGTTTATTTTTCTGGATGGATTTAAGGAGACTTCTTAATGAACCAACATTTGATGCTGAATTAGAACTGTGGAGAATTATTATCAATGAAGTGAAACTTAATGTTTCACCAGGTTGTTCTTTTCATAGTTCTGATCCTGGTTGGTTTAGAGTTTGTTTCGCGAATATGGATGATGAAACTATGAGAACTGCATTAAGAAGGATTAGGAACTTTGTGCTTCAAACAAAGGGACTTAATAATAAAGTTGCTGCTTTCAAGCAGCAATGCAGCAGGAGCAAACTTCAAATCAGCTTATCGTTTCGTCGATTGGATGATTTCAACTCACCATCTCACTCTCCGATGAATTCGCCTTTGGTCAGGACTTAAAGAAAAAAATGGCTTAGCTTGTTCTTGTTGTTTGTCTAATAAGAGGAGGAAAACATTCCTTTGTTATAGTGATGAGTGATAAATTTGATATATACATTTAGTATTTGATTTATCAGACTGATCAAGAAAAGAAAATAAACAAGTTCAGAGTGCTTTGGATTTTTATCATCTCATTTTTTTTTATCACCCCATCAATGTTAAATGTCTAAAGATGGGATTCACTGTTGGATTCTTTATCTGTTTTTGCTTTTTTTATTCCTTCTTCATTGATAGAATAGGAAAAATATAATTAGTCATAATTGTGTATATGGTAAGTGTATATTTTGTCAAATTTATTATCAAATTCCTGCTCAAGTGTGACAGCCCGTGAATTTTTATTATCCTGGAATATGTCACGTAATCGATCCCACACCTCCTTTGCCGTGGAGTTGGGCTTAAGAATTGTATGCAACAAGTCACTGAAAATTGTGGCATACATCCATTGGAGAACCGTTGCATCAAGGGTCACCCATAATTTCTTTTCATCATCGGTTTTTGGCACTTTCTCCTTGCCATTCTCCGGGGGAGATGATGTGATGAATAACTCGGTGTGATCTACAATGAATTTTGAAAAGTTTTGTCCACGTCGCACAATGGACGTTTTCCATCTCAAGAGTGATGGAGACATGGGACTTAATATTGGAGACCGCTAGCGCCGGATGAAAATTTGATTTGGAGTCCGACATGGCAAACGAAACAAAGAAGAGGAAGGAAACAGATATATGGTCGGCGGCGGAAGAACTCGGCCGACGGTGATCGGCGGCGGAGAGGTGGGAGGCTGACGAGAGAGAAGGAAAAATTTAGGGTTTAGGATTTTTCCTCAGACTTCTGATACCATGTAGGAAATATTCTTCCTTGATTATTTTATTCCAAAGGGGTAATATATATACCCAATAATACAATCCTAATCCTATGTACATAAGGTAATAAACTATCCGAATTCTAGGTACATAAGGTAATGAATTTGACTAAATATACACTTACCGTATACAAAATATACACAATTATGACTAATTATATTTTTTCTATTCTATCAGAATTTTCTACCACTGACATGACGGATTTTCCCAATGTATCTTCATATTGCCAACGACTCAAGGTTGTGTCCGACCAACTCAAGAATGTCAGTGTGCCGGTCACTAACAATCGACTCATTTTACAGATGGTGGCCAGTCTTATTGACGCATATAGTGGTGTTGGTACGGTCATCCGCCAAAGAAACCCTCTTCCGCCTTTTACCAAGCCCGTTTTATGCTCATACTAGAAGAAGCGAGTTTTTCCAAAAAGACGGCCACTTTGTCCAATTCCGTCATGGTTGTCACTCCGTCCGACAATAATTCTTCCCAATTTGATAATGGGTCGCCTAACCGTGGTCAAAAGGGACGAAATTGAAATAATGGAGGTAAAACCCACGTCGGCGGTCGCGGTGGTGGAACGGGTGGCAGCCACCGACGTGGTAGAGGTGGCGACAATAGCGGCAGTGGCGGCATGAGCGGCGGTCAGCAGATGCAGCCAGCCCAGTGGCAGCCAAGAACCCAATGGGGCAGTGGGACGACACTGTGGGCCTGGCAGTGGCCTTAGGCTGTGCCTCCCTGCCCATTTCCCGGCGCAATTGGGCGGACCACGCGGCGATGGCGGCAACAAAGATCCTTCAGTTCTTGGGCCATCGAACGATGGCGCAGCCCATTCGGCAGTGGCGTCTCCAATAGACATCGAAGCCGCGATGCACACCCTTGGGCTCACACCACCCGATGCAAACTGATTTATGGACACCGGGCAACGTCCCATATGACGTCCTCACAAGGTAATCTCTCGTCCTATTTTAATTTGAGCAATAATTGTAGTATAATTATTAAAAATGGTCATTCAATTTCAATTCGTGGTTATTGTACTACAAACTTGTCTCCCCGAACCCACCGTTAATTTTGAAAAATATCCTTCACTCACCTCAATTAATTAAAAACTTGATTTCAGTTATAAAATTTACTACTGATAATTGGATTTTTGTTGAATTTGATCATTTTGGGTTTTCCGTGAAGGATTTTTTCAGACGGGGATGCGTCTAATGAGATATGATAGTCGGGGCGAGCTTTATCCAATCACCACAACCACATATCAAGCCAAATTACCATCCACTTTTGCAGCTTTAGCTCCTTCTTTATGGCATGAACGTTTGGGTCATCCGGGAGCATATGTTTTTGCTTCCCTTAAACAAAATAAATTTATTGAGTGCACTAGGCCTTGTAGTTCTCATGTTTGTCACTCTTGTTCTCTTGGAAAATATGTTAAGTTGCCTTTTGTTTCTTCTAAGTCTCGTACTGGTATGCCTTTTGATATTATTCATAGTGATATTTGAACATCTCCCGTTTTGAGCTCTTCAAGCCATAGATATTATCTTATGTTGTTGGATGATTACTCTAATTTTTTGTGGACGTTTCCTTTGTCTAAAAATCACAAGTTTTTTCCACATTCCTTTCCTTTAGTGCATTCAGACGCGCTCAATTTGAACGGATATTAAAAATATTTAATGTGATAATGGTAGAGAATTTGATAATGGGCAATTTTGGAATTTTTGTAAAACTATTGGTTTATCTTTTTGCTCTTATGTCCACATCCTTCATCTCAAAATAGAAAAGCGGAAAGAAAAATATGAACCATTAATAATATTGTTAGAACCCTACTTGCCCATGCCTCCCTACCACCATCATTTTGGCATTATGCATTACAAATGTCAACCTATCCCCTCAACATACTTCCTAGCAAACATTTAGTTTACCAATCCCTACTAAAAATTTTATACCTAAGGGACCCATCGTATTCTCATCTTCGAGTATTCGGGTGCTTATGCTATCCTCTGTTTCTATCTACTACCATTAATAAACTCCAACCCCGGTCCGTTGCGTGTATTTTTTCGGGATACCCATCTAACCATCGTGGTTACAAATGTTATGACCTATCGTCCAATAAAATAATTGTGAGAAGCTACGTAGTCTTTGATAAATCAAATTTTCCCTTTATCAAAATACATTGTTATGTGCCTCTTACCTATGAGTTTCTTGATAGCATGCCCCCGTATTTGGTCCACCATTTGGCCTCCCAAACTGGCCCAACTTCCTCGGCCTAACGAGTTTTTCCGCCTTCCCATCCTGTTGGGCCACATTGCCCGAGCCCAGTGGCTGCCAGACAAACTGGGCCACTCACTGGCAGCCCACTGCCTGGCAGTCAACTAGGCAGTGGTCCAGGCGCGGGTAGTACCGTCCCAGCGTGCTCGGACCCACTGCCGGGCGGTGCGTCACCTCCTCCGCTCGATATCACGTCCTCCGTCCATCCAGCTCCGGCCCAACGACCAGTCACTCGTAGTCAGCACTGGATTTTAAAACAAAATATGAAATATGGCCTTTATACTCATTTTACTAAATCACCGTTACCTCATAATCTTGTTTCTGCTCTTCATGACCCGAATTGAAAAATGGCTATGGATGATGAATATAATGCTCTTATTAAAAATATGACTTGAGATTTAGCACCTCGTCCTCCTAATGTTAATGTGATTCGGTCTATGTGGATTTTTAGTCATATAGAAAAGTCTGATGGTACTTTTGAGAGGCATAAAACCCGTCTTGTAGGTGATGGAAAAACTCAACAAGTTGGTGTGGACTGTGGTGAGACTTTTAGTCAGGTGGTCAAACCGGCTAATATCCGCATGGTGCTGAGTCTGGCACTTTTGAAGGCATGGCCTCTACATCAGCTTGATGTAAATAATACAGTCCTGTATGAAGAACTCAATGAAGCGGTATACATGTACTAACCTATGGGCTACAAAAGCCCCTCTTATCCTGATCATGTTTGCTTACTGAAGAAATCTTTGTATGGGCTCAAACAAGCTCCTAGGGCCTGGTACAAGAGGTTTCCTGATTATGTTTCTACTATTGGGGTTTTTAATAGCAGGTCTGATCATTCTGTCTTCATATACCGACAGGGTCCTGATATAGCTTGTCTTTTTCTATATGTGGATGATATTATATTGACTGCTTCATCTGACGCTCTTCGTAAGTCTATTATGTCCCTGCTCAGTTCCGAGTTTGCTATGAAAGATCTGGGGCCTTTGAGTTATTTTTTGGGGATAGCTGTAACACGATATGCATGTGGTTTATTTTTATCTCAGAAGAAGTATGTAAAGGAAATTATTGAGCGGGCTGACATGTCATCATGCAAGCCGTCTGTCACTCCGGTTGATACTAAACCTAAGTTGAGTGCCACTTCCCGTACACCATATGATGATCCATCACATTATCGCAGTCTTGCAGGCGCCTTGCAATATCTTACCTTCACGAGGCCCGACATATCTTATGTTGTGCAACATGTTTGCTTATTTATACATAACCCTATGAAGGATCACATGCAGGCTCTTAATCGCATTGTGCGCTATAATTAGGGTACCCTTTATCATGGCTTGCATCTTTATCCATCTTCAACATCCACTCTTATTGCTTACACTGATGCAGATTGGGTGGCTGTCCGGACACCAGAAGTTCCACCTCTGGCTACTGTGTGTTCCTTGGTGATAATTTGGTATCTTGGTCATCCAAACGGCATGCTACTTTGTCTAAATCCAGTGCCGAAGCAGAATACATGGGAGTTGCCAATGTGGTTTCCGAATCGTGTTGGCTTCGCAATCTTCTTCTCGAGCTCCACTGTCCTATTTTGAAGGCAACATTGGTTTATTGTGATAATGTGAGTGAGATTTATCTCTCTGGAAATCTGGTTAATCATCAACGCACTAAACATATAGAACTGGATATTCACTTTATTCGCGAAAAGGTTGCTCGTGTGCCGATACGTGTCTTACATGTCCCGTCACGCTATCAGATCGCAGATATTTTTACGAAAGATCTTTCGTTGATTCTGTTTGAAGATTTTCGAGACAGTCTCAGCATACGTCGACCTCCCGCTTCGACTGAGGGGGTGTGATAGAATAGGAAAAATATAATTAGTCATAATTGTGTATATTTTGTATATGGTAAGTGTATATTTAGTCAAATTCATTACCTTATGTACCTAGGATAATTGTGTATATTTTGTATATGGTAAGTGTATATTTAGTCAAATTCATTACCTTATGTACCTAGGATTAGGATAATTTATTACCTTACATACATATGATTAGGATTGTATTATTAGGTATATATATTACCCCTTTGGAATAAAATAATCAAGGAAAAATATTTCTTACATTCGTGAAAGTGAAGGGGACTCAAAGTTGTAACCAGAAGTTTTATTGTTGCTTATTATTGATGGTGTTCTTTTTTTTTTATCTTAGTTTAATTATAGTTGCAACTAAGAATTATATGGTACATGGTTGATAGCTAGTAGGTAGCTAAGTCTAGAGTGGAAGTGGGATGGTCCCCAAATATATCTGATATTTTAGCGTTGGAACAAGTAAGATTATTATATGGTTTATTCGCTATCGTTATCACGATAAAAGCAATGGTTTGGTCTCATAGGGATCTAGTGGCTCAATTGTTTGGCTACCTGAGCTTTCACTTTATTGGTGAGGGTTCGAATCTCCACGTTGTAATCCCTTCCCCATTTTCCCTTCTCCTACCCCTATGTAATAATAAAAAAAAAGATGGTCTGGGCTAGGTTATCTCAACTAAACTGTAATATTTGTCAGTCCTAATTCTATAAATACTGACTGCTTTTTTGATGATAGAAATTTTTGATGTTCGATGTCCATATTAAGGCATGATTAAATTCGTATTCGTGCCGAAAAGTTTCATATTGGATAAAAACGCTTCCTAACAAAAGTAATTTTTATATCTGGTAAATTTGTAATTGAAATTCATGCTTTGGTTTGTCGGCATTGTACTATTAGAAAATTAGTTTTTAGGAATTTCCGAAAATAGTAAAAAAAAAAAAAGAAGACGAATTCACATGATTATTTTAGAAATTATAATAATAATGGATGATTTTCTGGATGAATCATCAACAATTAAAATGAAAAGCGAAAGGAGAAAAAGATAAGAAAAAACAGGGAAGATAATCAAGAAAAATAACAAAAATGGAAAAAAAGAAAAGAAGAAGATGAGATTTCAAAATGTCAAAAGGTAATAAGAATATGTTATTTTTTCATTTTTCTTAATCAAATTCTTAAACTTGTGAAATAAGAATTGTAACTTAATAATATTCACTAGAATTCTTAAGAAAATAATCCAGATGGAGGGTTAAAATTACATGATTCTTTACATTTGAGAATAGAATATTAAAACTAAGGAGGGTCATTTGTTCCATATTGATTTGTTGAGTTGAATTTTCTTTTACTTTTGGTATTAATTTTAGAAATATAATTAGAACAGTTGAAGAATAGAGAGGAAAATAAAATTGATAGATAGTTAAAAATTTATCTCAATTAAAAAAATTAATAATGATTATTTAAACTTATTTTAATTTTTTAATGAACGCGCGAATAAATTCACTAATTTATAAAAGAAACGAATAATCTTAATTATTTAGAAGGGTTACATGCAAGGGATGATCCTAGGCTAACTAAAATATAGTAAAATAAAATTAAACATAAGGGATACAATCACTTTCTTATGATGTCAAGTGACACTTTTAATTTGTCTCTCTACTTGCTTTTGGAGACATATTCAACTACATGATATCATCCTTTAATTAGCAAGTAGGTGTTCGTAACCCTATTTTGCTACCATATATAGTTGTTCTAAGGGATGGATCCCCTAGCCTCCTCATCAGCAACTTGCATTCATTTTCATGATTCAGTTTGTACCAATTTTTTTATTATTATTATTATGGATAGAATATTATCGGCCTTACTCTTTTATTTTATTTCTTATCAAGAAAAGAGTTGTTAACACGATCGGCTTTATCATTTTTATGTACTTGAAAATGTATTAATATTGAGTTTAGATGATGAGCTAACACTAAGTTAATTCTTGTTACCTTTCATTTTACTTTATCTTAAGGGGTATCAACATCAATTTTCTACTCATTTCCGATGTGATTCCAAACCATATCTTAAAAATACTTGTATTGGAGGTGGATGTAGCTTAAAAGAAGCCTAACTTTAAAAGCGTAAATAGAATGCTTTCAAAGAATAAAGTGTTGATTACACATGGAATGACGTTAAATAAGTCTAGTTAATGAGCACTAATTCTGAGCTAATTTTGTGATTATTGACATCTAACGTAAAAAACGTGTGGACTCACGTGTCACCGTGACTACATAGACTGTGACTATCACAGTATTAAAATAGGAAAGTGAAGATTAGATTAATCCTCAAAAGTGTTTGATTGTTCATCACGATTGACCTTTTCTTCATCAATTAAATTTAGTGCTGACCAGTATGATTACTGTTCATATTAAGTCTGATCCAAAGAAGAAAAAAATCTTAATTACAAATTCTAGAAAATTAGTCTTTACAAAGAACGTTAAACCAATGACCTACCCACTTAGTCAGCTTGGTCCGCGTTAGAATGCACATTGATTCATGTTGATATCTTATTTTTAATTCAAGCTAATTAAGAATTTTAGTGGTGATCTATGTATCAGAAAAAATAGAAATTCAAAAAATTATATATTCTATCACTTGTTTTACTAAAGGAAAAAGGGTCACATTTACCCATATAAATTCAAAAATTATCTATATCTATTATCTGCTATACTAATGGGATAAAATTATCCTTGCCATTAGAAAAATAATAAAAAACACCGGGTGCTCCACCATGGCTATTAAAATCTCATGTGGCCTGACATTTGGATGAGGTGATCTTTATGTAAATAATGAATTTTAGGCCTAACTTAATCACAAAAGCTAATTTGTAGGGTGAGAATTGTCCAAATCTATATTTTCATTCCATATCCGATGTGGAACTCTTAACACTTTAATTAAATATATGAATAATATGTCCTCTAGATCTTACGGTCTTAACACGGTACATGAGATCTGAAATAATGAGTTAAATAATAAATATAGAAAGTGATATATTTTTTTTTTTAAAAATTGTAGTAAGATACATAGATTCAAACAGAAAGAGTATTTACTTTTTCAGACGAACAACACCATATCCAAAATAATTGTTGGGATACAATTGTTGTAGTTAACGGGAAGTAAGTAACTATTACAATAGTAAGAAATGATAAATTAAATATTACAATAAATTGTAAATCAAGAACTTAACAAACTGCTTTGTGATTTGTTGAGTCGAGTGATGATACTCTGTCTTTAAGACAAGATTGTCTCGTATATCTCCTTTTACGTTGTCGGGCAATAGTCTCCCAAGATACAACAACAACTTAACAATTGAGCAAATGAAACTCAAGTGTTACTCTTGAAGAACTTTGAGTATAGTAACTTTGCTAGAGAGGAAGAAAATGAATTCAGAAAATTCTGGAGTATTTTCTAAGTGTTATTCTCTTCAATTGAGCTAATGGCCTCAATTTATAGTGTAAGGAGAAGACTCCTCATCTAGCCAACTAATGACCTTCAATAGCCATGTAATGACACTTACTTGAGAGGTTACATTCAACCAAATAATGGTTGAATTCATGTACCAAGTAATGAAGAATTAATGCTCCAAAATCAGCCCAAAGGTCAGAACTTTTCAACTTCCGTCGCAGCATTCTGTCTCCGAAGCGTCGCGACTCTGTGGATTAGCGTCGCGGCGCCGCGACTCTAGTAACTGATTTCCGACACG
Source organism: Anisodus acutangulus (assembly GCA_029783415.1). Taxonomy (NCBI): domain Eukaryota; kingdom Viridiplantae; phylum Streptophyta; class Magnoliopsida; order Solanales; family Solanaceae; genus Anisodus; species Anisodus acutangulus. The sequence goes on from CM056496.1 coordinate 54,900,233, forward strand.
TTTCATCTTACACTTCTTCCTTCGTTTACCAACGTGGAATACTTTGTCATTTGACCAATAACTGTCCATCATTCTATGTCTCAAACGTATTACATACGTACCAATATCTCTTTCACTAATGAAATTTGTGATACTTGGCTCTCCGTGTGCACGTGTGTGAAAATGATGTTTCCGATGTGCGGGGCCCCAATTGTTTGAGTCATAAATAATGGGATACACTTAATTCCACATTAGTAAATTTCCAACAATCCCCTCTTGAAAGAGATTTTGGCGCACGCACATGGTGCCTTTTTCAGCAATCTTTCAGCGGACCGATGTTGCATCTGGATAGGTAGCTTCCGCTTTGAACCTTCCATAGTTGAATACCATCGGTCTTACTTACTGTGCGGTGAACATGATGTCTTGAACCGTCAGTGTTTAGTGTAAGTCAAGTCAACAGTACCAATACAACAACTTCCCTTACTCTGTTCTTCGTAATATTTTGTCTGTTGTGGCCGTGGACACTTCTTGGATTCTTAAGTGCGTTCATTTGAGGCGGCCTGTCCTCGCACAAATAGGTGGTCTCCTACAAGATATCCTGTTATACCCCACTTAACAAGTGTTAGGAATCATTAAAAGTTTCCCCAAACCTAACCTCAACCGGTGATGATCATTAAAGGTTTTGGATACTTAACCTTTACCCACATTGCAGATAGCACTTATAGTCTATCGCGGGAACGACTTTGGATTTGGTGTTTTTTTACAGAAATCACTATCCAAAGTGCTAATGCTTCCACCGAAGCGCTCAACTGAACCTTTACAACTTAGTTTTCCCATTGAACCTAATTCCTGGGATCTCCAGTCAGTAAGGTTGGGTTACCACTGTATTGGTCCTTATACCTTGGGTTTTAAGTCCATGTACCAATTGTCGTTGGGCTGTTAAAGGTTCACGGTGGTGTATGCCTGGCCCAAATCAGTCGGGGCCAGGCTGGCTGGCTTCTGCAGTCTTCTTCTTCTTCTTTGAGCTATGATCGCATTCTGCGATTCTTTCTTCTTCTTTGGGTATGTCAGTGGGCTCGCTGCTGCTGCTGGTGGGCCTGTCTGGTGGCTGGGACAGGGCCCAAGAGGCCAGTCGACCAAGGCTGCTGGGCCCAGGCCCTGTAGTCGAATGCGGGCATGCAGGCGAGGCCCAGTTCTGCTGGTTGGGCCACTTCGCCGCCGTTAGACCATCTTCTTCTTTGTCCGATGGCTGTTGTCCAGTCCACTGGTTGCGTTGGCCCTTTCCGCGGCCCTTGCCTTTATTGTTGCGACCTCTGCCGCCACGACCTCCGCCGCTCTGTTGCTGCTGCTGCTGCTGCTGCTTCTTTGGAATCGCTATTCTTCTTTGGCCGCAGTGTCGCCATCCCGCCAATCCGCTAACGCCTTTTGATTATGTTCCTCTTGTTTAGCACGTCTAGTTTCTTCCAACAATAGTTGTGAACGTGCCTTGTTGAAACTTGGGAGAGGGTCGGCTTGTTGAATCATTGTTGCGAGTGTGTCATATTCACCTTTCGGTAAACCCGCAACAAGTTGAAGCACCATCTTGGTTTCTGAAACAGAAGTCCCGACGTTGGATAGTTGATCGGTTATGAGTTTCAGTTGCTTACAATATTCGGACATGTTGTTAAAATTCTCGAGGCGGGTATTGTTGAATTGCTCTTCCAAATACACAACCTGAGTATTTTTATTGTCCTGAAAGATTTCTTCTAGCCGGACCCAAAGTTCACGTGCCGTAGCACCTGTTTTCATGATAGTGCATAACAGATCTTTGGAGATGGTGCCGTAGATTCATTGTTTGACGATGGCGTCAAGACGACGCCATATTGAGTCTGTAACATCGGTGGGACGAGGAACAGATTCGTCAATGTGATTGAGCACGTTGTATGCACATGCATGAATGTAGAATAGTTCCATCCACATGGAATATTGACAGTCTTCTTGGTCAAGAATTATAGGGATAAAATTCTTGATGTTGTTAACGGCGAATGCCGGATGAAAAGAAGTTACTGAACGTTGAGAGGGTTTTTCAAGTGTTCCAGTGGTTGAAACGGAATTTGTGGGGGAAGACATGGTTGCCGCCTGTCGAGGGAAGGGAATTTTCTGGTTTGGCCGAAATATGGAGGAAGAAACCAAAAAAAAAAAAAAACAGAAAAAAAAAAATTCGGCCGGGAATGAGGATTTAGGTTTTAGGCTCTGATACCATGAAAGATAGAATAATTTCCCTTGGAAATTTCTTTCATTATTCACAATATATATAGTTGTACAAGGTTGATTCCTAATATGGTACGAATCCTAACTTACCTTACAAAGGTTGATTCCTAATACAATTAGAATCCTAAGTTACCTTAAATATACATTTATCATAATTACAAAATATACGATGAATATTCTGAGAATATTCGCTAATACCCTAGACATGCAGAACATCTGATCTTTGGGTAAGCCCTTTGTCAGTGGGTCCGTTATGTTATCCTTTGATTTTATGTAATCAATGGATATTATATCCGTGGTGATCAGTTGCCTAACAGTCTTATGTCTCCGTCGAATATGACGAAACTTGCCGTTATACATAGAACTTTGTGCCCTTCCTAGAGCCGACTGACTGTCGCAGTGGATCATTATAGAAGGTACAAGTTTGTCCCAACAAGGAACATCTTCTAAGAATTCGTGAAGCCACTCAGCTTCTTCTCAAGCTTTGTCTAAAGCGATAAACTCCGATTCCATCGTGGATCGGGCGATGCAGGTTTACTTAGAGAATTTCCAAGAAACATCCCCACCATCAATTGTAAATACATAACCACTGATGGACTTGGTGTTCTCTATATCATATATCCAGTTTGGATCACTGTACCCCTCTAGTACAGTTGGATATCTCGAATAATGCAACCCGTAAGTTAGCGTGTATTTCAGGTATCGTAGTACCCGATTCAACGCCTTCCAATGATCATTACTCGGATTACGGGTAAACCTAGCCAACTTGTTGATTGCATAAGCAATATCAGGTCGGGTGCAGTTTGTTATGTACATCAAACTCTCAATCACTTGTGCATATTGCTCCTGGCATACGGGTGCACCACGATTTTTATCAATCTTTTGATTTCTATCCATTGGTGACTTTATAGGCTAACTGTCAAACATCTCAAACTTTCTCAACACATCCTCGATGTAGTGAGACTGAGATAAGACCAGTCCGTCAGATGTCTTAGAGATCTTTATCCCTAAGATGACATCTGTGATACCCATATCCTTCATGTCGAAGCATTGTTTCAACATGTTCTTAGTCTCTAGAATCAAGCTAGGAATGCTCCCTGTGATTAACATGTCATCTACGTACAGACATATCATGACGAACGAGTCAGAATTACCTTTCATGTAGACACATTTGTCACACTCATTAATGGAGAAACCCTTCGATAGTAGAGTACTATCAAATTTTTCGTGTCATTACTTCGGGGCTTGTTTCAGTCCGTACAGGGATTTGACAAGCCGACTGACTTTCTTCTCTTGCCCTGGAACCACATACCCCTCGGGTTGTTCCATATAAATTTCTTCTTCCAAATCACCATTTAGGAAGGCTGTCTTGGCATCCATTTGATGTATCTCAATGTCACGCAACGCTGCGATCGCAATAAATACTCGTATGGACGTCATCCTAGACACCAGGGAGTACGTGTCAAAATAGTCAAGGCCTCCCTTCTGCCGATAGCCCTTGGAGGCGCCGCGGCGCTCCGGCGCCTCGGCTCAGACGGGGCTGCGCCGCGGCCTTTCGCGGTGATTTCCGACACGTTTCATCTTACTCTTCGTACACTTCTTCTTTCGTTTATCAACGTGGAATACTTTGTCATTTGGCCAATAACCGTCCATCATTTTATGTCTCAAAAGTATTACATAGGTACCAATAACTCTTTCACTAATGAAATTTGTGATACTTGGCACTACGTGTGCACGTGTGTGGAAACGATGTTTCCAACGTGCGGGACCCCAATTGTTTGAGTCATAAATAATGGGATATACTTAATTCTACATTAGTAAATTTCAACAATAATGACATATTAAGAAAATCTGAGTGAGCAAGTACTATGGAAAACGAGTTAAATTATTTGTCAATGCTAATCTCTAAAGTTTAAATAAAGAATGAAGATAATGAAAAAGGTCCAAATGTCTCTCTCTTTTCTTTTCTTGTCTTTTCACTTTGTTCCTTCATAACTTTAAGTAGAGTATTTTATATCTACGTGTCGTCGGTCGTGTGCTCATATTTTTATTTCGTGTACCTTCTTAATTACCCATTATGTGTTTGACTTAAGTTTGTTACACACCCATCAACAATAAATTAGTGTCCGACTTAAAACTTATACAAAAAGGCATCATCAATTAAATTAGGGGAAGAAGACGGAAAGACAGATATATTTGGTTGACTTAATTAATTGAGATAGTCAATTTTTAAAACACACACACACACATTGGGCGTGAAAAAAAATGAAAAAAAGAAAAAAAGAAAAAAAGAAAAGAAATAAAAATGAGTTGGAGTCCTTTAGGAGTTTGGACAGTGCATCAATTATCATGCAAGAATAAAAAGGGTGTGGGGGTGTTTCTTTTGTCTAGGTACTTAGAATTAGAATAGTTAGATGCTTAAAACGGTTTCATGATAAGTTTTAAACTTTATTTTAAGCCTAAGACATGAGTCTCATCCTTGTAAATTAATGAAAAATTAGTCCCCCGGACATAGCTGGATGACAAAGGAGGAAAACTTGAAATCCAGTTAGAAGCCTGCAGCGTGGGTTCGAACCCTGGTGTGAGCAATTTTCTCTCTTCTGGGGTAGACCTTGTAGATGATATCAGTTGCTCTGTTCTCAAACACTGGTCATTCAGGCGCATCCTACGATTTACTGGTAGTAGTGCTGATGGACCGGGACTACTATCTCCAGGAATAGTATGCCGTAAGCTGGGAAACTGAATATCAGGAAAAAAAATTAATGAAATATTGCCTACCGGTACTTACCAACCATTTCATAATAAATACAACATTATTTTTCTGATCTAATTGTTTGATGGAGTATTAGTTTCTATCAGTCAGACTTAGCAATCAATATTGTACAACATAATTTTTTGTTGCTAAGTATATAGTATGCCATTTTTTGGTTTAAAATTGAAGAAAAAGATAGTCCGGTGCGTTAAGCTCCCGCTATAAGTAGGTCAAACCACATTGAATGTTATTTACGCAATCTTACCTTGCACTATTGTAACCGCCCTTTAAGTAGGTTGAACCCGTAACCTGGTGACAAGATGATCGATAACTTTTATCGTTGTGCCAAGCCTCGCTCAATGATGGCTTAAAATTGCGAACCAATATAAAATTTTGAATTTCAAGAACAAGTAGTAATTTATATATAAGGAAGTAAAAGTTCTGGTTACAACTTTGAGCCTCCATTTTCAAGAAGGAATAAAAAAACCAAGAACAGAAAATTCCACAGTGCATCCCATGGGATGCTAAAAATCCAAACCATTGTATGCACAAAATGAAATGAACTGTGAAATCAAATACTTAATGTATTTATATCAAACCTATCACTCATCACTATAACATAAGGATTCCCCCCCCCCCCCTCCTCTTATTAGACAAACAACAAGAATAAGCTAAGCCATTTTGTTCCCTCTTTAAGTCCTGACCACAGGCGAATTCATCGGAGAGTGAGATGGTGAGTTGAAATCATCCAATCGACGAAACGATAAGCTGATTTGAAGTTTGCTCCTGCTGCATTGCTTCTTGAAAGCAGCAACTTTATTATTAAGTCCCTTTGTAAGCACAAAGTTCCTAATCCTTCTTAATGCAGTTCTCATAGTTTCATCATCCATATTCGCGAAACAAACTCTAAACCAACCAGGATCAGAACAATGAAAAGAACAACCTGGTGAAACATTAAGCTTCACTTCATTGATAATAATTCTCCACAGTTCTAATTCAGCATCAAATGTTGGTTCATTAAGAAGTCTCCTTAAATCCATCCAGAAAAATAAACCAGCATTGCTCTTCAATGTGCTGATCCCAACTTGTGCAAGTCCTTTTGTGAACATTCCATGTCTTGTTCCGAGCCTTTCGGAACTCTCAGCAATAAATTTCTCAATGAAAAATTCATCAGACAACATTGATGCAAGCAAATGTTGTGTCTGTGTTGAAACTAGCCCGAAACTTGACATTTTTCTAGCAATGTTCACTACGGTGTCATTGTACGAGTAAACAATTCCAACTCTGAATCCCGGAAATCCCAAATCTTTGGACAAACTATAGACAATGTGGATCAAATCTTTGTTGCATCCAATCATTTCCTCTACTATTTCGGAAACACTGATGAATTTGGGCTGATCAAAGACCGTGGCAGCATAGATTTCGTCACATACTAAGTGGATATTTTTCGAATTGATGAATGTTACTATGTCTCTGAGTGTGTCCTTGTCAAGAACAGTGCCTAATGGATTTGAAGGATTGTTTATAAGTAAGCCCTTTATTTTGATATTGGAATCTTGAGCTTTTTCATATGCTTCTTCTAAGGCTTTTCTAGTGACTTTGAAATCATTAGAACTGTCACAAACAACTGGAAGAAGCTGTACACCAGTTCTCCACCTCAAATCTCTGTCAAATCTGCAATATTACAAATGAAATATTTACTTTAGTACCTCATAATTCAATATACTAGCAAACTTGAAAATCATGCAAGTTTTTCTTATTCTAACTACAACATTCCCTTTTTGCCTATGGAAACATGTCTCATCACATGTAGGACAGTCTATTTGTTATTGTTTCTAATAAAATACATTATGTATGACTTTATGAGACAAATGATTAAAAAAATTGTTAATGGATCAAGTCGTAATACATTATGGATGACTTTTTGGTCCTTGTCACTTAGGACCAGGAGGTTATGAAGGATGCTAACTTTTGTGCAGATGAGTAGTTGATTTCATGTCCCACCCCAATAATTTAACTAGGTCCAAGCACCAAAATAAGTTAAAAATTTACAGGTCAAAGGAAGACTCTTTTGAATTATGATAGTGATTTTTAAATGATAAGTGTCCCCAAGTTGATGAATGAATTAAAAATGACTAAGACTTAGAAATTTCTTAAAGAAAACATCACTGATTTATGAGTTGGTAAGGACTATAAGAAAAGGTTTTCTTGATTCGAGTTATGAGAACGGAGAAACTCTTGATCAGAAGTCTCTACTTTTGGAGAGTTCTATGTGACATGAAGCAGTAGATTTTGAATACCGGATAGTAAAAAAATAAAATAAAAAGCGATTGTTCTTACCCAGGGTAATATGGCGTAGGAACCAAAAAAGCATCACCAGGATCAGCCAAGCAAAAAGCAAGCATTTCATGAGCACCAGTTGCTCCTCCACTCATTAATATTCTTATTGGATCATATGTCACTCTGTCTCCTCTCACTTTCTCCATAAACCTTGCCACTGCCTAAAGGAATCCTCAAATATTTCATATGATAATTAGAACACTGAATAATTAATGAATAAGAAAAGAAATTGCAACTAATAATCTGGATTTGTTAGTTTTTTCTTATTTTAAATCTTACTTGTCTAAACTCTGGCAAGCCATGATAGTCTTGAAAAATAGCAACATCCTTGAAATCTTCAGCTCCATCAGCTGTGCAAATTGATGCTTTTGGATTATTCACCACCCATTCTTGGATTAAATCAAAGCAAAGCTGCAAAAAAACATCAAAAATAAGAAATTTATTAACAAAAACTCTTAAAGTTTTCAACTTTAACCATTTTATCAACAAAACAGAAGACAATACATTATAAGTGTTGATTTTTTTTCTCGTACCTGATTTTCTGCAAGACCCATCTGAATAACACCATTTGGATTCTCAGTTTGATGAAAAGGGTCATTTGCATAAGCCCTCCAACCATCAAAATAGGCTGAGTTCTCTCCATGTCCATCATTAGTTGCTATCTTTGAAAGAAGCTGCTGCTTTTGGTTATTGCTTGAAATGACCACCATCTTTTGAAATTCTTCTAAAAAGAATCAAAAACTTTCAATCAAATGAAGTGGATATTTGCTAATTTGGTAAAATAAAAAGCTCTTTTGAGACTTTGAATATTAGTACTAGTAGTTTGTAAATTTGTTGAATGAATATTGAAGTGTTAAGTGAAGCCTTATTTATACTTGTAAAGTCTAAGTGCTACATTGTCGTGGTGTTGTAAGAAGTTTCTATGAAAGATAGAAATCTACACGCACACGTACACACACCCCCCCCCCACTCCACTCCCCCCCCCCACACGAGTATTTATTATCAAAATATTGAGATACGGTAGGTGTTATAGTACGTATGTGTATGCTAATAGCGCACTAGTTATGAACTGTAAAGGTCCCCTTCATTTTCCTAATCTCCCTACCAAACTCAAGGATAAATATGAAATATATATTCTCTTAAGAACTTGGAAGTCCTTAAAATTTTCTAGAAATTGGTTGAAGATAATGAATAGTCTAACTCCTAAGAGATTTACGAGGAAGGTGTGTTTGATACTATAAAAGTAAAGTTATTGAATATCTTTAAATTGAGTACTATCTGATAAGTTCAATATAATAGATGTAAAAAGTTATATTTTGTTCTCAGCTATCAATAGAAACATATTCTATAATAATATTTTTTATGAAATGACTTATGTCATATCAAACACAAATTATATATATTAATTATTACTATTAGTTGTAGACTTCTAGAGAATTTTTTGAAGATTCTTCTGAATAATCTACTATTGAACGCGCTAATTCTGTAAAAAGAAAAAAAAACTTGGGAGAGCATATCCTGAGAAATTTTAGTACATGAAGAATTAATTCGCCCGAAGGTAATTAAATAGGATTTTGTTATAATCGGTTCTCGGATTTAATTACTCTAAAACAACTACTTCAATCGTGTAAACTTAATAGGTACTTGATTATGCAATATGAAAATGAACTTGTGTCAAAGATTTACTAATATCATACTATTTGATTATTGCGAATGGCTCCAAATTTCTAATTAAAACAATTAAATGTCGGCGAATAAGAGCAGTATATGCCAAACCAATGGATAACATAAGGAATTTTACTTAGCTGTTTGGTTGCAACTTTTAAAATTACGTTGTAGGTTTAATCGCAATCTTGTCGGATGATGTGTGCATTTTTTAGACCTAAAAGACAAAAGTAGGAAAATCGTACGTGTGTTTCTTTTTCTTTTGTTGCCTTCATAAGTGATTGTCTCTAAGATCTTACATAAAAAAAAAAAAGAATAGTTAGTAATTCAATTTTTTATAGCCAAATAGAAACTAGAAAATACTTTGAAACATTATGGTCCACACATAATTATACAACTACGCATTGAAAATACTTTCCTTAAAAGTGTTCGATACAATGCCTTTAATCCACAAAAAATATGGCTAAAGAAAGAACACCATATCTTCTATATTCCATGGAGGGTGTAAAATTCAACTAATTTCCCGATTAGGAAAATAATTTTTCCATGATCAATTACTATTTGAATACAATAAATGATTCTATAAAAATCTCAGATATTTTATTTATCGATCTCCTGTGTTATATCTTGTCGATCTCATAAGAAAAAAGCCATATGTCTAAAAGATCATTTATTATAGACCATAAAACAGATCTCCCTTCCCCTTCTTCTATGATCGGTCTTGTTATCATATTTGAATTTTACTTTTTTCTTAAAGGAAAGTTAAAGTATTATCATAATTATTTTTACTTTTCTTAAAAAGAAAATATAATTTTCTTTCATATTTGGCTATTTCTTGTCTTAGAGAAAAAGTTTTTGACATTTATAAATTGAAGACATCATTCTCACAACTACAACACAAGCATCCACAATATAGTCATTTAGAGAGTTTTGTTTAGGGAGATATTTTTCTCTCTATAAAAGGTTTTTATATTAGTTTTTCATATGCAGGTCAATTGACCAAATCCATATCATATAATAAAGACTTTTTATAGTTTTTTTCAGTCATTTGATTTATCGTCGTTCAAGGTTTACAATTGTAAGTTTTCGCATGACGCCCTGTTATTTCGAACCCAACAGTTGGTTAATCAATCCAAAATTGACGGTTAATATGGTAATAGTATGGTATATAATTATAGCGTTTTAAGTTATATATTTGCATTGTCACGTAGCCAAAAGAATATCTACATGTAAGTCTTCTTAAGATGTGGAGATTTTGTAATTCTGAACATTAGAAAAATTACCTGCTAACGCAAGTAAATATCACCTGATTTGTAATATATCGACGATGCATATAACTTAAACTCATAATTACTACTTATTAGTGAATATTGTTAGAATATTCACTATATATTTTATAATTATTAGTGTTGTATAATTATGATAGTTATATGATCCTTATTACACACTATACTCACTTTGGCTCATGCTTACACGTTTTCTCAAAAGACCTCATATCATTTAAGAATATCGCCACACCTACATATACTTAGCTTTTATTTGTTGTCAATTTTAATGTGATCAAATTTTGTTTATTCAACAAGTCTTCCTCACTCCAATAACAATATTTTTGGGAAAAAAGACTAAGTTTTCTTGAGGGTACTCGTACGCATTTGACTTTGTGAGATTAAGCAAGTGAATTAGTGGTTATTAACTTCTTGCACATATGATATGTTTTTCTTAAAGCACAGCTAATTGATTATTGAACCATAAAATACGTAAACGCTCATGCACATGCACAAAAATAGAAACAAAACGTGAATTATTTGCATTTAATCCATTAAAAAAATCCTTCTTATATATTATTTAACGCGGTCGGTGCCTCATTTTTCCTTCGATTTTCAAATTCTTCCTAAGTTTTTGGTAGGAAAAAGAATGATTAATTTCTAAATAAAATGAAACAGTATGTACTCCCATTTCATGTAATAGTACAATTGTTACTATATTTGGCACTGCGTTATTGGTTGTACTCTCACTTCTTATGTCCACACGTAAATTTAACAATGCTTTGACGAATACAAAAATGGGCATTATATTTCCAAATTGCATTATAATGTAAAACACTCCATAAAATGATATTTGTGTCAAATCAAAAGAAATGACACTTCTCAGAGAATGTTAAATTTCTGATTGAAACGTTTTTTTCTCACAATCCCTGTTAAATTTAATTAATTGTCAATATTTGCTAAATATTTGACGGACATATAAAAATACTCACTTTCATCAAAGTTAGAGGATCAAAACTGTTAAAAATTTAAGGAATCTTTTTAAACCTACGCTTAAGCTTAAAAAACCATTTTAAGCTAAATAGATTGAATACAATTTGTGTATTTGACTCACATTGAGTTATTAAATGTAAAGAAGTTTGTCATACACAGAGGTAAAGATAGGATTTAGTGCTTATAAGTTCTGAATTATATACGACGTAGCTTATTGAACTCTTGATAAATTATTTTTAAGCATAAATATAGGGTTTGAGCCAGCGGCGAAGTTATAATTTGAAGCTTATGAAATCAGAATTCTAGCTTTTTTTAAGTTACTGAATTTTAAATTAATTATGATTTATACCTATTAAATTAATTTCTTAAAATAAATATAATATTTAGATCAAGATTACCGTGTTCGATCGAACCATGCCATATGATGACATGGAATCTCTGCCAAGTCAGTGATAAATATGAGACAACTTGCTAATGATTAGTGTATGAATGATTTTAATTTATAACGAAAGTAAAATTAAAATCTCTCATATAATGGAGAAATATATTTTATCCTTTTTCTATTAGTAAATCTAAAAGACTAAGTCGGAGTTCGGCCGTAGAAAACAAAAAAAAATCATTTTTTTGAAAATTTTAAAGTTGGAGTTGTGTTTGGTCATAGCTTTTGCAAATAATATTTGTTGTTGAGATGTACTTTATCAACAAGGTTTTGATTGTGAAAAAAATGAAAAACAAGATCTTAATTATTTTTTAAATTCCAAAACAACTTCAAGTTGTATTTAGAATTTTTATGACCAAACACTGATTTTTTTAAAAAAATTTTAAAAAATTGAAAATGAATAATTCTTATGTCAAAAAACTCTCGTGTTTTTCCATCTGAAAAATGTTTGGTTTTTTTGAATTAAACAATTTAAGTACAAGCTAAAGTAGTTATGCTTTTCGTATAATATTGAAAATCTACTATTATTTCACCAAGCAAATGCAGTACCTAAAAAGAATGCTTTTTCTCCGTCCACATATTTTAAGCAAATTTTCACTCAAAATCATTCAACTAGTAGGCAAGCTTTTAATTTCTGTCCATGTTTGGAATTTGGCCGACCATGGTATGCTGGACTTTTTTGAACATATTAAAATGATCTCATTACACTTTCATATATATATATGAACCAAACTTAAAACTTAATGAAAGTATATTCTCATCTTTTCGGCTAATTGTGCATTTGACTAACAAATGATATTTACTTTAGAGATTAACTAATATCCTCGTGTAAAATATTTTTACACATTCAGGTAATTTTTACTGGCAATTGCCGGTTATCAACCCTTCTAAGTAGTAATTTTCAGTTTTATTTTTCTCTCTTTTTTAACCCTTGCCAGTTCCCTCCGTAATTCTCTCTGGCCTTCTAAATCTTCATATCTATTTTATGTTCTCTCTCCTCATTTAAACTCATATAAAGAGACTATAATTTTTTTCCCAATATGCGTCTCTTTTTATGCTAATTGATGTTCATTTACAACAATTTAGTTTGAGATTCCTATGGTATTGCAACCAGTTGGCTTTCTATTCGATCTCTCTTCACACCTTGCAAATTTTATACTTAATCTTATTGTTTATATTGTAGATTAATCATAAACTAGTTATTCAGCATGAATAATTGATTATAATGCTATAAAATTTTCCAAATATATACTATTAGAAAAGGCTAAAGAAATTCAAGACCAAGCTAATAATGAATAAAGATAATGGACTTTTCGCACACTGTACGTTAATATAATATATTCAAAAGTCTACTTAGAAGGGTTGATAACCGGCAATTGCCAGTAAAAATTACCTGAATGTGTAATAATATTTTACACGAGGGTATTAGTTAATCTCTTTACTTTTCTTCACGTGCATGACTCTATTCCTTAATACTAATCTAACTTAAATTTTGTTTCATCTATTCCAACTAATTACTAGGGCTGGCCAGTGGGCCGGGACAGCCCGACCCCGACCCGAGCCCGTCCCGAGCCCGCCCGACCCCGCCCAAAAAAAAAAAAAAAATTTACGGGGGCGGGACTCGAACTCGGGACGGGACGATGTCTCGTCCCGCGAGACCCGAGCCCGCCCCGACCCCGCCCTCGCCCTTTGCAAAAATGGCCGTTGCACCAACGGCCATTTTAGATTATGGCCGTTGGCAACGGCCATTTTAGCCCCCCCCCCCTCCCCCAACCCCCTACCCCTTAATATTTATTTTTAACCCATAAGTTATTATATTTACACTTTAACCCAATTTTTCAACTATAAATAACTCATTTTCTCTTCATCTTTCTCACAAATCTTCCTACAATCTCTCTAATTTCTCAATATATCTCTCTACAATTCTACATTGTTTGCTAAATATTCAATTTTATTTATTCATTTGGAAATTGGTAGTGAAGTTGGCAACTAGCTTGAGGATCTTCCATCGAGCAAAGTTTCAATTTTCAACCTCTCGATTACGTCGACGTTACGTCGTGTTTGGTACATTCGTTCCTTCATTAAATTATTATTGTCTGTTTATTTAGTTTAGATCACTTAATTTTATTGTCTTTAATTATTTATTTATTATCATAATTAAAATGGAAGGATTAAAAGGTATGTTTAAGGGTAAGGGTAAGGGTGCTTCTTCTAGTAGGGGCAACCAGGGCAAGGGTACTTCTTCTAGTCATCTTATTCCTACACATGATGATTTTGTTGATACTCAACATTTTCCTACAATACCATTAGATTTAGACCAGGAGCTATTTTCTGGAACTCAAGAAGACTTTAATTTAGACGATGATCTAGATGATATACCCACTAATGTTGATGACAACACACCCACTAGTGCACCTTCAACTGAAATACCTCCTATTCCCCATAGTATGAGACGAGGTCCAAAGAAACGACCATTAAAATCGGATGCATGGACATTTTTGATAGGGACGTAGAGAATCAAGTAGCCATATGTAAAATTTGTAAAAATGTTTTAAAATTTAAAAGCTGGAAAAGGTCACGGTGGGACGGGGGTTTAATTAGACACGTAGTAAGTACTCATCCACTAGGTATGCCCAATACCAGGCTTCAAAACCGGTCGCATACGCCCGCTCCATCGGGACAAGGTTCACATCGACATCGTCCCGGACCAAGTCTGGTCAAATTAACCCTATGACGGGGAATTGTAGGCTCTAAATACAATAAACATAGAGATAGGGAAGCAATATCAAAATTAGTTCTTTGTGGAGGGTTTGCCTTTTTCATTTCCTTCATCTCCGCTTTATTCATTACATTAGAGATATATATAATCCTCGCTTTTAACGGTTTTCCTAGATCAACTGTTAAGAGAGATGTATTTAAATTCGCGCATGAATATCAACAATATTTACGTTTTTCATTATATCATTTTAATGGCAAAGTATCCATCACGTCTGATATAGGTCGTAGTACTAACGGCCATGGTTATTTAATCAGAACTTGTCATTGGATAGATTATAAATGGTCTATGCAAAAACGTATTTTAGCGTATAGATATATAGATGATAGGCACACTGGTACTTTTATTGCAGAAAATATTTATCAAGTGTGCGATTATTACGGAATTACCGATAAAATTATGACTATTACATTAGATAACGCTTCTAGTAACAATTACGCAATTACAATTTTAAAAAATTGTTTAACTCCGTCTTTTCCAGACCATTTTCATATAAAATGCGCGTGCCATATATATAACTTAATTGTAAAGGATGGTCTATCACTTTTTGAAGACATTCTTAGTAAAATACAATTTGCTATAAACTTTATTTTTAAAAGTAATAAAGTACAACGTAGAAAAGAATATAAAAAAATTTGTCATGATTGCCAACTACCTTTTAGAAAAATTTCACAAGAAGTATCCACTAGGTGGAATTCTTTATACGAGCAACTACTTGTTGCTTATGACTATAAATTACCTATAACTTTATTTTTTAACTCTCATAATAAAAAGCCAGCTGATATGATTTTAGATAGTGATTGGGAAAAAATTTCCGAACTTATTGTATTTTTAGAGAAATTTTTTCAAGCAACAAAAGAATTTTCCGGTATATATTTTTCTACTATTTCAACTATGTTATTTTATATAACTCTAATATTTTTATTACTTAGTGAATATATGAAAAAACCAGCTTATAAGGCAGCTATTAAAAAAATGTTTCTCAAAATAAAAAAATATTTTATTCCTATTCCCTCTATTTATATTATTGGTTCTGTATTAAATCCTACTATTAAAATAGACGGTACAAAATCACTAATTGAAACTATTTACGATTGTATAGAAGTACTACCACCTCCAAGTCCCAAAAATCTAAATCACCCACCACCTATTGAACAAACTAAAGAAGAAGTATTGTCTAGCGTAGAACACCAATGCAAAAATATATATAGATTTTATCAACAAGAAAATGCTAGTAACTTACCGGCTTCCATACCATCTTCTTCATCTTCAACACAACCTCACAAAGACATCTGTTTTCTGGCTAGTATTGAAAGCCTCGTAAATAGAATGTGCGGCATACCTCTACTACTAACCAAATTAGCTAGTTGGATATTTTTGTTTTGCAGGTTCTGCATCGTATCAAGAAGTTATCAATGAAGATGGACATGAAGACTTCTTTGAAATCTTGGAGGGAGAATGAGAAGACCTTTCCGACACTTTCAATGATGGCTCGAGATGTTTTGAACATTCAAGCGTCGTCAAGCTGCGTCTGAAGCGCTTTTTCTCGCAGTGTATATCAAATAGGAGACCACGGACACTCATTAGCCGGAGACAACTTGGAAATTGCGGTATTATTCGTAGATTGGATACGAGCGGAGCGGAGAAGGTGCGGTCAACCGGAGATCAACGAAGAAGATGATGAAAACTACAACGAAATCTTAACCGAAGGTAGTGGAAGCGGCGTGGATCAATTTGACCAACAAATACCAATTCCAACCGAAGAACCACATGAAATCATCAAGCAATTAGAACAGATTTTTTTGAGAATGTAATTTTTTTAATTGTAATTTTATTATGTAATTTGTAACTTTTGGACAACACCACAAAGTTGCAATTTAGATTTTAGACAATTGTATTTGTATTACAAAAAAATCATATGTCTATTAAATAATATAAGAGGCACAAAAACAGCCTTGGGATGTTTTTATTACACTATCTTGTTTTGTTTATTGAGTTTTTTTTATACATATGTTATTTTTTTTTTTTAAAAAAAAAAAACCCGCCATATCCCGACCCCAACCCGAGCCCGCCCCGACCCGAGCCCGACGGGATCGGGATCTGGACGGGACTTGTTCCAGTCCCGCCAGACCCGACCCCGCCCCTTCTCCCGTCCCGCCCGACTCCCGCTGCACTACCCGCTGCATTCGAGCCCGCCCACCGCCATTACTAATTACTCACTCATCCCAATTTACACGACTCACTTTCCTTTTTAATCAGTTCAAAAAAAATGACATATTTTCTTATTTGACAATAATTTACTTTAAACTTTACATTTTACGCTTAACGAGATAATCTATAACGATACAAATATGTTTGGCTTGTTTAGATCACAAGATTAAATTTTGTGTCAAGTCAAACTACATCATATAAATTGAGACGAATGGAGTATGCAAATGTTCTACATATTTTGCGACGCTCATTCACCTATAACAATAGGTAAATCTTCATAAAAGTATGATATGATTGTTGGAAATTTGCCTTTGGCGGGGAGATGCGTCCACCCATCTTTGATAAATTAAACACTAGTGTTCCGCATGTTGGAGACTTTGTCTCTTCGCACATGCATGATCTACGAAGTGAGTAGATGACCGTAGGGCCAAGAATCGTCAAATTTCGTTGAGAAATGAAAGAGATATTAGTCCACGAAGTAAGGTTTTGAGATATGGAAATATGGTGTGGGACAAATCTACCACATCGGTGGGAAAAGGAAGAATTACTCTATTTATAAGTCTCATAATTGGTTAAGGGTTTAGGACCCCAAGGGGTAACTCATGTGTTTAAAGGAGGGAGGACCTAGATGTGATTGGGTTCAAGGCTAAGCCCACACGCGCGCCGCGCGCCCGTCCCGGTCGTGGGTCTTGGGTCTTTCTGATATTATCTCTTTGGACCCCAAATTACTTAATATTTACAGTTTGATCCCTGGAGTTTCTGGAAAGGTGAATTTGGCAACCGTTTGGACTGATTTTTGGAGCATTAACCTGTCATTACTTGGCTGTTAACTCCTCCATAAACAACCCTCCTTTATTGGCCATAATAAACCTGTCATTAACAGCCCTCCTTCAATGGCCATAAACAGTCATTACTTGGCAGTTTACTCCCTCCTTCAATGACCTTAAACAACCATGTCTTGGGCAGTTGAGCAGCCTCCCTTATGCTATATATTGGAGCTGTTTTGCTCAATTGTGTTAGACGAAAACACACACATACATAAAATATACACAGCAGAAACAGAGACACACTATATACACAGAGACAAAACAGAAGAGAAAGTCAGTCCAAAAACTTTGGACGAAAACATAAACTCTTCCTTCCTTTTCCATTTCTTCAACAAGGCGTTTCGTGTTTGTTTTCTTCGTCAGACTCAACCGATTTGCTTTGTAGCGTTGAGATTAAAGTGTTTTTTATCTTGGGAGACTATTGCCCGTTAACGTAAAAGCGTATATACGGGGAAATCTTGTCTTAAGGACAGAGTGCCATCACTCGACTCAGCACACAGTTATAACGATCCAGATTTAGTGTTTCTTGATTTCAGGTTATCAAGATTCAAGACTCAACAAGCTTGCGGCAGTTCTGAACATTGCTATCCTTTCGAACACTTGTAATATTTATTTACTTCCCGTACTGCTTTATAATATCCAACACAAACAAGGTAAAAGAAAAGAACAAGACCATATTATGCCACAAAAGAAATTAGAAAATAGGATTGAATGGCAGCCTTTCAATTTTGTTGAACAAATTTAAGGCTTTCTTCTCCTTCAAAACAAAGACTAATATGGAAATAGGTGTAAATTTCTGACTGTGAAAATGCTAGAACTTGTACTAATGTAGAATGTGGAATTTAGCTCAGCATAAAATTCAAGTCCAATAATAAACAGATGACAAGAATGGTAAGTTTAGTATGTTTCTGTTGATAAAACAAATTGACTAGCCCTTCAAAGAAACTAATGAAATATCACAATATATTCTACAAGAGTTGAACATGCAGCGCAGGAGCGGCTCAAGGGGGAAGACTGGTAAAATTTTGGAGGCCCAAAAAGGTCTCATAGTGAATTTTATGATTTTTTTTTGCTTAAAAATTATTAAAGTTTGTTTTAAAAAGTACACATTTTTATAAGAAGTGAAAGAAAGATAGACTGCCGACTTTTTAACCGTGAAATATTTTAAAACTTAGAATTAAACTAGTCATGACTAATTTTATATCTCTAAGAATACGATACTATAAGCTACAAATATGAAAAAAGGAAATGCTACTAATTTTGTTAAGCTGTCCTTGCCTACAGCCACAATAACTTCGCATATTTTGGTCATCAGAAATATTAGTCTAGTAGTAGGTATCCATCTAGACTAGTAGTAGGTATCCATAGAAGGGGAGCCTTGAAGTAACTAGTAAAGTTGACGTCATGTGACCAGGAGGTCATGGGTTCAAGCTGTGGAAAGAACTTCTTGCAGAAATGTGAGGTAAGCTACGTACAATAGACCCTTATGGTCCGACCCTTCCCCAGACCCCGCGCATAGCGGGAGCTTAGTGCATCGGGCTGCCCTTTTTTAGTAAGCATCCATCACTTTTTCAAGCTGCTATAATTTAGATATAAACAAAATGGAGAAAAGAAAGAGAAACAGAACTGGAACTTCTTTTGATAATCAACATTATGATTCCAGGAAAATTAAGGTAATGTAAGGTGTACTGAAATGGCAAGGAATTCCAATTTTCTGAACATGATGTTGACTATAAAGTTCAGAAAATATCCATGACCAGAATCAATATGATGTGACTGAATGGTTTAATAAATGCTATAGTACACAAATTTTATACACCAAAATTGACCACCTCTATTCACTATTTCTTCATAAGAAGAACAACAGTATGAGCCGCGATACTCCTGTTCTCTCCGAGACTGTCAACTTTCTCATGAGTCTTTGCCTTCAGATTTACAACAGAAGGATCAGCACCAAGCAACTTACATAAGTTGGCTCTAATAGCCTCCTTGTGCGGGCTCACTTTTGGTCTTTGTAGAATCAAAGTGGCGTCTAAGTTTCCCAATTCATAACCTGCTTCATGCATTAGACGCACCTGAACATTAACCATAAAGCATGAACAAGTTAGATCATCTACTAATTCAAGTGCAATTTAGTACTCCCTACCATTACGGGTGATGAAAAATGAATGTGTACAAAAGGAAAACAGTAAACTCTTATTAACGTATTAAAGAAGGCAATAGGAAGAAAAGTGGCTATTCAAAATCTTCTAAGATTTGTAGTTAGTTTTTTTACCACGCTCTCATGGCATACTCAAGTAAGGAAGAACAATTTCATCTTAATCTTTGTCATGGTCTCGTGTTCCTTACCTTGGACAAATTTCTATGTCGAAATTTAATTTCTCGAGCATTTTTAGTAAAAATCTAGTCATTCCATTATTTATTCTCGGCTTGAACTAGTTCTTGAATTCTAAGCACATACCTAATAAATTCTCACTTTTTTCTCCTATAGTGTTTAGGTGTAATTGTCCCGCGTTCAGTACAATTTTTTATTTGAAGGTCCAAGGGACAGTTGGCGATAAGCCTAGCTACAGTTGAGTTGTCTGATGCAACATTATCACGGAAAAACTATTTTGTTCATTTTCAGCAATTCCACCTAATATCCATCACTGTCATGTACTCTCTACCAAACAAGCTAATTGATTCCCCTAACATTGGAAGTGTTAGTATTACTATCTTACTAATTAGGTGCAGACAATCCACTTCATCTCTCATAGTATGGAGATGTCAAACCAGACCACTATAAATATAACCTTTGTGTGGGGGCTTGCAAATTCAGCAATTTAAATGGCAAGAAACTTCATTTGCACATATTGGGATCAGTTTATGTTAATAGAATATACGAAAACGCAACCTAGCTCATGCAGAATAAGAAACTAATTGTAAAATTATTTCCTATAAGTCGCATTACTAGCTCAACTCACTTTACAATTTCCTCATTTTTCACTCAATAGGAACCAGAAAACATGTCACTTATCAAAAAAGCAAAACCAGAACACTCGTCAACAAATGACCTATTAAAGTAAATCAATAGCACAAGCATTAACAACTCTCCAGGCTGTGACGGAGCCTAAAATAAAACTCTGCTTGACCTCAAATTGGTATCTAATATTCTACCTGTTATGCTATGTCTCAAGCAAATAAAACATTGGTTGGCATAGGAGGCAGGTAGGTCAAACACAGAGAGGGCCAACCATGAACCCCCACCGAGGGAAATACTGCATATTATTTCCCTGAGTTGTTGAATTCTTTAAAACTTGTGCTGAGTTGTTTCTCCAGACATTCATTATCTATTAATGTGGTTTTTAGGCAGATAAGTTGTATATGATGTGACTGATAAAGCAACATTCATGTTTTAGCTTTTCTCTGTTGTAGTGAATGTGGTTGATCAAGTCCAATATTTCAGAACCTATAGGAAAGAGCACACTAACCACCCTCCATCTCCACACTATCCAACCAAAATCAAACATTTCTACAAAGTTTGGAATCCTGAGAAGCAGAGAAGGGGAAGGTTCAAGTAGGGCGCTGTATGATTTATTCTCGAGATTTTATAAGAAGCATGCTTTTGACATGCACTAGCGAGAAATAAACTTAGACTTGGCAGACTATTTTTAGCACTATCATTTCTCGGCAAGTTGGGATAGAAAAGTATCAACAGGGAGTGGGATGTTCTAAATAGGAACTGCAAGAAAACAAAGAGCAGTTTCTAGGTTATATATTGGCGGTGGAGGGAAAACGAAGTGATTCCGTCACATCGACTACTTAACAGTATGTATGGAGAATCATGAGCTGTAGATTCTTGGGTCCTTGACATGTTTCCAGTAGTTGCCAATCTCGTCAACAATTAAGTAGAGTTTATCTTTCTTGTGTGATAGTTACACTTGCAATGCCTTTTGATGCAATGGACTTGTATTCTACAAGCAGCTAGGACTAACATTAACTCGAAGATAGAAGAGGAAATATAAACTGGACGAAGATGTTTAGCCACAGAGCAGCATAGTCGTGCTCCAAATAGTTCTTTTTCCTTTACTAGGAGGTTCTATGGAGCATGCTATTTTCAGATGATATATTTTATCAAAAAGAAAAAACAAACACTTTGGAGAGTAAAGATTTTAGGAATAGTAGAAAACATACTATATATACCTATGTTGCTCGGACTCTTCAAAAATGTTGACGGGTGTGTGTCGGATCATCCAAAAGAAGTGTACTTTTTGAGGATCCGACGGGGAGTCAGAGCAACATAGATATATACAGCAAGTTTAGCCATCATTAGAAGAATGAAGTGAGCTTCCTTCAAACTATCCATCAATTATCCAACACAACTAACTATGAAATACAGAAAAGAGAAACGAATTACTCTCAACGGAGGAAAAGGGTGAAAAGAGAAGAAAAAGAAGTCCCCGGGGCAAGAATCTCTAACTCATTCTCTTCCCCTGTTCTGAAAGAGTCAAAGAGGAAGAGAAATCAACTCAACAAATGAGTAGGTTGTGCTGGTTTGATATTCCATTCTTGAGAAGACGTTGAGATGGTAAGATCAGAGTGAGATTGGCTGATACAGTACGGATGGTGTATCGAAATGTAGAAAATTCAGATATTTAGGCTTCAGTCTTCCAAGAGGTAGGTATTGTAGATGAAAATATAACACATAAATTCATATATAGGTCTTTGAGCCGAGGGTCTATTGGAAACAACCTCCCTACCCCACAAAGGTAGGGGTTAGGTCTGCATACATCCTACCCTTCTCAGGCCCCACTTGTGGATTACACCGGGTATGTTGTTGTTGTTGTTAGGATGGATGAAATAGAGAATGCTACAGAAGTGCCATGCGATTGGAAGATACAGAATAAAGTGAAAGGCAAATTCTATAGAACAATTATGAGAGCAATAATGTTTATATAAGAGAAAATATTGGCCTCTAACACCCAACATATTCCACAAGTTGAATATCGTAGAAATACAAATATTAAGATGGATGCGTAGTAATACACGATAGGAATGATTACAATATGATCACATCCGACAAAGGGTGTAAGTAATATGGGGTGAGGATGAAATGAGAGAAGGTAGTTGATGCAAACCGAGTTCCATCAAGACAGTTCACGAGGAGTCAAGCCCGTGAACTTCAAGCATTACAAGGCCTATTCATGAAGATGGACATCCTTGAGCATACTCTAGCTCCATCCTGTGGCTTCCAAGGGTTTATGATAGAATGGGAGGATGAAAAGACAACATATGGTGCCGAAAACACCATCTGCGACACCATCTGCGAATCGCAGTATGGTGCTACATGTGGGGCCTGCGGTTCGCAGCCCATGTCAAGTAGCCGATGAGTAAACCACTGGAAGGCATGACCTGCGAATCGCAGATCATGCCACAGACAGTGTCTGCGATTCGCAGGTGGCGTAGAAGACGACGACATGCGGCGTTCTGGTTATTTTTGCAATCCAAGAGTGTCATTTTTGGCCCACATCCTTGAGCATACTCTAGCTCCATCCTGTGGCTTCCAAGGGTTTATGATAAAATGGGAGGATGAAAAGACAACACATGGTGCCGAAAACACCATCTGCGAATCGCAGATGGTGCTACATGTGGGGCCTGCGGTTCGCAGCCCATGTCAAGTAGCCGATGAGTAAACCACTGGAAGGCATGACCTGCGAATCGCAGATCATGCCACAGACAGTGTCTGCGATTCGCAGGTGGCGTAGAAGACGACGACATGCGGCGTTCTGGTTATTTTTGCAATCCAAAAGTGTCATTAATTGATAGAAAAATATCTGGAAAAGTGGGCCCAAGTTGTTAGAAAAATAAGAAAAAGGCATAGAGCACAGATTCCCAAAAGAATTTGACGTCATCAAAAGTTTACAGCAAAAGCACAACCTGCGAGCCGCAGGTTGTGTCGCATGTGACGTCTGCAGTCCGCAAGTCAACCGCATACCGCGACAGAAAATTTGGCAAGTTTGACGACAATTATTGCTAACCTCATCTGCGAACCGCAGGTCACGCTCAGTGAATAGCAGACCGCGTTTTCAGGTTTTTGACTCAGAATTCATTTCGTTTCAAATTTTTTTCCATTTCTTTGATCATCTAAACTAGTTAACATTTGTAATCGATCTTACAAAGTGATTAGCTAGTTTTTGAACGATAATTTTCTTTGTGCTACTTCTTTCGTTCTTTTCTCTTATTAACTTCGTCGATCATTTCTTGAATCAAGTCCGATAGTTTTGAGTCAAATCGTTCTTTCATCGAGTCAACAAAGATTCACTCTTGATCTCGAATAGAAATTGACCCTTGTAACTCGACGGACTAAACAAGGTACAATCACTTGCCGAGACAATTTGTGAGGCAATCAAAGGTGTGCATACATGAGTGAATTGTAAGGTTAATTTTACTAACCTAACACGTTTGTTTGTTTTATTGAGTGTTCTAAAATAGGTACACTGGCGAATTCGGGCGATGAAACACAGGTTCCCACCGGGGGACCTACTCTTGTTGATGTAATGAATGCATTGTCGGAACTTACCCAGTAAATAACCACTTATGATGCTCGGGTGGGAGTTGTTGAAGGGCGAAGTAGGGAAGCGTCATTTACCCCAAGGTAAAAACCTCCAAGCATCTACTAGTAGAACGCAAGGTGATACCTCCCCTACCATGACACCCGAGACCTTTCGCCTTATGTTCCAACCCACTCACCCAAACAACACACCACCACCACCTCGAAATGAAAACCCAATTGCACCACCACCCAATAAACCTTACCCTCCACCACCAAATGAACCTTATCCACACCAACCACCACCAAATATCCGTCAACCAATCCGACATGTCCAACCACTTGAAGATGATTTGCAAGATGAGGTAGAAGATTGGGGTGATCGAGTTGCCGATCAAAGAAGGCGACAATGAATGCCATATCAAGGTCCTCATCGGGAAAGAGGTGGAAGAAATAGTCTTATCCCGTAAGTGGTTAGGCAAGGAGGTTACTAGGACCGTGATGGTTACCAAGGACGAAACTACCAAGTTGATGAATATGGTGATGAACTTTATGGAGACCATGGTAACCAAGGAAACATCGGTGGTCGAGACACGAGTCTTAACTCCATCAAAGTCACTATTCCCACCTTCAAAGGAGGTAGTGACCCAGATGTGTTCCTCGATTAGATCACACAATGCGATCGGATCTTCCTCACCAATGAAATGTCCAAAATGAAGAAGGCATCCTATGTTATTGCCCAATTTGAAAGATTTGCAGGCCCTACTTCTCTCATACGAGAGTTATGTTAGTAGTATATCCAGCGTATCACAGGATTATGAAGGTCATTTAGAAATGTGCTTGGATTTCGGGGATCATGGTGGGAAATGCAAGTAAAGTTTAGGAGAACCAATGGACTTCCTCCAACTCCTAATTGGGAAGAATTGAAGATGATCATGTCAAGAAAGTATGTTTTCGATCTGTACAAGCAGGAACAACTAAAGGTCTTTACAACAACATAACTAGTGAAATCCCACAATGTGGGGTCTGGGGAGGGTAGAGTGTACACAGACCTTACTTCTACCTTGGTAGGTAGAGAGGATATTTACGGAAGACTCTCGGCTCGAGACAAAGCATAATCACAAGTAAAGCAAGCAAAACAACGCAAGAGAAATGGTCAGACTCATACAAGAAATTAAAGCAATATGAACAAGCTGATAACAAAATCGAATACGCCATGGTAGCGCATTCTGACAGAAGGAAGCAGTAGCTAACTTAGATAAATAATATCAACAAAGTACACTAGGGAACACATAGCAGAAATCAAACTACATAGGACTATAAAGCAATAATGCGCCTAGAAGTGTGATAGGCTAATCGGGCATACAGTAATAACACTACAACTATCATTTTGTAAGCGTAAGTAGGACTACGCTCGACTACCTACTACCCTATTATGTGTCCTCCACAACCCCCTATCTAAGATGATGTCCTCAGTAAGTTACATCTGCGTCATATCTCGCCTAATCACTTCTCCCCAATACTTTTTCAGCCTACCTCTACCCCTTCTGAACCCGTCCATAGACAACCTCACACCTCCACACTGGGCATTTGTGTCTCCTCTGCACATGCCCGAACCATCTCAACCTCGATTCACGCATCTTATCCTCCACCGAGGCCGCTCCCACTTTGTCTCGAATATCTTTATTTCTAATCATATCTCTTCTTGTATGCCCACACATCCATCTCAGCATCCTAATCTCCGCAACTTTCATCTTTTATATATGCGAAGTCTTGACTGGCCAACACTCCGCACCATACAACATAGTCGGTCTAATCACCACCCTATAGAACTTGCCTTTAAGTTTTGGTGGCACCTTCTTGTCGCACAAAACTCTAGATGCGAGTCTCCATTTCATCCACCCTACCCCAATACGATGTCTAACATCGTCATCAATTTCTTCATTCCCTTGGATAATAGACCCTAGGTACTTGAAGCTTCCTTTCTTTGGAATGATCTGAGTACCAAGTCTCACCTCCGCGTCTGTCTCAGGGTCGCTCCCGTTGCTGAACTTACACTCCAAATATTCTGTCTTGGTCCTACTCAACCTGAACCCTTTAGACTCCAGAGTCTGTCTCCAAACCTCCAGCTTGGCGTTCGCTCCGATGTGAGTCTCATCAATCAGGATTATGTCATCTGTGAATAACACACCATGGTACCTCCCCTTGGATTTGTCACATTAGTCTGTCCATCACTAAGGCAAATAGGAATGGGCTAAGATTTTATCCCTGGTGCAGCCCCATCATCACTGGAAAGTGCTCCGAGTCTCCTCCTACTATCCGTACCATAATCTTAGCTCCATCATACATATCCTTGATCGCCCTAGTGTACGCCACAAGTACACCCCTAGCCTCCAAACATCTCCATAGAACCTCCATAGGGACTTTGTCGTATGCCTTCTCGAGGTCGATGAAAACCATATGTAAGTCTCTCTTCCTCTCCCTATACTGCTCCACCAACCTCCTAATAAGATAAATGGCTTCAGTAGTCGAACGCCCCGGCATGAATCCAAACTGGTTCTCGGAAATAGACACGCCTCTCCTCACCCTCATTTTCACGACCCTTTCCCAAACTTTCATAGTGTGGCTCAGCATCTTGATACCCCTATAGTTGTTGCACCTCTGGATATCACCTTTGTTTTTGTACAAGGGAATCATTGTACTCCACCCCCATTCTTCGGGCATTCTTGCCGTCTTAAAAATGATGTTAAACAACTCAGTCAGCCACTCCAAACCTGCCCTGCCTGCGCTCTTCCGAAATTCAACAGGATTTCATCAGGCCCGGTCGCTCGTCCCCTGCACATCTTGCAAACAACACCCTTAACCTCCTCAACCTTAATGCTTCTACAATACCCAAAATCTCGCTACCTATCAGAATGCTCCAGATCTCCCAGCACAATGTCTCTATCTCCTTTTTCGTTCAAGAGTTTATAAAAGTAAGACTGTCACATCCGCCTAATATGCGCTTCCTCCACTAGTACTTTGACGTCCTCGTCTTTGATGCACCTCACGTGATCCAAGTCACGGACCCTCCTCTCCCTTGCCTTGGGCTAGTCTGTACAACTTCTTATACCCACCTTTCTCATCTAATTCCACATACAGGTGTTCAAAAGCCGTCGTTTTCGCCGCCGTAACCGCTAGCTTTGCCTCCTTACTCGTCATCTTATACAGTTCCCTATTCGTCCACTTCTCCACCTCATCCTTGCTTTCTACCAATTTCGCATACACTGCTTTCTTCACTTCCACCTTCTCTTGAACTTTACCATTCCACCACCAATCCCCTCGATGCCCACTACGGTTACCCCGCGAGGCCCCTAGCACTTCTCTAGCTACCTCCCGAATGCAACTGGCCGTCCTGTCCCACATATCGATCGCATCCCCACTACTCCCCCAAGCCCCCTTGGCCATAAACCTCTCCCTCATCTCCTTTGCACTAGCCATAGTCAAACTCCCCCATTTGATTCTTAATCTGTCATCTACAGAAACTTTTCTTCTTCTCCATCTTGATCTCCAAACCATCACCAAAAGCTTATGTCAGGTTGTAAGATCCTCCTTCGGAATAATCTTACAGTCTTTACAAAGACCTTTGTCAACCTTCCTAAAAAGCAAAAAGTCTATTTGAGTCTTAGCCACCGGACTACGAAAAGTCACTAAGTGTTCCTCCTTCAGGAACCTTGAATTAGCTATCACCATCCCACAAGCTCTAGCGAACTCCAAAAGTGAGACGTCTCCCCCGTTCTTATCCCCGAGTCCATAGCCTCCATGCACGTCGACATAACCCTCGGAAGTGACCCGATATGTCCATTGAAATCCCCTCCTACAAATAACTTCTCAATGGGTGGTATACCTCCCACCACTTCGTCCAAATCCTCCTAAAAGCGTCTCTTTTCCTCCTCGTCCAAGCCCGTCTGCCATAAGCACTAATAATGTTCATAGTGAACCCTCCAACTACCAACTTAATCGACATCATCCTGTCATGGACCCTCCTCACCTCTACCACCTGATCATTTAGCTCGTTGTCTACTAAAATGTCTACCCCATTCATATACTTCGACCTACCCGAGAACCATAACTTATATCCGTCTACATCCTTAGCCTTAGGTCCTACCCATTTGATCTCCTGGACACATGCTATATTAATCCTCCTCATCTTAAGAATCTTAAATAGCTCTATATACTTCCCCGTTAAAGTCCCAATGTTCCAAGACCCTATTCTCAGCCTAGCATATCCCTTACCCAACTTACCCCTCCTAAACCTAGCCCCCGTCCCCAACCAAGAACATGACCCTAGTCTACCATCAATTACCAAAGCCACTAAAATAAATATAAAATAATAAACTACTCAAACGTTTACCCTAACACAGGAAAGGATCAAAGTGCAAGCACAAGTTAACAAGAATCTAGAGGCAAGTAAAATCACTACGCCAAGAATGTTATAACTAAAGACAAGAAGTGGCAAAAATTTAACAAGGTTAAGGGCAAAGAATCGATACAAGCAACCGGAGGTACCAACTCCGGTTGAATCGAACTTGTTTGCCAGCGAAAATCATTGTTCATGCACCGTTCACTGTCAATGTTTCCGTCACTATTCATTGTCACAGTTTCCGGCACTGTTCACGCACTGAAGTATTGTTCACCGGAAGTTTTTACCCAAAAATCGAGCACTTGCGTAGATCTAGGAGAAAAAGAACACGAGAAAAGGAACAAAAGAACAAATTCGTCGCAGCCGGTGGGTGGTCGGAGCGGTGTTGTTGTGGTCTTACCGTCGCCGCCGGTGAGTGGTCGGAGCGGCACTGTTGGTGGGGTCTTACCGTTAGAAATGGGGGGTGTATGGGGAGGGGATGGTGATATTACCGTTGGGGTAGGTTAGAGAGAGGAGAGAAGGGAAAGAGAGTCAACCAATCAAGATATTCCCTAGAGATGACCTCTTGATTCTCATTTCATGAATATCTATTGGAAAATTCCATCCTTGAAAATACAATTTCTATACCTTGAGACAAAATCTCAAAAGTGTAGAGGAGTATTATGATGAATTCCAACTTGTGAAAATGAGGATTGACTTCGAAGAAGAAGAATTAAATACCATAACTCGATTCCGAGCCGGGTTGAACAAAGAGATCGCATCCCAAATGAGGCTTCACAATTTAATGATCTTGATGGGACACTTGAAGAGGCAATTGAAATTGAGAAGGGTCTCAAGGAGGATAAAGTTGTCAAACCCAAGAGGTATTCATCTTCATGGAGCAAGAACCAAGAAAGGGGAACTCCTTCCTTCAATTGGCTAAAGAACAAGGGCATCATGCAAGATTACAAGAAGCCCTTTGTCAAGAATAATCAAGTTGAGAAACAACCTATCAAGTTTGCACCAAAAGAAGGAGTTACTAATGCTAAACCCCCCCAATGTTTCAAAATGTTTCAAGTGTCAAGAATATGGTCATAGAATGAGTGAGTGTCCTAACCGGAAGGCATTCGTTGTAAGGGTTGATCCTTGTAGTGATTAGGATGAGAGGGAGTATGAGGAGGTTGATGAAGAGGATACACAAGAAGATGATGAGTGTGTAGATGATGAGGGAAGTGAGCGAGATGAGGATGTTACCGTTCCATGTGGGTTGGTAAGGAGAGCCTTGTTAATCAAGGATATGCCTCAAGAAGGGGAGCTCACCGTGCCAAACTATGTAGTGAATAGGGCAATGATGAGTAAGGCTACGGATGATCCTAGCAAAAGGAAAAACATTTTCCATTCCAAATGTCTCATCAAAGGAAATGTGTGATCGTTATATAAATTGCGGTATTGAAAAGAAAACAACATAAAAGGAAGGCACAAAGAATTGGAATAAAAAACAACTCAAAGTATACTAAACAATGGACCTTAATTGATTAGCCAAATCAAGCACCCAACCTATGAGATGGACCTCAAGGGAATTCCCAAGTAACCCAAATTTCCCAAACAAGGTTCAATTTCAAGCCTAAACAAGCTCTCAACACTCAAACTCTCAAAGAGTAGTACTATAATCTAAGCAAATGAAATGGCTAAGTTCCCTATTTATAGTCTAGGGCTAAATTATTACACAAGAGGTCCAAAAATGACACTCTTGGATTGCAAAAATAACCAAAACGCCGCATGTTGCCGTCTTCTACGCCACCTTCAAATCGCAGACACTGTCTGTGGCATGATCTGCGATTCGCATGTCATGCCCTTCAGTGGTTTCCTTATCTACGGCTACTTGACATGGGTTGCGAACCGCAGGCCCCATCTGTAGCACCATCTGCGATTCACAGATGGTGTTTTCAGCACCATGTGTTGTCTTTTCATCCTCTCATAAACACTTGGAAGCCTCGGGATGGTGCTAGAGTATGCTCAAGGATGTCAATCTTTATGAATAGGCCTTGTAATGCTTGAAGTTCACGGGTTTGACTCCTCATGAACGGTCTTGATGGAACTCAGTTTGCACACTAACGAACTAACCTCTTCTTTGCCTAGTTGTATTTCTTCTCTTTTGCAGGATTATGATGATGTGTTCCCCTCTGAACTTCCCAAGGGATTGCCAACCCTTAAGGGGAATTGAGCATCGAATAGACTTTGTCCCGAGTTCACAATTGCCAAACAAACCGACTTATAGAGCCAACCCGTACGACACCAAAAAACTCCAAAGGCAAGTGGATGAACTCCTTGAAAAGAGAGTTGTGCGAGAGAGCATGAGTCCATGTGTTGTGCCGGTGATATTGGTTCCCAAGAAGGATGGATCATGGCTTATGTGTGTAGATTGTAGAGCCGTCAACAAAATCACGGTAAAGTATCGTCATCCCATACCTAGACTTGATGACATGTTAGATGTATTAAATGGTTCATGTGTCTTTTCAAAGATTGATTTGAGGAGCAGGTACTATCAAATCCAAATGAAACCCGGAGATGAATGGAAGACCGCATTCAAGACCAAGTTTGGTCTCTATGAATGGTTATTGATGCCTTTTGGTCTCACTAACGCTTCTAGCACTTTCATGCGTTTAATGTATCATGTGATGAAACCATTCATTGGAAAATTCGTGGTTGTTTACTTTGATGACATCTTAATGTATAGTAAAACCATGGATGAGCATGTTGATCATTTGAAATGTGTGTTTGAAGTGCTTAGGCAAGAACAACTTTATGCTAATGTGGTTAAATGCTCCTTTTGTGTTGTTGAAGTTGTTTTCTCGGGCATTGTTGTGAGTTCAAGGGGCGTAGAGGTGGATGAATTCAAAATAGACGCTATTAAAAATTGGCCAACTCCTAAATCCATTGGTGATGTGAGAAGTTTTCATGGATTGGCTAGTTTCTATAGGCGGTTTGTTAAAGGATTTAGTACCATAGCCGCTGCTTTGACTGAGGTAATCCGAAAAGATAAACCTTTTTCTTGGGGTGAGGAGCAAGCAAGAGCTTTTGAAACCTTGAAACAAATGCTTAGCTCCGCACCATTGTTGCAATTACCCGACTTTGATAAAAAATTTAAAATTGAATGTGATGCTAGCAAAGTAGGTATTGGCGCCGTTTTGATGCAAGACCAAAAACCCATTGCCTATTTTAGTGAAAAGCTTAAAGGTGCTACTTTGAACTATTCCACCTATAATCTTGAGCTATATGCTTTGATTAGAGTAATTGAAAATAGTGAAAAGCTTAAAGGTGCTACTTTGAACTATTCCACCTATAATCTTGAGCTATATGCTTTTATTAGAGTAATTGGCAACATTACTTGTGGCCCAAAGAGTTTGTGATTTGGACCGATCATGAGTCCTTAAAGCATCTTAAAGCTCAAGGGAAGTTGAACAAACGGCATGCCAAATGGGTTGAATTTCTTGAGACTTTCCCTTATGTAATCCAATACAAAAAGGGGAAGGATAATGTTGTGGGGATGCCTTGTCTCATAAACATGTTTTGATTAATACTTTATCTTCTAAAATTGATAGGTTTTGAGAGTTTGAAGGCATTGTATCCCGAGGACCCCAAATTTGCAAAAATCTATCAAGATTGTGAAAATTGTGAAAAGGAAAAGTGGCTTAAGGATAGGTCTTCTACTCCTTTTGCTAAGTTTGATGGTTACTTGTTCAAGAACAAGTGACTATGTGTACCCATGAGCTCTTGGGGGAACTTTTTGTGAGGGAGGCACATGATGGGGGTTTGATGGATCACTTTGGAATTGATAAAACCATGGGAATCCTTGAAGAACAATTTTATTGGCCTAAAATGCGAAATGATGTTGCTAAAACTTGTGGCCAATGTGTTAAATGTCGTGGTGCTAAGTCCCTACTCCTTCCCCATGGATTGTATACCCCTCTCCCCACCTCTCAAAGACCTTGGCTTGACATTTCTATGGACTTTGTGTTGGGCTTGCCAAGGACTAAAAAGGGCAAAGATAGCATTTTTGTTGTTGTTGATCGCTTCTCGAAGATGGGTCATTTCATTGCTTGTCATAAGTGTGATGATGCATCTCATATTGCCTCTTTGTTTATTGAACATGTGGTCAAATTGCATGGTATTCCCAAAACCATTGTAAGTGATAGGGATTCTAAATTCCTTAGTCATTTTTGGAAAGGATTGTGGGGGCGACTTGATACTAGATTGTTATTTTCTACGTCTTGTCTCCCACAAACCGATGGCCAAACCGAGGTTGTGAATAGGACTTTGGTTAAAGAGAAACTAGCATCTTGGGAAGATCAATTGCCTTTAGTTGAATTTGCATATAATAGAGTTTCATAGTCCTATTGGCATGTCTCCATTTGAGGTTGTTTATGGTTTTAATCCACTAACCCCTCTAGATCTCACCGCTTTGTCTCAAGATGTTGTTTTGAGATTAGATGGAAACAAAAGGGCCGAAGCCATGAAGAAGCTACATGAGAAGGTGAAGTCTCACATTGAAAAGAAGAATCAAGATGTGGCCAAGAGGGAAAACAAGGGCCGAAAAAGCGTTGTGCTTGAACCGGGAGATTGGGTTTGGGTACACTTTCGGAAGGAGAGATACCCCAACAAGAGGAAAGCAAAGTTAATGCCTAGAGGTGATGGTCCATTCGAAGTGCTTGAGAGGCTCAATGACAGTGCCTACAAAATTGACCTACCTCCGGAATATCAAGTCCACAACACCAACATTTTTTATCTTTCTCTCTTTGACACCAAGGATGATGAGCCCTTGAATTTGAGGACAAATTCTTCTCAAGAAGGGGAGAATGATGCAAACCGAGTTCCATCAAGACCGTTCACGAGGAGTCAAGCCCGTGAACTTCAAGCATTACAAGGTCTATTCATGGACATCCATGAGCATAGTCTAGCACCATCCCGAGGCTTCCAAGTGTTTATGATAGCATGGGAGGATGAAAAGACAACACATGGTGCTGAAAACACCATATGCGAATTGCAGATGGTGCCACAGGTGGGGCCTGCGGTTCGAGTAGCCGCAAATAAGGAAACCACTGAAGGGCATGACCTGCGAATCGCAGATCATGCCACATACAATGTCTGTAATTCGCAGGTGGCGTAGCAGACGGCGACAGGCGGCGTTCTGGTTATTTTTACAATTCAAGGGTGTCACTTTTGGAACTCTTGTGTAATAATTTAGTCCTAGACTATAAATAGAAACTTAGCCATTTCATTTGCTTAGATTATCTTAAATATTATTGTTTATGCTACTCTTTGAGAGTTTGAGTGTTGAGAGCTTGTTTAGGCTTGAAATTGAACTTTGTTTGGGGAATTTGAGTTGCTTGGGAATTCAATTCCCTTGAGGTCCATCTCATAGGTTGGGTGTTTGATTTGGCTAATCAATTATGGTCCATTGTTTAATATACTTTGGGTTGTTTTTTATTCCAATTATTTGTGTCTTCCTTTTATCTTATTTTCTTTTCAATTCCACAATTTATATTGTATCAGTAGTTTTAGATGACTTGGCAATGTCCTACTTATGCCTCCATATGTGCTAGCCATAGGTGTGATAAAATAAGGATTGAAGGTGATAAAATGGATGAGGTAGATCTAAAATCACATTGGCTGAAATTATTTAAAAAGGCCTGCAGTAAAGGGCAGCCAGGTGCACTAAGCTCCCGCTATACGCGGGGTCTGGGGAAGGACCGGATCACAATAGTCTATTGTATGCAGCCTTACCTTGCATTTTTGCAAGAGGTCATTTCCACGACTTGAACCTGTGAACTCCTGATCACATGACATCAACTTTACCTACGCCAAGGCTACCCTCTAAAAAGGCCTATAATCTTATAAATTGATGCAAATTAAGCTAAAATCATCAACAACAACAACAACATACCCAGTGAAATCCCACAAAGTGGGGTATGGGGAGGGTAGAGTGTACGCAGACCTTACCTCTCCCTTGGGAGGTAGAGATGTTGTTTTCAATAGACCCACGGCACACGCAATTCAAAGCGTTATAAAATGTCAAAATTAAGCTAAGGTCAAAACACAATAAAAGGATCCAAATAGACAATATTAACTATTGAGATTATGAGTTAGATTTGTTACACTTACATTAGGTCTGATGTTTCAATTTATTAGGGTTAAACTTGTATGTCCGTGCAGAGATAAACAATAGGGTTATAAGAACAATGGTGAAAAGTTTAGTACTAGACTGGAACGCAGATATCATTTGTATCCAGGAAACTAAACTAGAGGGGAATTTATAGAGGTAGTTAAGGAGATATGGGGTGGCAGGTGGATGAGGTTTGCTTGGTTGGAGGCTAGTGGTACAAGAGGGGGTATTATGTTGGTGTGGGACAGTGGGTTTGGAAGGGGGAAGTACTTGAAATTGGTGCCTATACTTTAACTTGTAAATTTGAGGCACAATTGCAGAATGTCTCGTCATATTACTGGGGTATATGCACCTAACTCCTATATAGAAAGGAGGATAGTGTGGGATGAGATTGGGTCTGTAAGGGGACTGATGGAAGGACCATGGACTATTTGTGGCGACTTTAATGCCACTAGATATAGGTCAGAAAAGAGGAATTGTAATAGAAGAACAAGGGGTATGGTGGAATTCTCTGATTTCATAGAAGATATGAACCTATATGACACCCAACTTGAGGGTGGTAATTTCACTTGGTTCAAAGCGGGACAATCGTGAGATAGCTTCAAGAATTGACAGGATCCTTATTTCTAAAGAATGGGATGACAGCTTCAACAATATCAAACAATCCCTTCTCCAGAGACTAATTTCTGATCACTTTGCAGTAGCCTTACAATGTGGGACTTGGGTTCAGAACAAAAATTATTTCAAGTTTGAAAATTGGTGGTTGGGATCTGAAGGTTTTACTGAAAGAGTTAGTGGTTGGTGGAGTTCTTTTAATTTATTGGGAGACCTGACTACACTCTTGCTTGCAAACTGAAAGCTCTTAAAATAAAGCTGAAAGAATGGAGCAAGAGTGAGCAAGGAAACCTGAATTCACAAAGAAAGAAATTGCTGGGGAGATGGCAGAGTTGGATTCAGTACTTGGTGACTGAGCTTTAACCAAGGAGGAAATAGTAAAGAAGACTTCAATTTATATGGAGTATATGGAACTTGTCGAGAATGAAGAGATTTCATGGAGGCAGAAGTCTAGGACCTTACGGTTAAAAGAAGGTGATAAGAACACTAAGTTCTTTCACAAAATGGTTAATGCTCATAAGAGGTACAACAACATTGATCAGTTGCTGGTCCAAGGAGAGTTAACTGAAAATCCAGTCAGAATCAAAGGGGAAATCAATGATTTTTACCAGCAGCTTTATACAGAAACTGAAGAATGGAGGCCTTCCTGTCATTTTGAAAGATGCCATGTCATTTCAGAGGAAGACAAGGATCTTTTACAAGGCAGATTTGAGGAACAAGAAGTACTAAAATGTTTGAAGTTGTGTGCAGCTGATAAAGCCCCTGGATCATATGGTTTTACCATGGGTTTCTTCATCAAATGTTGGGAAGTGGTGAAACATGATATAATGAATGCTATTCAGAATTTTCATGATCAAGAATTCTTTGAAAAAAGCTTCAATGCTACTTTCAGTGCATTGATTCCTAAGAAGAAAGGGCAAAGAAACTGAGGGATTTCAGGCCTATTAGTTTGATAGGGCAGTATCTACAATCTAATCTCCGAAGTGTTGACAGAAAGATTGAAAGGGGTAATGACAAAGCTGGTAGATTCCCAGCAAATTGCGTTTATCAAAGGAAGACAAATCATGGATGCTGTGCTAGTGGCAAATGAAGCTGTGGATTCTAGACTTAAGCAACAAAAACCTGGAATTATATGCAAGTTAGACATTGAGAAAGCATATGATCATGTTAATTGGGATTTTCTGCTGAAATTATTAGAAAGGATGGGCTTTGGACATAAATGGATTCAGTGGATCAAACATTGCATCACAACTGTCAATTTCTCAGTTCTTATTAATGGTTCTCCTGCTGGTTTTCTCAGTTCACAAAGAAGTCTCAGGCAAGGAGATCATCTGTCTCCTTTTCTATTCCTTCTGGTTATGGAAGGAATCAATAATATGATTAAAACAGCTAGTCTAAATGGGTGGATTCAAGGTTTTGAAGTGGCTACAGCTAATAGGGGCAGTATGGAAGTGACACACCTCCAGTATGCTGGTGACACTCTGATTTTTTGTGATGCAAAAGAAGATCAGTTGAGATACTTGAGGGTGATCTTGGTTTTATTTGAAGGTGTTTCTGGTTTACACATCAAATGGAGGAAAAGCCTTTTATTCCCCATCAATGAGGTCACAGAGATGACACAGCTAAATGCAATTCTAGGTGAAGAAGTTGGTGCTTTACCAACTACTTATCTAGGAATGCCACTGGGAGCAAAATCTAAATCCATAGGAATTTGGAACAGTGTTATTGAAAAATGTGAGAAGAAATTGGCCAGATGGAAGACTCAATACTTTTCTTTGGGGGGTAGGTTGACACTCATTCACTCAGTCTTAGATGTTCTTCCAATGTATATGATGGCTTTGTTCCCAATCCCAGCAGAGGTCATTAAAAGGCTGGACAAAATCAAGAGAGAATTCTTATGGCAAGGTAACAAAGAAAAGAAAGGATATCACCTAGTCAAATGGGAAGCTCTTACTTTTGGAAAGAAATATGGAGGACTGGGAATCAGGAATTTGAAGATTCACAATAAAGCTTTGAAGATGAAATGGCTGTGGAGACTTACCAAGGAGAATCAAACTCTGTGGGGCAAAGTTATAAATGCAAAATATGAGGAGGAAGACAAATGGATGACCAAGGAGGTTGATACACCATATGGGGTTAGTTTATGGAGGTCTATCAGGGCCTTTTGGAGTGAACTGAAAAGCAAAACAAAGATCGAAGTCTTTGATGGTAACAAAACTAGCTTCTGAGAGGACAACTGGCATGAAATAGGGATTCTTAAAATACACTTTCCGGACATATTCAATCTTGTGCTTCACCAACAGAAGACTATAGCAGAAATGTGGACACCTCAAGGTTGGGATATTATTTTCAGAATATTTCTCAATGATTGGGAGATGGACAGGGTAACTGACTTTTGCAGCATCCTTGCACAATTCAGTGGTGTGCAGGCAGGTGAAGATGTATTGAGATGGCAAGGTAACAGCAATGGTGATTTCAAGGTGAATGCAGCATATAGGCTGATGAATCAGTCTAATCAGCAGATTGATAATTGGCCTTGGAAACATATTTGGAGAACTAATATCCCACACAAAATAGCTTGTTTTGTGTGGCTCTTGGCAAAGGAAGCTGTCCTCACCCAGGAAAATTTAATGAAAAGAATGATAACATTGTGTCCCAGATGATTTCTATGTGGAGTTAAAGCAGAAACAGTTAGCCGTCTATTCCTGCATTGCAAAGTGACAAAACAACTGTGGAGAATTTTCTTTAACCTTACAGGCATATCCTGGATCTTGCCAGGAAAGATTACAGTAGCCTTACAGAGTTGGGAGGAAGCAGGGTCTATGGAAAAGAACAGAAGGTAGATATGGAAAAGAACAGAAGGTAGATATGGAAAAGAACAGAAGGTAGATGGAGAATTGTCCCTGCTTGCATCTGGTGGACAATCTGGAAGGAGAGGAATTCAAGATGCTTTGATAATATAGAGAATAGTATGTAGAAGATCAAACTGAATTGTCTTTTGCTATTATGTTTTTGGTGTAAACAGATATACTCAGATGATACTGCTACCATTATTGATGTGTTAGATTCAATATGAGGTAGATCAGTTTAGCTTCTGCAGTACAATTGCAAATATGGTTTCAGTACAACCTATGTACTGTTTTGCCCACCTATACAATAGTTACCCGTTTCAAGAAAAAGAGAACCTTAATCGCCTTACTTGATCAGTAACAAGAAACCACTTGATTATACTGTATTTAAGGCAAAACAAAGATGGAGAAAAGAACAAAAAAGGAACATTATCGGAGATAATGAGGGAAAGGCATAAGGAGAAGGAGAAGAAAAGAAGAGAATACCTGACTGCAGCTAATTATGTGTTGCAGAAGTCAATTGATTAACAAAGGAAGTTAAAGAGTTCTGAGGCAAATAGAGGTGAATCAAAGATAAAGGGACAGAGGAAAAGAGTTCAATCGAGGAATTTTTTTTCATAATCGAGGAATCCCCCAAGGGACAGTGGCTCACAGTTCGAAATTCGGTGGATAATTGGCTTCCCTCTCTATCCTTTTCCCTTAAATACCAGGCTTTTGTCCGTAGCAGGATTCGAACCCGTGATTTCGGCCTAACCCACAAATCACATGTTGTGCTCTTACCATTGGACCAAAGCCCGAAGGACATAATCACATAAAGGGAAAAATAACTAAGAGGACAAGTTTCTCACTTTCTAGTCATAATTACTGTACAGTGTGTTGTATCATGCAACCTTGACTTGAAGAAACCAGTCACAACTTACAACAAATATTACAAATCAAACCATGGGACGGCTTGAAGCACATTGGATAAGGCTTGTTGCTCGTACCACTTTAGGAAAGTATCTAAAACATCTTTACTGAAGTGGAATATTTCCAGCACATTACATCAAAGGAGGATGAGGGACATTACAATTACGATTACCTATACATCCAAGTATTATAGAGATGAGACTTAACCTAGACCTTCAAGTTACGCCAATGGAAAGACTAGCATTTTCTTAGTTAAGCCGTACTTCTACTGTTGCTTTTCACTCTTATTTGATGTCTCTCTTCTATAAAATAAAGAACCAAAAAGACATGGCGGATGAGAAGCTAGTTGATTTCCCCTTCCACTCGGCCTTTCTTCATTGTACGAGTATGATCGTATAGATTGTTTTTGGCAGATTGCAATAAGGATGGAGGCTAACGATTGACTCCAATTTGACCTCGTGGGGCAAGCCCCGTGATTGCAAGCTGGAGCTTCTATAGCTTGTGGATATAGGAACAGGTGGGTTTCATCAGCAATTAAAATGAGGACAATGAACACTCTGTCCCAAAGCGGGTGCAAGTGAGTTTATATCATATCTAACCATTTCTTATTTAACCTTGAAAAAGAAAAAAAATAGCAAGTTACATAAGTTACTATGTGTTTCCTGATTTACAAGAATACCTTCTTAATAGATGGCGCAGGTCTTCTTACTGCCTTCTCGAAATCCCGTCAAAATTTGAATTGACGAATAAACCTCAACTACATGCACGAGGAATCAATGGTTTAAGAACACAGCACGAAGGAAATGCACATAGGTCTCCTTGAAGAACAAAGAATAAATTACAGAACAGGTAGTGTCAGAGCAGTTACGATCTGCACTGTCTAGTGTGAGTTAGTTGGATCGATAGATACAATAAGAACTAGGAAGACGCATTATTTTAACCCCAGATGAACAAGGTCCCTGACAGCTAGGATAAGGTGCTCTATCAACTAATTTGCGGTCAACCTGAAATCGTACGTTTCCCAATCTTGCGGTATCCCATTAATTCCTATGAGAGAATCGCCTACAACAGTATCTCTTTCTAAGCAAGAATATCTTCATTCAATCTTATTGGAGGATGGTGATTCGTTGAATAACAATTACCTATATCTTGAGTTTGTCTTTATACGTCTTAATAATACTATAGTCTTGATCCTATTTACTTGAATGATTTCTAGCAAAAGTTGGTCTATCGGAAACAACCTTTCTACCTCTTGAGGTAGGGGTAAGGTCTGCGAACACTCTACCCTCCCCAGACCCCACTTGTGGGATTACACTGGGTATGTTCTTGTTGTTGATTTCTAGCAAAAGTTAAACGTAGTCCGTTTTCCTTCCAAGAAAGCCATGATCCATTATATAGAAACAGGTGGTGCGAAGCATACAGACAAGGAGACTGGCTTATTTACTTTCCAGCAGCTAATTTTTTTCTGCATCTGCTATAAAGTGAGGAAAGTTTGTCGACCCTACACATGTCATCAGCCAATATACTATCATAATAGAGCACGGAACAGGGAGTGTCATGAAGAAAATTATGGCTCTCATGACTATTTATACCAAGCTGATAGTTTATTTGCCACTTTGATCAATATTCCTATCCCTGATTCATCTCTATCCTATTTCCTCTCCCTGGGGGCTCTTATTTTTTCTTGCTTATACAAACTGTTTCATTTAGCTCCATTCAACTCACATGGGTGCAAAAATTAAAAAAATGAC
The DNA here is from genome assembly GCA_029783415.1 of Anisodus acutangulus. Taxonomy (NCBI): domain Eukaryota; kingdom Viridiplantae; phylum Streptophyta; class Magnoliopsida; order Solanales; family Solanaceae; genus Anisodus; species Anisodus acutangulus. The sequence goes on from CM056496.1 coordinate 54,940,927, forward strand.
TTTTCTCAAATCGCAGGACCAGAAAGCAAATAAAAATGGAGGTTCAAACAGCGGTACCGTCAGCCCAACCTAGGAGTGTTTGCAAAGGTGATAACTGATGAAAGTTAGGTAAAGCCGGTTGATTCAAGCATTGACTACACAGTGCAAACTTAGCATTTAGGAAAACACTCATAACTTCAACCCAGATCCTTAATCTACTTATCTACATACAAGAAAAACATATTCATCTAATCCTAGTTGATCCTGTTGTCCCTCACTAAACCTGATAACCAAGTTTGAAGTTTGAATACAACTAATATTGTCAACCAAGTGTTAATTTATGGAACTCGAGGAATAAGAATATCGGAAACAGCCTCCCTAGCTAAGGTAGGGGTAAGGTCTGCGTACACTCTACCCTCCTCAGACCCCACTTTGTGGGATTTCACTGGGTTGTTGTTGTTGTAGTAGTTGAGGCATAAAAATATCAGCGAGGGACTGCTAATGTGCACAGATCAATATTAACTGCCAGCAAGGACAACCATGATTTTACGGTAAGGACACATCAGAACAATAAGGAAAAGTAACCATGATTTTATACTGAGATGATCAAAGTCAATGTTAACTTAATCAACAAAAAGCAAAATGAAGAAGAACATCAACTTACAGCTTCTTCCATGAATACCGAAGAAGGCGCACCCTTCCATTTGGGATCTGTGTCCGGGAAAATCTGCCCAATATCAGGAAGCCCCAGAGCCCCCAAGATTGCATCAACGACGCAATGAAGCAAAACATCACCTAAAAAAATAAATTCAAAATACAAAAAAAGAACTCTTAAACCACAGTAACGAGTCTTTATGAGCATACATATGGTATGAAGTAAGTACATCCTCTATGCTAAAAAGAAGGGGAAAAGTCCGAATTTACTCTTCAACTACAAAAAGTATCTTAGTTCTACCCTATCTTATAGGGACTATTCATTCCCTTGCCTTTAGAAATCGTCTCGTATTTTCTCTTGACTTTAAAGGAACTCAAGTGTGGACCGGTTGGATTCCACGTGTCAAAATGCTTAAAGAAAAAGGACCAAATTTACCCCTACAAATTAGAGCCCCGTTAGGTTCAAGGAAAAAATGCAACAATTTGTTAACGACAAGTGTATGAATGACCACACAGTATAACAAAGAGTAAATTTTAGATATTTTGGCATAGTAGATGGTTATATTTTTCTCTTTTTCCCAAAAAGAATGGTGGAATTCGAGGGTCAGCCATCTAACTTCGATGTGAATTTGTACATTTCTTAAGCTTCTCCAAAACAAAATTCACATATTTGAGAACTAGTTACTATAAACGAGGAGTACTTAGTTTAATTATTTACACTATCTAAAAGATTGTTTGAGAAATTATAATCAAGGAAACACAAATAGTAAGAGGGCAAACAATTAGGAATTCAGCGATTTCTTAATCTTGCTGAAATAAAATTGGCATATTCAGAAACCACGTCGAAATCATATACTAAATCAAACCATTTTATAACTAACAATACTTAATTTTTCGTATGAAAAATTATGAAAATTATGTAATCAAATAAAATGTTGCTTAACCTAAACAGTAACAGTGTCAAACAAAATGGACATCACGACCCTTACTAATCTTCTCAAAGTACCATTCACATATTTGGAAAGCACACAAACACTACTACAAATCACACTTACTAAAAATTACAAATATTTTTTAAAATGTCTAAAAACATAGGGAGTAATAAATAAACAAACATTGTTCAATCTTCCAGATAAGAATAGTGCCAAACAAAATCACCAAGTACCCGTTTTCATAATTAAACAATTGTTCGAAAAATTCGTGAACGAATAGCCTTTGCCTCAAATTAGAGGTGGCAAACTTAGCCCAGGAAACCATAACCCGCCAAACCCGCTCAAGTAACCCGCCCATTTATTAGCTCAACCCATTTCAGCCTATCAAAATTTGGATATCTACCCAAATTGATCCATGAAAAATCCCGTCAAAAAATATTCAAAAAGATTTTTTTTTATTTGATTTGTCCTTTGTCAAAATGCTTTATCATGCTTTCTATAGTTTGCTCTCGTTATTTTCTTTTTGATATGCTTTATCTTGAACCGAGAGTCTATTGGAAATGATCTCTCTAACTCCCAAGGTATGTTGTAGTTGTTGTTTATATGTTATATATATAGCTATAATAAAGAAAAATAATAATTTATTAGGTATTAAAAAATTATAAAAGAACAAATAAGGTAACTAAAGCTTAATAAGAATTGGACGGATTGTGTTTTGACCCGCTTTTTAGCTCATTTCAGCCCAAGTAATTGGACGGATCAATAACCCGCCCATTTATTAACTCAGCCCATTTTAACCCACCCAAAAAATTCAGCCTAACCTACCTCCAATATAGTAATTGTGCCCAAAAGAAAATGGACAATAGGATTATGAGTTAAGTCAAAATTACCATCCGAGTGAGCTTCACAACCTCTATCATGTGGAATATTAATACCACCAATAATCAAAGGATACCCAGGTTCCAATCTATGAAGGTCAAATCCATGACCAACTCTAAAAGGAAGTGACTTTGATGAAATAGTAGTAGTACTAGATGTTTGTGTTGCAGCTTCAATTGAACTTGTTGTAGCTGCACAAGAAACAATCAAACTCCTTGATGGTTTGTGGGTTAATTGAGGGAAAAAAGGATTTGAAGAGTGATAAGAAAAGGGGTTTTGTTTTGTATGAATTGGAGTTGAAAAAGATAGTGAAGACGCCATAGCCATAGGAATTGGAGCTCAATTTGGTTGTTTTTTCGGTGGAGTATTTGAAGTCAAAGCTGAAAAAGCATTTTAAGTGTGTGTTTGGTAGGAAGGAAAATTTCCATAAAAAATGTTCATTTTCATAGTGAATTTTTTATTTATTTTTTAATATTTGATAGGTAAATAAAAAATTATACTGAATATTTTTATGTAATTTAGTAAAATATAATGGGGTGTGATGGGATGAGGAGTGGGGTTTCGAGATGGCGGGGATAGGCGGGTGGAGGGTGGGGAGTATTAGACAGGGAGGAGATAATAAATTTAAAATATTATTTATGAAATTTGTTTTATCTACTTTCATTATGAAGTCTTTTTTTTATTTTAAAAAATTTGCTTTTCTAGAGAAAATATTTTTAAAATATTTTAACTAACTGAACATGAAAAATAGGAAATTATAGGGGATTATTCCAAAATATTAACTCCATACCAAACACACCCTAACTTGTGAAGATTATGTAAATTGAAGGAGCTTATTCCACGTGTACGTTAGCATAGGGGTGTTCGGTACTTTTTGATCCCTCTTGAAGACACGTGGCATTTTTTAATTTGGTTATTATAAGTAGTTTAAAATAACGTCCGCTTGAAATTCTTTCAATTTATATCTTTTGTTAGGACAAGAACATTCAATAAACATCCATTTGAAAATCTTTCGATTTTCTTTTTTATGTTAGGACAAAAACATTTCAGGGAGAAGATGAAGAACACGAGGAGGAAGACAGGAAAATTACCTTTTTTCTTTTTTTGGATTCTCTTCTATTCTATTTTTTTTTTATAATTAGGAGTCATTTTTCACACGAAATATGTCGGCCTTGAGCATGCACGAGGCACACTCCTATCAATAAAAGATGTCAATTTAGTAACAAAAATAATTAAGATTATATGTCTATCTAACAATCGATGACAAAATTAACGAGCTATCTATTCATTTGTGCTTGAAAAATTGGAGTTAAAGCTTTAATTTTCCCTTAAAACAAAGAAAGGCTTTAAATTGTGCTTGAAACTGGCGGGCTTGTTTGAGTTTAATGTTGTGTCATAATTTTAATTTGCTATTATGAATATATTACGTTATGGTGATGAATACATTACATTATGTGGTTGTTCATTTAGTTTCTCAAATTTTCAAATATGTTATGAATCCATTTAATTGTATCGATGCCCTTTTTCATTTTATGAATCAACCTAATTCATGTATTTATTAAAGTGTGTACTTAAGTCTTTTAACTCTTAGGATGATCACAACATCTTATAAATAGAAGTGTTCTCACATTATGTAAGACACATTTGAAAACACTTGTATATACTTGAAGAGACTTGAAATAAGAAGAAAGTCTTCTCCTTGTCTCATTCATTTCTTGTTTTATATTGTCTTATTTGCTCTCAATTTACAGTTATCAACATCAATTGCTCAAATCATAGTCGCTTAGCATTCTCTACGAGGCTCTAATTTTACTCCTATTTTTCTGAAGTTGATCCTACTTCTTCACCTGGTATGTGTTTACAGTTTTATTCTTATCAATATTATAATATTAATAAGATACTGTAGAAGGCTTTTAACTTTGATTTTGCACTAGTTTCAATTTCAAATATATGTTTAATATAATTTTCACTAGCTTCTGTCGGATCCTAATATAGCTTTTGATAAATATAATGTATGCAATCGTCTGTCACATGTTTAATACCAAATGTTAGCATATTAGTTTAGAAGAAAAATAATAATAATTTATTTTTATGCAACCATGACTATATATGTTAGGATGTTTATCTAGTGTTAACACCTTAGAGTGATTTATAATTATTTAATCTTCTGAACGATCATAAAAGGTAACATTAGACTAAGTAATTGACATAAATAATATTTTATTAATTAAACTTTTTGAGGTTATCTAACTACACAGTTACATTTAGTATACATGGTGTAATTGAATAATAAGCATTAATTTATTATGATACATGATAAAGTAACAGTAGATGTAAACTTTTTTTTCATGAGTTAGTATACTGTCATATGATTTAAAAAAATTCACTGATAAAAGTTCTTATCATTTCTAATTTATTTATTTTTATGATAGTTTTCACTATGTCAAATTTATCAAAGCTTGAAGTTGTGGAACTTGACATCTCTGGAAAGAACTATTTTGTCATGGGTACTTGATACTGAAGTACGACTTGCCCCTAAGGGGCTTGGTGATACCATAGTCGAAGAAAATGAAGCATCAAGTCAGGATAAAGTTAAAGCTTTGATTTTTCTTCGCCATCATCTTGATGAACGGTTAAAAGATGGATATTTAACCTTGAAAAATCAGTTTGAACTATGGACTAGTTTGAAGGGACGGTATGACCATCTAAATACCACGGTATTTCCAAGAGCTCGTTATGAGTGGATGCACTTACAGTTTTAATTTTTTAAGATCGTAATTGAGTATAATTTTGTTGTACACATGATTATTTTCCGATTAATATTCTCTTGTGCTGCTTGTTCTTAATGAAAATTGATTATTAAATCATCTGTAACTAAGGTTGAGATTGAATCCCCTCCATTTTTGAAACTTATACATGTTGATATATGTAGGTCAATTCACCCTCCACGTGGACCGTTCAAATATTATATAGTAGTTTGATAGATGCATCTACAAGATTGTCACATGTGGGCTTATTATCAACTTGCAATATGGCCTTTGCGAGATTGTTGGATCAAATAATAAGTTTAAGAACATAATTTCCAGATTATGCAATAAAGAAAATTCGTTTTGATAATGCTGGTGAGTTTACATCTCAGACATTTAATGGTTATTGTATGTCCATTGAAATAATGATTGAACATCCGATTGCTCATGTTCATACTCAAAATGGTCTAGCAGAATCATTGATTAAACGACTCTAGTTGATAGCCAGACCATTATTGATGAGGACAAAATTTCCTATTTCAATATGAGGGCATGCTATTTTGCATGCAGCAACATTTGTGCGCATAAGGCCAACCATTTATCATGAATTCTCCCCATTACAATTGGTTTTTAGCCAAGACCCAAATATTTTCCATCTTAAGATATTTGAGTGTACTGTATATGTTTCTGTTGCTCCACCACTACACACAAAGATGGATCCCAAAAGAAGATTGGGGGTATTTGTTGGGTATGAATCTCCTTCTATTATTAAATATTTGGAACCTAATAATGGAAATTTATTATGGCAAGATTTGTTGATTGTCATTTTAATGAATCAATATACCCAATATTATGGGAAGAAAATAAACAGTTGGAAATAAATATAGATTGGTATGCATTATCACTATCTCATTTAGATCCTCAAATAAATTAATATGAGCAAAAGGTTCAAAATATAATTTATTTGCAGAATGTTGCAAATCAACTGCTAGATGCATTTACTAATCTTTCAAGGGTTACTAAATCTCATATTCCAGCTATAAATGCTCCAGTTCGAGTTAATGTCCCGACAAAATAAATGGTTAATGTAAATGAGTCTAGGCCACATCTAAAACGTGGTAGACCAATTGATTCCAAGGATAAAAATCCTCAAAAAAATGAGTAAATGATCATAAAATTGAGGCAATTTCGCAAGAAGAACCCCGAGACATAACAAATAATAATATCACAGAGGAGGTCCATGTACATGAAAACATTGAGAATAAAGAGATCTCAATAAGTTATGTCTCGACAGAAAAAGGTGGAACCGAAATGATACTGTGGTCGATAGTATTTTTTCTTATAATATTGATGTTGAAATAATGCAACAAGATGAGGATATTAAGCCAAAATCTATTGTGAAATATAGACAGAGAAGAGACTGGACAAAATGGAAAGATGCAATTCAAGCGAAATTGACTTCACTTGAAAAAAGTGAGGTTTTCGGACCAATAATCCAAACACAAAAAGATGTCAAGCCAGTAGGGTACAAATGGTTGAAGTCGTTAGATATAAAACACGACTTGTGGCACAAGAATTTTTTCAAAGATCTGGTATTAATTATGTGGAGACATACTCTCCTGTTGTGGATGCAATCACTCTCGGATATCTCATAAGTCTTGCAGTGCATGAAAAACTTGATATGCGCCTCATGAATGTTGTCACAACCTATTTATATGGCTCACTAGATAACAATTTTTTTATGAAAATTTCTGAAGGACTCAAATTGCCTGAAGCATACAAAGGCCCTCGAGAAATTTGTTCAAAAAAACTTCAGAAATCCTTATACGGATTGAAACAATCAGGATGAATGTGGTACAATCGTCTTAGAAAATATTTACTTAAACAAGGATACAAAAATGATCCTATGTGTCCTTGTGCTTTTATGAGAAGGTTGGAATCTGAATTCGTTATAATAGCCACTGAAGAACTTTCAAAAGCAGTAGAATACTTGAAGAAAGAGTTTGAAATGAAGGATCTTAGAAAGACAAAAATTTGTGTTGGCCTGCAAATTGAACATTTAAAGAATGGTATATTTGTCCATCAATCTACACACACTTAAAAGATACTAAAGCGGTTTTATTGGATATAGCACATCTATTGAGCACCCCGATGATTCTAAGGTCACTTGATAAATAAAGATCCATTCCGATCTCAAAAAAATGACGAAGAGCTCCTTGGAGATGAAACTACGTATCTTAGTGCGATTGGGGCACTAATATATCTTTCTAATAATACTCGACCATATATAACATTTGCAGTAAGCTTATTGTCAAGATTCAGTTCCCCACCAACAAAAAGACACTAGAATGGTGTTAAGCATATTTTCAGATATCTTCGAGGAACCATTGATATGAGATTATTTTATTCTAACGAATCCAAATCAAAGATGATTGGTAATGTAAATGCAGGTTATTTGTCTGATCCACATAAAATCCGGTCTCAAACATGATATCTATTTACTTGTGGAGATACAATTATATCATGACGTTCAACAAAACAAATCCTATCAGCTACATATTCAAATCATGCTAAGATAATAGCCATTCATGAAGCTGAATGGGGAAAATAAGAGAGAGAAAAGAAGGCCTAAAGTTGGAGATCTTTGTCGTTGCATTGTGTATTTTCAATATGAAAGCCATAAATACCAAGTCATTTACAAATACATTCAGATTATCCTATAATTGATTTCATTGACTATTTAATTTGATTTAAAATTTCCTTTCAACTATAAATATGTCTATCCATATGAATCCTTTATTAACGTTGGTGTGTTTAAAGTACTTGACAGTTATTTTTTGTAGAAACTTTTTAGTATGACATATATGTTGCTAATCTTGTGTTGCAAGAATTAACTTGAACTAACGTTGGTGTGTTTAAAGTACTTGATAGTTATTTTTTGTAGAAACTTTTTAGTATGACATATTGTTGGAAATTTGCCTTTGGTGGGAGGTGCGTCCACTCATATTTAATGAATTAAACACTAGTGTTCCGCATGTTGGAGGATTTGTCTCTTTGCACATGCATAATCTACTAAGTGAGTAGATGACCGTAGGGCCAAGAATCGTCAAATTTCGTTGAGAAATGAAAGAGATATTGGTCCACGAAGTAAGGTGTTTGAGGCATGGAAATATGGTGTGTGACAAATCTACCACATCGGTGGGAATAGGAAGAATTGCTCTCTTTATAAGTCTCTAATGTGGTAAAGGGTTTGGGACCCCAAGGGGTATCCCATGTGTTTAAAGGAGGGAGGACCTAGATGTGCTTGGGTTCAAGGCTAAGCCCACACGCGCGCCGCCGCCGCCCGTCCGGGCTCGGGCTGATATTATCTTTTTGGTCCCCAAATTGCTTAATATTTACAATTTGGTCCCTAATGTTTCTGGAAAGTTGAATTTGGAACGACGGAAGGCAGAAACTTTCTGCCTACCGTTGGAACTGTTTTTTGGGGCAATGGCTGATTAACTCCTCCATAATCAGCCTTTCTTCAATGGCCATGAATAGTCCTTAAACCTGCCATTAATCTGCCTCCCTAATGGCCATTAACAGCCCTCACTAATGGCTATTAACAGCCTTGTTTGTGGATGTTGGGCAGCCTCCTCCATGCTATATATTGATGCCTCATTTGGCTCAATAACGTGACAGAAAATCAGCACAAACAGTGACGAAAAAGATAGCAAAACAGTGAGGAAAAACACACATAGACATAAGATATACACTGCAGAGACACACTATATACACAGAGACAAAACAGAAGAGAAAGTCAGTCCAAACGTTGGACGAAAACAAAAACTCTTCCTTCATTTTCCATATCTTCAGCAAGTCAATTCATATTTGTTTTTTTCGTCAGACTCAACCTATTTGCTTTGTAGTGTTGAGATTAAAGTGTTGTTTTATCTTGGGAGACTATTGCCCGCTAACGTAAAAGCATATATACTGGGCAATCTTGTCTTAAGGACAGAGTGCAATCACTCGACTCAACACACAACGTTGTAACCATCCAGATTTAGTTGTTTCTTGATTTCAGGTTATCAAGATTCAAGACACAACAAGCTTGCGGCAGTTTTAAAGATTGATCATTTATTTATCCTTTCGAACACTTGTAATAGTTATTTACTTCCCGTACTGTTTTATAAAGTATAATAGAGTACCAACACATATATGTTGCTAATCTTGTGTTGCAAGAATTAACTTGAACTATCTCATCTACAGGTTCTTGTAGCATGATAAAGTTTCACCAATTGCTTATTCTTGTTGGACATGTTTCTTATACGGTCACATAACTCACCGGCTGTGCCACACCATTGAATTTTACACGATTCTATCAGCTATTTTAGATTCTTTAGAATGTAAATTTTGTATATTCTATGAGATTGGAAAGAGACTCAATTGGACACAAATATTGTATTAGACAAATTTGTTGTGGTACTTGGTTTAAGAGTTGTTTGTGCACCTTAATTCTGGATATTGTTTCACATGTTTCTTTCGCAGAATCGCAGTAATTACTATATTAGGCCAGTGCTTAGCACGGGCCTTAGCCAATCTAGTCTTGAATACAAAATCTCAAACACCTTAACTAATTTGTCCCTTACCTAATTACTACCATATCATTAGTCATCAACACGTCTCACAACCAAATTCTCAACGTGGACCTCCTTTCTTGCCCATTAATAATAACCACCAGTCCACAAGCATACATGTCAATCTATGAATTTTATCACACTCCCTAAAATTTAGAAATTTGGCTTCTCTAGCAAATTATAGTGTGAAATAGTAGAAATTTGTATCCTCTGACAAATTATGTCATAATATCTTTCTTGGTAATTTTTGCAAATATATCAAGCTTTTAGCTTCTAATTATTTTCAACTTAGTATAGTGAACTAACACAATATCTGAGTATTAATTTTGGTCAATATGAACTCTTTTAGTATAACAATTTTTTTAAAAAGAAACTATAAATAGCATTTCCAATCTACAATAGTTGGTTCATAGTTTGCTTCGAATATTTTATCCATCATAAATATTTAGTAGGTATTAATGGATAATTTTAAGATTTGCTTTGTATTAGTTAAATAATATGACTGTTTTGGAAACTTTCTTTTTACCATAGTTTCTTATTTAATTGTGGCTTAGTCAATGTTCTTATTATTCTGCCAAAAATTGGTTTAATCTAATAATAATAACTAATCATTATAGATTTTTTCCCTTCTCCCGGAGGCATGGAAGGGATAAGTGAAAGGAATGATACGCTAACGCGTCATTTAACCTTTATTTCAACCGTGAAAGATATGGATCTCACCAATTAAGCTAGCGCTCAATCCATTAATCATTATAATAAGAATAACAACAACATCTCCGTGTGATACCATAAGTGAGGTTTAGAGATGGTAGCGTGTACACAAAACTTACCACTATCTTATTTAAGGTAAAGAGATTATTTTCAATAGACCTTTAGCTCAAGAAAAATATTTTCAAAAAAAGTTTTGAAAAATACAAAAGTAAAAGAAACTCTTATGAAAAGACTAAGAAAAGAATATTGACTTCAAAAATAGTAAGATAACCAATACAAAAGAAACTCAACCCATTAATTTACACTTCAAAATATAAGACTATAACATATATTATTTAGAATAAATATTTTTATGTAATAAAAAAAATTCATAATTTGGTTACTAAACAGACTCATTTTTCGCTTTGACACGTGTGCACGGGCTTACCACCATCTAGTTATCAAAGAAAGTGCTTATCACACATCAATCTTTATATGTCATGTAGTTTTTCTTTTTTGGGTGTTATTTTTATTTTTTAAAAGTTTAATTTTTTCATCCCCACCAACCAACAAAATTTACCGGCTTACTTTTTTTCGAACAAAGATTTCTTTTCAGTAAAGTCAAGTCAGAGTTGTTGTTCTTGCGGTCACTTCAAAAGGAGAACGCCATCCGATACTTCAGCCCCAAGCGGTGGGGGTTGAAATTCATGCTCTCCAGGATCCCATTTTTTATTTTTAAAAGTTAATTCTCTTTTATCCTCCGCCTAACCCCTCAAATCCCTCAAACACTTTTTACTTTTTTTCTCATGTAACCTTCCGTCTCATTCCCTTCTCCTTCTTCCCCAACTCAAGGTGCGTATGTTGGGTAGGGGCGGGTTTAATTAAAGCAAAAAATAATTTTGTTCAATAAAAATATGATACCTAATAAATCAAAAGATAAATCTGAGCATTGACTATCACTTAAAAGAGAAAAAGAAAAAAACTGAAAAATAGGAAAATAAAAAAGAATAATTAAAAACTCCTTATGTCATGTCACCGCTAAATACTCTAGCAATTAAAGGAAAGGAACTGTCAGAGAAGCTATTTAAAAACAAGAATTGAACATGCCTTGCAACAATGAATGTGTTGCTATAGAAGCTATTCAAAGAAAATGCCTTGTAGCAATGGTATATGTATCAGTGGCATATCTCTATATACAAGTCAAAGCTACTCAAAACAAGAATTGAACATTGTAGCAATCGGATGAAGTCCCTCAAATGTTAGAGGACCGTGAAAAGAAATTTCAAATGCATGCACATATTTATAAATAAATTGCCAAGTCGTTGACAATATTAAAGTTCTCACAGTAGGCCTCATATTCATGGATGGTTAAGGGTAAGGCTACTAAAACATGTGCTTTAGGCTCACAACAGTTAAAGGCCCCCAAAATTTTTGTTATTATTATATAACTAGTCATTCATATGTATTTATGGTTTATAGCTCTATATACAAATAGTCAGTATCACATGTCTTATTTGTGAGGTAAAGATCACAGACAATATACTCTTGTGGGTCTCTATTCTTTCCTGCACCAGATAATGTGAGCTTATGCACCGGGCTGCCCTTTAAGATGTTACTCATGTGTTGCAATACAATACCTTGGTTCTTTTTATTAAAAATCTTATTGATAGATATTAAGATTTAAGTAGCTTAATTCAAAGTTTTAAAATATCAGGCAAAGGTTTACTTTCTTTTAACTAAAACCTTGAATAGAAATTTATTACATTCTTAATGTCATGACTATATAAAAAATATCGAACTCTTCTACTTTGTAATACATAGAGTCATTTTCTAGCTGTTATAAGAACACTTTTACTGAATAATTAAAATTAATTGTGACTTGGAATATGAAATAAAAAATTGATATATGGAAGAAGTTTATGTCACTAAACAAAAAAATTATAAAATTTTATCAAAAAGGACTTGAAAATGGTATTTAATTTTATATAATATATGATTTTTTTAAAGGAAAAGGTGCAAATATACCCTTAAACTTTGCGATTTAGAGTAGATATACCATTCGTTTTAAAAATGGTGCATATATACCCCTGTCGTTATACAAATGGTGCAAATATATACCCTTTCAACTTTACGATTTAGAGCAGATATACCTCTTGTTTGAAAAAATGGTGCATACATATTTCTGTCATTACACAAATGGTAGACGGAAAGTTTTTTAAAAATCATTTAGCTTGTCTTCTAATTAATAAAATGTTACTAGTAGACTTATTTTTTTCCCTTCAAAATTTATACATAGTGGGACATAATTCATTAAGGGATCCATCATAACTTATGTGATAAAAGTAGTTTGTCTTGAGGGAAGAAAAATTAAAGACCAGCACAAGATCAAAAGTGCAAATGGCCCGTAAATGAACGAACCTGATTTGTCCCCTGACCGGCCCAATGTTCTAAAATGAGCCATATCGAAAAGTGGGCCGAAATCAAACCCGATATAAATACTAAAGCCTGCGAATTCAAATTACAGATTTAGCGCCATTTGAAGGGTATGGGAGAATTGTGGAGATCAACCATTTTCTTCTCCGATCAACACCTCTGCTACGCCAATATTATTCCTCCTTCACAGGTAACTAATACAAGTGTATAATGTATGAATTTTGCTTCATTTAAAGTTAAATTAAGTTATTGACATTTTCATTTACTGTTTGCAATATTCAGTTGCAATTTTAGCATGTCACTGTTTTCATATCTAATCGGATTTATGTGTTCAGGTCCGAGCTCGAATAGAAGTTGCCGTCCTGAATTTTCTTAAAGCCCTAAGTTCGAAATCTCCTTCAATTTCTGATCTATCACTGGTTCGAAATTATACTCTAATTTAGCAATTCCCAAAACAGTTTATTAATTCATTGTGTATGTTCTTTTTAACTGTTCAAGATGTCCATTTTCATATCAGAAGAGAGAAAATTTGATGTTGTTATTGTAGGGATTTTTGTTGGGTCATGAACACAATGATCGCATAGCGGAAGTTAAAATTTTACCCAACAATAAACTGGTATAACTATATGATAATCTAATGAATGTCAAAACATAATCAGGAATACTTACAAGTCTTTGTATGCTGGATTCACAACTATGGTATCCACGCGAGTTGTCTTTCCAATTGCAAGTTCCAACTCCAGTGTATTTATCTAACGAAGAACGCTAGAAATTCTTTTGTTAGAAGAGAGAAAGTAATTCAAGACTCTAAGTCTTGAATCATCTGTTTTGAATGACTGACTAACTGCCTAATTATGGGGTTTGTGTTGTTTATATAATAGATAAAGGGAAAAACCTAAATCTAAAAGGAGTACAAAAGACTAATTAGGCTCAAGTACTTTCTTTAGGTTTTCATCCAAGCCCCTTTATTATATTAACATATTTAATTAAGTCCAAAATCCAATCTTGACTTAATTAAATAATTTTCATCAAATAGAAATATATTTCATAATTATTATAAATTAAATATTTCGGTTCCTAACCGAATATTTAATACTTTCTCAATACACTCTTAGATTGAAAAGACAATCGCATATAGTGTGACCATATAGGCTTTCACATATCGACATTAATCTAATTAAGGTTCATACGAAACTCCTAGACGACTTCGTATGACGAACTTAATATGTGAAGTACGTTTACACGAATCCAGCAAACTTTACCTTTATGTGGAATAATAAAATTCTTTAATTAACGACACACTCAATTAAACTTAGGATTTGCCAAGTGTCTATCTAAATGACTTATCACTTTATCTCATCTTTATTAGTCGACAACTAGACCATATTCAAAATATGTCTCTTGCATTGGCCAATGACTTTATTCGACCTAATATAGAGAAGTTGAGTATTCTCTCGAATTTCCAATCGAGGAATGAATCCTATTCTTGACTCAACTACTGCCTTTGTTTACATTGTAATGCACCCAACTCAAGCCGTATCTACCCCATAAGGAGTGCAAGCTTTGAACTTGGTCAAAGTACATCATTCTACAAACAAAGCACGTATTGACCTCAAGTTGAAGGGCTTTTATATCCACATGCTGATAACACTATAGACATGTATAACAAATAGTTTATCGGCAGAGTGTACCAATACTCTCCAAAGTATCCATGTGTCCATCACGAATAACAATTACATGTAGTCGTGAGACTCACTATATTCTCTAAGAATGTAATGCAAACCACATGTCGACTTATAACATATCATCGATATCCCATTCTCGATGATCATTAGTCGATGCAATTTTGAGAGTTACGCTTTATCATTAATATCTAACTCTATCAATAACAGCGCCAACTCAAGGGAGCACATAGATGAATAATTGCAAACAATCAAACAATAATTCAATAACTGCAAATGCCATAAATATTAATCATTAATAATATGAATGTGTTCAAGTACATTTGTCCATAATTAGGATTGTCTCTAGGACACATATACTTTCAGTTATTCCTGGCCCGAACCTAATCAACAAATGACCGGGTCTTGAAAAGGTAATAAAGTTGTCATTTTTATTTGTATCCAAGCTTTAGGAATGCACTCAATTTTGTTATGTTAAGCGTCTGCGAATACTTGTTATTATTCAACTGAGTAATAAAACATGTACAAGTTTGTTGTCATGGAAAGCCCATGATTCCAAATTGAAAATGGAAAAATAAGGTGCTCTATTACTTGCAATCACCCATATTTTCTGTTGTACTTATTTGGTTCTAGATTTTGAGATAATGATCAAAGACGTCCAGACAGCCTAGTTTCAATACATTTTTTCGAGTTCTTATCCTAGCAAACAACATTTTGAGAAGGTAATGCTGGCTATCAATATAATCTGATGTAGTTATATTTTCATTTGGTGTGGCTATTGACTGGCATTCTATGAAGTTACAGGAGATTAAAAATGAAGATTGTGAGAGAAAAGTGAGAGTAGCAGATTTAACGAGCATGAAGATAAAAGATTCTTATGGTAGCATAATAAGTAGTGTATACAAATGCTATAAATTAACATTCATAAATGATTTTAGTCATTGGTTAGTGGATAGTCGACAAAAATTTACCAGGGAAGTATAATTAGATCAAATAAGTGCCTTTGAAAATACAGTAGCTCCTAAGCTAAGTGTTTTCTTGAATTAGACCTTCTGACTCCTATTGTTCACCTTGTATAACTAATTAATATAGCCTTACATACGCAAAAGCTCAATTTGAAGTTATAAAGAGGAAGTATCTTTGTACAAGAGTCATAATCTTTGGGTCCCGGGGTATGCTATGGAGCAATAAAAACAAACAGGAAGTAAAAATAAATTGAATGTCAATGCAGTTTGTAAATGTCGGCAATAATGTTGTCTGCCACAAGTGACAACACTTCGATAAAACTGAAAAATCTTTGAAGAGTAAAATGCAGCGGAAATAATAAAGACACAAAAGTTTAATATTTACATAGGTTATATTGATTATATAACCTATGACGGTCAGTAACCGAAAGTATTGTATATATTTATATACAATTGAATAAATTCCTTTCTTTACAATTTTACAAAAGAATACAAAAGGAATTAAAAAGTTGAAGTCGCAGATGACTTCTGCCTGAAAAATTTAACTACGTAGACATAGACAACCTCTCATTACAATCGCTCCATACAAAGCAAATCTAGAATCTAAACATCGACTGTAATGTTGGACAGAATGTTGTCAACACACTCGGGCAACATTTGTGATCAAGATTTCTGAGATGAAATCCCGAGAGCTCTCTTGGTATTTTTACATTTTGATTCTGGATATTGATACACTGCAGTAACTAACTCTATTTATAGTAGAGAGTCTTCCTTGAAAAACTCATCAATCGGTTGTGGAGGTTGAGAGAAAGGTGGGCATCTTGTGGTAGATGATTAATGAGTGAAACTCTCAACAACTTTGACTTGTTCTTCACTTGACTTCTTCCCCAAGCTTTGACTCATTCTCCCACGTTTTACACAGCTCCTAATTCACACGCCTAAGTCATTTTTACCACTCAGTAAAATAGTTACTGCTTAACGTAAAGTACGGCAAAACTGTTATGAAAAATGTTGGTCCGAATGTTGTGACATTTGTTACAACATTTTTATACATTCAAATCAGTCCTTTAGAAGATATGTTGGGTCAAATGTCACAACACCAAATCCGACATTAACAATAACCAATAGAAGCGAGTATACAAAGAATTAACTGAAAAGAATCAAAGAATTTTGGGATGAACAACTGAAAAGCTATCAATAAATAATAGAAACTGACAAATAAAAAGAACGAATCAGTAACAAAGATGGGAGCAACAAAATTGAAAGGAGAAGTAGTACAAAGAATGAGCATGCTCTTTCTCAATTTGTAATATTTCTATACCTGGAATACATGAAATGTAAAGTATCTTCACTTATGAATATTCCTCTTCCATTAATTTCTGGACTTCCATCATTGGTGTCCGACAACGAGGCAATATCATTTTTTTAAGAATAATGTCGGGCTGATTTCTGAAGTTAAGCTTCAAATTTCTTAGACACATAATAACTAATAGTAAATATATTATAAGACAATAAAGAATAAGGTATATCTTGAGTGTTTGAATAAAAACAGTAAAATCAGTGATATATTTGAATTGCAGCAACCCACTTCTGACAAGTAATTCATATCATTTTTCTGGCACAGTTCATGAAAAATAGTAGTAACAAAAAGTGGAAGGCAAACTAAGGCCTGGTCTAATTCCTGCTTCCCCTTGGTATCGGTAAAGGGGTTGGTAAGCGCTTCCCGAATAGATTCCTTTCTCTTCCCCGGACACCGAACAAAGGAAACCCTGGCTTCACTTGTCGTAGTAAGACCACCCCTCTATAAGCTTTCCCTATCGCTCTGATGAACCTCTTTCCGCCTGTTCTCTAGAGTTCAAGAACAGATTCTTGCCTATCCCTTATTTGTCCATGTTGTCCGTTTTCCGCTAAAGGCAGCATGAAAAGCACCTATATTGTAATACGTAAGAGGAAGGACGACTAAGCGACTAAGCAACTATGCTACTATTGGCACCCCAAACTAAAAATTACAGCTGAAAATCCAACTTTAGGTGGTCATTATGATCAGAAACTCACTCTCTGAAGAATTTTATTGTGCGGCATTTCTTTCATGAAATTTTTTTATTACACAATGACCCCTCATCTGAAATCTACATGGATGAGTGTACTAATCATCAGCTCTAATTTCTGATTTTCAAAATAACTCTGCCAATTAGAAATTTTCAGATCTTTCAACAACCCGAACTTTATCTTTCTTTCATGTATTCCCCGCCCTCCATATTTCTGCAATATTAATCTTTCAAGGTTCACACAGCCCGCAAACAAAAATTCATTATCCAATTTTTTCTCATTGAACCATGCACCACTCAGTTCAAGATGTCTTAATTTCGGCATTTTCACCCATTAGAAATATAATACTGTCGAATAATACACAATTGACAACCAACTTATCCAAAAGTTTTGATTCAACCAAGTTGGTTGGTAGTTCATAGTCAGAGTTATGCACCAAGAGGTCTATTTTTTTTTGGCCCAATGCTCAACAACAACTACAAGCTATTTTTTAACTAATTCTCGGTGGACTACCCGACCAACGTCAATGTTCACTCTATCAAGAACAGTAAATATGTCCCTGGAGCGGAACTCATATCACACAAAGTTCATAAATCTCAATACGGATGTTTGAGCACCATGGAATGAGACTCCAAATGAAGGAACAAATTTATAAATTAATTATCAATTCTTAGACGTTACTAGGGCTGGCCAGTGGGCCGGGACAGCCCGACCCCGACCCGAGCCCGTCCCGAGCCCGTCCCGGTCCCGCCCCGACCCCGCAAAAAAAAAAAAAATACGGGGGCGGGACTCGAACTCGGGACGGGACGATGTCTCGTCCCGCGAGACCCGAGCCCGCCCCAGGCCCGCGAGACCCGACCCCGCCCCGAGCCCGCCTCCAGGCCACCCCGACTCCCGACCTCGACTTTGCAAAAATGGCCGTTGCACCAACGGCCATTTTAGATTATGGCCATGGCCAACGGCCATTTTAGCCCCCTCCCCAACCCCTACCCCTTAATATTTATTTTTAACCCATAAGTTATTATATTTACACTTTAACCCAATTTTTCAACTATAAATAACTCATTTTCTCTTCATCTTTCTCACAAATCTTCCTACAATCTCTCTAATTTCTCAATATATCTCTCTACAATTCTACATTGTTTGCTAAATATTCAATTTTATTTATTCATTTGGGAATTGGTAGTGAAGTTGGCAACTAGCTTGAGGATCTTCCATCGAGCAAAGTTTCAATTTTCAACCTCCCGATTACACGCCGTCGACGTTACGTCAAGCTTGGTACATTCGTTCCTTCATTAAATTATTATTGTCTGGTTATTTAGTTTAGATCACTTAATTTTATTGTCTTTAATTATTTATTTATTTATTTATTATCATAATTAAAATGGAAGGATTAAAAGGTATGTTTAAGGGTAAGGGTAAGGGTGCTTCTTCTAGTAGGGGCAACCAGGGCAAGGGTACTTCTTCTAGTCATCTTATTCCTACACAGGATGATTTTGTTGATACTCAACATTTTCCTACAATACCATTAGATTTAGACCAGGAGCTATTTTCTGGAACTCAAGAAGACTTTAATTTAGACCACAGACACTCATTAGCCGGAGACAGCTTGGAAATTGCAGTATTATTCAGAGATTGGATACGAGCGGAGCGGAGAAGGTGCGGTCAACCGGAGATCAACGAAGAAGATGATGAAAACTACAACGAAATCTTAACAGAAGGTAGTGGAAGCGACGTGAATCAATTTGACCAACAAATACCAATTCCAACCGAAGAACCACATGAAATCATCAAGCAATTAGAACAGGTTTTTTTGAGAATGTAATTTTTTTAATTGTAATTTTATTATGTAATTTGTAACTTTTGGACAACACCACAAAGTTGCAATTTAGATTTTAGACAATTGTATTTGTATTACAAAAAAATCATATGTCTATTAAATAATATAAGAGGCACAAAAACAGCATTGGGATGTTTTTATTATACTATCTTGTTTTGTTTATTGAGTTTTTTTTATACATATGTTATTTTTAAAAAAAAAACCTGCCGTATCCCGACCCGAGCCCGAGCCCGACCCGAGCCCGCCCCGACCCGAGCCCGACGGGATCGGGATCGGGACGGGACTTGCTCCAGTCCCGCCAGACCCGACCCCGCCAGAGCCCGCCAGACCCGACCCCGCCAGAGCCCGCCAGACCCGACCCCGCCCCTTCTCCCGTCCCGCCCCGACCCCGACAGATCCGGCCCGCCAGACCCGAGCCCGGCCCACTGGCCACTCTTAGACGTTACTGAAGTTCTCACAATAGTCCTTGTATCGAGGCGAGATACATAATTACATTTCTACAGGTGTTAGAGGACCGTGGAAAGAAACTTTAAATGCATGCACAGATTTATAAATAAATTTTCAATTCGTTGACAATATTGGAGTTCTCACAGTAGTCCCTCATGTCCATGAATTGCTCAAGGGTAATGCCACTATCTCTATACAAATAGTTAGTATCACATGTCTTGTATAACTTTTTTCAAGTTAATAAAATGTTACCAATGTGTTGCAGTATAATACCTTGGTTCTTGTTATTAAAAATATCATTAGTAGATATTAAAATTTAAGTAGCTTAATTCAAAGTTCTAAAATATCAGGTAAAATTTTAATGTCTATTAAAAAAACCTTGAATAGAAAATTTATTACATTCTTAATATCATGACTATATAAGGAAATATTAAACTTTTCTACTTCGTAATACGTAGAGTAATAGCGGTTATAAGATCACTTTTGCTAATAATTAAAATTAATTGTGACTTGAGATATTGAAATAAAAAATTGATAATATGAAAGAAGTTTAAATGCATTCCTATGTCACTATATAAAAAAATTATAAAGTTTTATCTAAAAGGACTTGAAAATGGTATTTAATTATATATAATATATAATTTTCTTACATGAATAGGTGTAAATATACCCTTCAACTTTGTGATTTAGAGCAGATATACCTCTCGTTTAAAAAATGGTGCATATATACCCATGTTGTTACACAAATTGTGCAAATATAGCCTTCAATTTTGCGATTTAGAGCATATATAACTTTAAAAATGGTGCATATATACCCCTATCGTTACACAAATATTGCAAATATAATCTTTACGCTTATGAGAGTTTTTTTTTAAATCATTTAGCTTGTCTTCTAGTTAATAAAATGTCACGAGTAGACTTATTTTTTTGCCCTTCAAAACTTATACCTAGCTGGGCATATCATTGAGGGATCTAGCATAACTTGTGTGATACAAGTTGTTTGTCTAGAGGTGAAAAAAAATTAAAGACGAGCACAAAATAGGACCAAAAGTGCAAATGACCCGTAAATGAACGAACACGGTTGCCCTTCAAATGGGCTGGTCTTTAATTTTTTTCCTTTAAAATCGAAGGCATAAGTTCTTTAAGAGTGCTAGGCAAAAATAGACATGACTTGTGTGATATTATGAAGTTATGCCTTGCTATTTTTTTTCCTTGAGCGGCAAAAATTAAAGATCAGCACAAAATAGGGAAAAAGTGCAAATGACCCATTTGTCCCCTGGCCGGCCCAATTTTCTCATCGTAGCCCGAGTAAAATGTCAGCCCATATATCCAAAAGTGGGCCGAGAAATCAAACCCTCTATAAATACTAGCCTCCAAATTCAAATTACAGTTTTCCGCAATTAAGGGTTATGGGAGAACTAAGCAGATCAACCATATTCTTCTTCGATCAACACCTCTGCTACGCCGATATTATTCCTCCTTCACAGGTAACTAATACAAAGTGTATAATATGAATTTTGCTTCATTTAAAGTTAAATTAAGTTATTGACATTTTCATTTACGGTTTGCAATTTTAGCATGTCACTGTTTTCGCATCTAATCGGATTTATGTGTTCAGGTCCGAGCTCGAATCGAAGTTGCCGTCCTGAATTTTCTTAAAGCCCTAAGTTCGAACGATCCTTCAATTTCTGATCTATCACTGGTTCGAAATCCGTATTTGTTGCCTTAAATTACAGATTATGTATCAGTATTGGGATGAAATAGGCCTGAACAGATACGGATGTAGATATTCATATACACTGAAACCTCTCTATAACAGTGTCATTTATTCCGATATTCTTTTGACGCTATAGTGAATTGTTGTTATAGAGAACTTATAATATAACATAACATGAAATATCGGTTTCACAGAAAATGTAGCTGTTATAGTGAACTGTTGTTATATAAGGATGATTTATACAATGAACCACTCTGTTGCCTTAAATTACAGATTATTTATCGGTACTTGGATGAAATATGCCTGAACAGATACATATATACTCAGTCTGTTCCAATTTATGTGGCATAGTTGGAATTTCGAGATTCAAACTTCTAAACTTTGTCCGTGAATTCAGACATAGAAGCTTTAAGTTTTTTGAAATAAAATTTATATATTTGAAAACTACGTAAAAAGTACTAAAATCACAATAATTAACAACTTAAAAAATTTAAAAGGAATATAAAGAAATTTCGATCAAAGAAAAACTTGATTGACTCTCGAGATTCCAATTGTGCCACATAAATTGGGACGGAGGGAATAGATATTTATGTAGTTGACACCAAACAGAAAGGGATTGAGGCATAGGTGATCGTTTATATTATATGTGACACAGATCAGTAGAAATCCCAGCAACAGCAGAGTGAGCCGGGGGTTACTGACTGGTGATTCATGGATCTTTTTGTCGCATTCTTTTTGCACGCGATCTTTAACGAGAGAGAATAGTGCCAAGTCATTCATAAGAGGTAAAATGATAACAAATCTTTTTACCATCAAATTACTTATTGTACAAATCAATAATGCTGGCTAAGTTTTTTTTTATCAAGTTTGGAAGGTTATGGAAATGAGCTACCAAATTCTGGTTCAGGAAAAGAGGGTGACTCAGAGAGAGCTATATTACAAGCTGCTTTGTGATTCACCAGATTATTTCACTTCTCAATTGCAGGTTAATAGAACAATCCAAGGTCAATGTTGTTTCTTCTTTCGTTATCATTTCTGAATAATGATTTATGTGTTTGGTTGATTTTGTTAACGAGGTCCTTCATTTACCATATATGAAGAACAGATTTGGTGGCTTTGCTTCGATGTAGCCGTTATAGTCTTGGAATAATGGCATCAAGCAGAGGGGCAATAGCTGGCCGTTTATTGTTGCAGGTACTATTCTTAACCTTTAGTTGTAATTTCAGCTGTTCGTACTTAATTTAATCAAACACGTAGAAGTATTAGTAGCTTGACTTGGCCAGTAACATGATCTGCAGTACAACAAATGGATATAGAGAATTCATATAGTCCATCTCAACTAGTTTATGAGCCAACCTAGTCTAACTTTTTAATGTTTCCAAGTTTCTATAGTTGGTAAAAGTTTGCTGCTGGTGGCTGTATATGATCAACTATTTTGCTTTGCCTTCTGATTTTGTGTGAACAATGAAGGAACTTAATACTTACAGTACAAGTCATTAATTAGGTTCCCACTTAAAGCTTGATCAAGGATTTGAAGTAGGTAGTTTATCCAACATTGTGAACTTGATATTTCTTTCTCCAAAAGATGGATATGTGACTTAAATTTGCGTACTTCTTTAACCACTGCGAAAGGAGCCAAACAAGGAGGTTGTTGATTGCTCTACTTGTGGATCTTCGGGTTATGCTATATCTGGAGACCTGGATTTGTTGGAAAAATTGTCCATGGAGACAGATGCACGATATATCATTATGGTGGAGAAGGTATTTGATCACTTGTTGGAAACTTTAGTCAATGATCTTGCAAGAACCTGAAAGTATTCCCACTTTTTAGCATGCTATATTCCAGCGACTAGCTGAGGATCGTGTATTCAATCAAATCCCATGCATTCTGATAACTGCCAAGGGATTCCCTGATATTGCTACTAGGTGAGATGAAGAGTTAAGGCTGAAGTATTTCATTTTCAAAGATAACTCCTTTACTTCGAAGTTCTAGCTCAAAGAATCAAACTAGAAAAATGTCCACTCAATTGTTAACTCCTTAACTTATTCCAATCTCTTGAAATTTATTCAGGTTTCTGCTTCATCGATTGTGTCGGACATTCCCCAATTTGCCAGTCCTGGGGCTGGTTGACTGGTATAAAGGACTTCATTAGTATTGGCACCCCATTAGGTGCAGAGCAAAGTTCTTATTTGCATCTTCAAATTGTAATTTTTAAGGAATCCAGCTGGATTAGCAATTCTTTGCACCTTCAAGTTTGGAAGCATAGGAATGGGACTTGAAGCATACAGATATGGTGCTCTTTTCTCATAGATTTATGTTGAATCAAATGTCCTTGCTATCGTATACTCCAGTTATAAGAGTCTGTTACTCTACGTGTTATTTTAGCTTGCAATGTCAAGTGGCTAGGACTGCGAAAGGATGATATTAATCAACTTGTACCTGAAGAATGTTTGGCCCCTCTGAAACCTCGAGATCTGCAGATTGCTAAAAGCTTGATGGCATCAGAGATTCTGCAGGTATGCATCAAGTTGCTATGGAAACGGCATCCTTTATTCATTATTTGGTTTAAGAATCACAAATTACTGATGTTTAGCAGGATAGTTACAAAGAAGAGGTGGAAGCAATGGTTCAGAGTGGTCGAAGGGCAGAGATTGAAGCTCTTTATTGTCATGGATATGATTACTTGGTGAAGTTCCTAGCGACGAAAATTGTGCAAGCCAGTTACCTCTGATAATTTGCCCTCATCCAAAACAATTAAGTACTGAGAAAATGTTGTATTTCCCAGAACTGAATGGTAACTTGACCATGTAGAAAGTTCAAAATTTACAAATCTATTCATTTCGAAATTGGAACCACTACGGCTTCCTCGTGAAATGGTATGTTATTTCCCTGTTTTTCTCTTCTGCTTACTCTAGTCAGAACCAGTGTCGAAGGATGTCTACTACAATTAGGGTATTTGAATGGAGTTTGCTGCAACGACAAGTAGAGCGAACCTGCTAATGTGCAGCTTAACAAAGAACATCTTTAAAAGCAACCCAAACAATCCTGAAAAGGAACTGAACATATCCAGACTAGCGCTATTATCTTGTGTCAATTTACAGCTCACAGGTAAAATGCTGATTGTGCGTCTGTTCATAATACAAATTATACTGACCTATATTCCTTGGCCCATAACAGACAAATGATCACCCCAAAAAAGGTTTGAGTATAAAATAAAATTAAAAAAAGTCTAAAAATAAAAAAATACAAAAGCAGGGAGGGCGGTTGGAGAGAAGTAGAAAAGAAGAAAGAACAAGGCATGTCAGTGGATTAAGAAAAAGACTTGCCTAAATGCTGTACTTCGATCCCCAAAACCAATGCCGCTCCTTGCTATATCTCAGCAAAACAAAACGAACTTGAGGTGGAAGACTCATAACCTCCCGCTTAATTGGTTTTACTATGAACCTAGTTTCGGTGGCCATCTACATTACGTTACAGCTAATCTCAAGCAAAGGCGAATTTCTTTCAGCCCTCTTAAGAAAGAGACACTCTCTTTCCCTCCACAGAGAACTTCTCACTGCCTTCAAGCTGTGCATACAAGGAGACAAGTAATATCAGCATGCTAAAAAGAACAATCCAAAAAGATGACTGAAAAGACAGAATGATATCTCCTGTCAAAAGACTTCACATGATTGCATGGCTTACTAGAGGCAACTCTGCTAACAGAAGTACTTTACCTTGGACTGCAAAGAAGCAAGCGCCTCTTTTTTAGTAAAATTGCAGAAAAAATCTGGTGATTGTTCATCAATTAGCACTTTAAGCTGCTTCAGCTTTAACGAGTTCCCAGGTGCCTGGAGTGTGAGACATCAATGAAGGGAAGTCAAGACATGACTTCGAATAAATCACTTGATCAGTGACAAAAACAATCCAACAAACCTGTTTCAACAGCCGTTTACACAATTTCTTCAGCTTCAATTTTGGTTCATTATTTTTGACTGGGTCACTGATTTCTTCATATTCTTCTTTCATGGGAGGGTTTGACTCATTAGAATCTTCTTCATCGCTATCTTCAAAGGACGTCTTTTTCCCTTCAAAGTAGCAACCAGAAACCTTCTTTGGCCGGTCTTTGATACCCAGTCCTTGTTTTCCAGTTGTGGCTGTGTTCTGCAGTTGAAAAACATTGTCATTATATTATCTGATAAACTTCTCTTATGCTAATATGCATCACTAGAGAAACATCAGCAAGAAAGCTAATCCAAAAAGATTCATATAGAATGAAAAAATGCAAGCTTCTAATAACCAAAACAGTAGACACCTTGCACCTTCATTTGTTACCTAGACAAATGTATCTTACAGTGTACAAATTACTCTCTGTGAGGAGTCAGATCCTGATAATGTTTGCCGGCATTACAGTTATAAGAGGATATAGATGTATTAGATGAAGTTAGAAAAAATACCAGAACATAAGACTCTTAAACTTTAAGCTTTCATTAGAAGTAGTGTTACATCGAAATTGTGAGGAAAGTGAGAGTTCAACTCGTTTAGCAATTAGAGCGTTAAATTTATGCATCTTCAAATGGTTGGAAAACATACTTGCACAAGGTTATAAAGATTTTCTTGATCCTCCTCATGGAATGTGGTCCTGTCACTAAAGTCCCGCATCTTCTCGGACGAGGATGATTGTTTTCTCCGAGATTGACTTCCAAGAAATCCTCCTGAGACAAATCCATTTTTATAGCCCCACCATTCTGGGGGAACACCTTGATCTTCATTCCCTGGCAGAAGGAATTATTTAGTAAACAATCAGCAGCCAATAAGGAAATTGGTCACTTCTGACAGGGCAGCATAAACTTATCTCTGGAAGCCCAACTGGTACTATAAGTATTAAAACCCACGTCATATACCCCTACAACAATCCCACCACCCTGCAAGAAAACTAAAAGTATGTATAGACTTGATTGAGAAACAGGGGTTACAATGAAGGTCGGACAGATGTTCATATCTATTCATATTTCTGAAACCTCCTTCCACCAACCACTCATCACCCCACTCCATCACCCAGACAAAACAAATCAATGAAAGAACACTCTTCCTACATTGTTTTGGGCCTTGATATGATAATTTTGATTGGAAACTAAAATAGTAAGAAAATATCTACTAGATCAGAGGAGCCTACTTATCCTAATCACTGAGATGGTTATGGGTTGTTGTCTTGGAAGTCCTTAGTGGATGATTACTAGGAAATCAGCTACTCAGCAGTGGAGTAGGGAATTACTGATACCAGGGCAGGATTTTCACTCTTCACCCTTTAAAAAAGTATTTATAAACAGCAACACCAAATTTGACCATAGCATTTCCACATGCTATTCTCATAATCCAAATGGCCCAGGCAGCGTAAGTGCAATAACATATTTAGAACTTACATGCATCATCTGCAACAATAATAGTCTCTGCTGAATCTGGTACCTTCTGATCATCATTGGTCTCTGTCTTTGCCTTTTTGACCTACAGACCATGCAAATTAGATAAGCAAAAAAAAAATATTTGAAGCTATTGCCAAAAGGAGCATGAATTACAAGCTTGGAGTCAAAATAAGGTTCAAGCATGAGCAAGTGAAGACAATGGCGGTCGACGAAGCTTCATCACACCTCGACACCTGCATCCTCCAACTAAAACAGATACCAAGTGCCAATGCAATGTCCAATTTGCATATTTAATTGAATGAAACTACGCTGGATCCACTTGTAACATCCCGTAAATCCGGATTAGGTGTGGATGTGTTAAATGAGTATTAATGTGAAATTTTAGAAATGTGAAGTGCTATCGGGATGAATTTGGGTGGAAATAGTTGTTTTGAAATCAAGACAAGTAGTGAGGTGCTTAAGATTAGATAGAATCGGCCAAGTTTACGGTAGGTCTGCCTTCCAGCCCGATTTCGTGAAAATCCGTTGAGAATTTGAGAAAACTTAAATCATGAAAGTTGTAGGTCTTTGAAATACCTTTCCAACGGTATATAGTGGAGGCCGAATGGAGCTATGTACAAAAAGTTATGAGCGTTACAAAAACAATGCACAGAAGCTGACACGGGCGACTCGCGATGGACATGCGCCACACGTGAGGGCGCGTGCGATGGGTCCGCGTCGCGTGCCGAGCGCAGGAAATCATGCTCTCTGAAGTCTTGACCTGCAGGGGGTCCCGCGGTGCACCTGCGTCACGGGCTCATCACGCATGGTCGGGTGTTCGGGTCAAAAATTGGACTTTCGTGTTTTAAACTTGTATTTAGGCTTGGGGTT
Source organism: Anisodus acutangulus (assembly GCA_029783415.1). Classification (NCBI taxonomy): domain Eukaryota; kingdom Viridiplantae; phylum Streptophyta; class Magnoliopsida; order Solanales; family Solanaceae; genus Anisodus; species Anisodus acutangulus. The sequence continues at coordinate 54,968,830 of CM056496.1, forward strand.
TATTTCCCTAACACCCCTAATCACGAAATATCACCCTAAAGTCAGAGAGAACAAGTCTCAAGCCTCAAGAGCCCTCCAAGGTAAGTTCTTCAACGATTCTAGCCTGAATTCAAGTCCTAATACCCTTCTAATCCATAGACCCTTGATAGAGACGTTATCGTTGAACGTGGAACCCTAGCATTCGAATTCAAGGAGATTGAACATCAAAAAGGTAATCATTTCCCCTTCTAATCATTTGTAGTTGTGAATTGATGAGTTCTTGGGAGATAAGTTAATGGGTTTGATAAAGAGAATCATATGAACTATGGTAGGGTTTTGGATTGTTATAATCTTATGGGTGGTGAAGAATGGTGTTGATTACATCTATTTAGATTGTATAATCACCTAGAAGTAATAGAATGGGAATTGGGTGAAGAAGACACCATTAATGAAAGTTGTGGAGCTTTATACCCACCAAGTGTTTGATAAAATGCTTAGATGATCAAGGCATAAGTTTTATTGCTAATATGGAATCCCTTTTTACTTGTATATTTTAGATTAAAGTTGAAAGGGTTGAATGACATTGTATTACGCTCAATAGCAGAGAATTAAGGTATATGAGGCTAACTCTACGTTTATTGATGATTCTCCCTACGCTACGTTCTTTATTGACTATAACGAATTACCTCAGAACATAGTGATGCCCTAATTTCCTGAATAGTCGGAGAACTTCTATTTTCTAGTTTCATAATTCGTTAATGATTGTCATTTCGAACATTGTGAATTCAAAACATAATCAATATAGGCTCGTGTTTGATATCCATGAGTCTAAGTCTAGAAACTCAACAGGTCTAGAAACAATTAAGGCTTCAGGTCTCATAATCAGTTCATGAATACATGTCTCAGTTAGTGATGTTCTTTATATCTTAGTCCCTTAATAATAATTAATGAATATTTTCATATGTGATTATCCAAGGGCATAAGTCTCATGTATACGAATACCTGGCCAAGGCCATAGACTGACGCAGTATGCTCCCCACGGACAGTCTATGAACGAGTAGATGGATAATGAAGGTTAACCTATGGACGGACTATGATACGCATAGGTAATATAAAGGCTGACTATGGACGGTTCATGTGTACGCATAGTACGACCCGAATATTGTGATTCGTACGGACGGTTTGTTTTGTTACGCGTATGTGCCACACGATAATAATGTTATAGTGTGCGTTATGGAGGGTCTACCTTGCTACGTGTAAGAGCCACTTTGTATTCTATCATTGGGCCAAGGTCCCACATATAATTCCAGTTAAATAGATGTTTCAAATGCAGAACAGGAAGTACTCATAACTGCACTTCTCTTTTCATTACAGTTATCAAACTATATTTATTACCTGTTTCTTTATTTGAGTTGCCCTTTACCGAGCCTCCCACTTACAGTTCTTTCCTTCAGTTGCTTCACATACTAGTACGATTCAAATGTACCAATGTCCCTTTGCCTGAGGCTCATGTCACGATTTACAGGACGATGCATATGCACGCTAGAATCTCTGGTATCAGCTGAGTTGGTGAGCCCAGTCTTTCGGGGCCTTCTTATTTATTTTGCCGTCTTTATAGTTTATTACAGACAGTCAGGTATGTCGGGGGCCTTGTCCCGACAGACCGTTAGCGTTTCAGTACTCTTTAGAGGCTTCATAGACTAGAGTAGTAGTTAGACATAGTTCATCAGATTTTCATGTTTGCCGTGTTGACACTTTTACTATGTTCATACTTATTCAATATCTTCCGCACTTAATGAGTATTCAGTCAGACTTTCAATAGATCAACATGTGTAAGTTTCATTTCCACATACATTATGTTTTGATATCACATGTTAATTCAGCCAGCCAGCCAGTTGATTCGCATGATCACATGTAGTCAGGCACTGGGTGTCGTGTTACGTCAAGGCTCAGGTTCGGGGCGTGACACCACTCCCAAGTCAACCATTAAATCATATAAAAGAAAAGAAAACAAGAACATTTTCAATTATCAACAGGATTCCTAGTTTTTATGGAAGAAGTATACAATTTTTGAATGGTCAAATACCCTAAAAATAATTTGTTTATTGATTGTTTATTGCACTACCAAAATTACAACATCCTAATACGATCAGAGATAACATCAGGGTAAATTGCTGGTGAGCTTGTTATATCCCAAATCACTATCCATATAGTGGAAACACCATTTCATGCAAAAGTAAACTTACAAGAATTCCTTCAAGATCCTGAGATGAATATGCGTGCACAAGCTTTCCTCTCTCCCTTCTCTTATATCTGGTGGACAGAAAAATAAAAAATTGGTTATTACAATTCCCATCTCACCACATGTGAAGAAGCATATACTGACATTAACTTGCTCACCTTCCTTGAGGCCGAGTAATCTTAGCAACAGTCTCTTGTTCACCCTTAAAAGTTCCTGTTGCCGTATCATTTTGCACTTCTTTTTTCTCTTTTACTGTTAGAAACACCCAAAAAACATATCATACAACATACCAAATGGTTCAAGTATCAATTAAGAATGATTTCCAATTCAATGTACCTTCATCATTGTTGGTTTCAGCTGTTTGCTGCCAAATAACGCAAATGAAAATCAGCCATACGGAATATTGGAAATAAACTTGTTAAAGTAAATTAAAACTCAAAGTTGAAGCAGAGAGTTACCACTTTCAATCTTTTAAGTATGCTATCAAACTGAGCAGTGTCAAACGCCCATTCATTTGGCTTCTCTGTACCGATACCTATTTCATAATTCAAAAACAAAGCAGCTAAGTATTAATTTTTGAAAGAGAAATGATAAGAAAGATAACAAAATTTTCTTCCAACCTCAATTTCCACTGGCTACCTCATTGCAGTGTTAAGGAATTTCTATTTTGTTAATTGTCCCCTCTTTCTAGCCCCCACCCCCACCCCACCACCCACCACACACAGAGAGGAGAAGGCAGATATGTTCTTTTCCCTACAGAAGCCATGCAACAGAGCAGATTACTACTACAGAAGCGATAAGGCAGTCGAAAAAGAACCTGCTGTGTCTTGTTTGTTCTGAACTCTGACATATCCTTTGATTCCTTGCTTGTTCTTGCCTAGGCCTTCTCCTTCTTCCCATCCCTATTAAACACATTTCATAAGTATTAGAATTATATGGTATTTATGGAAAGTTTGCACATTAACTAGCTCAAGCCTCAAATACAAGCAGAAACACAACAAAGTAGATTTAATCACTATATTACCATATATGTTCCCCTCCCCAGACCCCACGTTGTGGGATTTCACTGGGTATGCTGTTGTATTAACATACATGTTCCTAGCTCCATCAATGGTTCATTGCAATTAACTCTAGTAAATATACAGTGCACCAACAAAACCTTCAGTAAATTCAGAATCAAAATATACGTAAGTCTCAAAAGCTCGTCACCACTGGCTTGATATCTTTCACTTCTCATAAAATTACAACATTTATGAAAATTAAACAAATATAAAATCCTTGAGCTTCAATATTGCTATGCAGACAGAGGAGATCCCATAAACATTAATCTAATAACTTAATTCAATTTGAGATATGTCATGACCTTCAACTCTAGCAAATTTATGTGGTCCCTCTGTCCAAATTTATGTGACATCGTTTGAATTTCAAGAGTCAAATTTTTTAATTTTGAGTGTGATCCGGACATGGAATCCTTACAATTTTGAAATGAAATCTACATATTTGAAAACTGTGAAATAAAAGTACTACAATAAGTCATACTAATAATTGACAATTCACAATATTTCTAGTAAAAAAATCATTTGACTCTTGAAATCTGAAAATCAACATATAAATTGGGATGGAGGGAGTATAAAACAAACGATTATTTTTCTATGTCCTTTTGTGTGTTTTTTTGGTACATAACATGAAAAATTATCAAATTTAAAACTGAAATGACACGGATCACTAGAAAAAACAAAAAAGTTCAAGCTTTTCAACACAATTCAGTTCACTACATACAAATACGAGCAAATTAAAAGCGTATAATTAAAATAAAATGAAAATAGCAAACCATTTGTTTCATGAGACGGAAGGCGGCGGACTTTCTGGCAACTCCGACATAGTTAACGGGAGCTTCCGGCGCCGCCATTTGCCACGTGTCTTTATGCAACGCTCTCTTCCTCTCTATGTTTCTCAATTACCAGAGGGGAAGAGAGGGTTGGTGAAAAAGGGTTTTAGAACAAAGCAGTTGGAGACCTAAGTAGTATGGAAGCAATGGGAGATGATGGCATAACACATTAATGTTTAGTTGGGCCAATGGTTGTAGCGACCCATGAGGTAGGCCCAAATTGACCCAATAACGTTAGGGTCATTTGCACTTTTGGCCCTACATTGTACTGGTCTTTAATTTTAAGCATAAGTTACGCATCATAATTTCCACAAGTTATGTAAAGAACTTATACCACTATAGGCATAAGTTCAATTTTAAAGGACAAATTTAAATATCAACCCATTTGAAGGGAAAAAATTAAAGATCAGTCCATTTGAAGGAACACTGCAATTACTTGATAACTTTATGAGATTACAATTGCATGCCGACCTATAATTGCATTCTTAGGACAAGATAGACATCTTTTATATTATAGAATGGAAAAGGGCCAAAAATATCTTCGAACTATTTGAAATAGCTAACATTTACCCTTCGTTTGTTTGTGGTATATCCTTACCGCATATGTTTTAGATCATAAATACCCTTAAAATATTAGCCTTGTCATTAGAGTTGACACGACAGTTTCAACTGAGTTAAATTTGGTGACATAACAGTCCAACGGTGCGAAAATCCCCTCCCAATTCAATGCTTTCTTCTTTCTTGTTTGAACATTTTATTGCTAAGCCTCAATTTACAATAGAATAAAATCTACGAGTTGAATAGAATGAATAGAGTATGACGAAATTGCAAAAAAAAAAAAAAACATGCGAGTCTAGCAACTCTTTTGTGACATTTTTAAGCGATTTTTTTTACATATACATATTATTTCTGGTACATTTAAAACTTTCTAAATTCAATTTCTTTCGAAAATAAATATTTATTTTTAATGCAAACTCGGAATTAGATAAAATTACATCCCCGAACCCTGCGCATAGCGGGAGCTTAGTGCACCGGGCTGCTCTTTACTCAGAATTAGATATGTATAAGGCTTTAATATTCTTTACTGTTTAATAAGTTTCTATTTGATCCTAATCTCCAGCAATTCAAAATCTAGAAAATCATCTTTTAAACCCATAGCAACAAAATCCTAAGTGTTACAAGTCTCACATCAGATATGGAATGACTGGACTTGGACAATCATCACCCTACAAGCTAATTTTTGGAGTTCGGTTAGGCCCAAGATCCATTCTTTACATGGTATTAGAGCCAGACACATTCCAATTCTTTGTTCACCGATGTTTGGCCCCCAAATTATATTGTCCACGCTCCAGTTAACAAGATCTGAGCGTGCGGGGGAGTGTTAAGAATCTCACATCAGATATGGAATGACTGGACTTGGACAATCCTCACCCTACAAGCTAGCTTTTGGGGTTCGGTTAGGCTCAAGATCCATTTTTTACGCTAAGTGTTGGATTGTGATTCTTTGCACCATGAGGCCTCTTTTGAGGTCATTCTTTTAAATTATGTTCATATTAACCCAATAGCTTAAATCTCACATTTGAAAGTAGTTTTTGTTGCTCTTAGCGATCATCAGAAATAACTAGATCGTCAATAATTAAGAATCATTCTAATAAATTATCTTGACACACGGTCAAAATGATTGAATACGAGATGTTCCAATATGAAAAATTGGATTCAAATTTTGGGACTTCATGAAATAGCGAATCATGTAGATTAACTTAAGGCAAATGTAAGTTCAATCATTTTCTCCGTTCTAAAGTGCTTTTGTCAATCATGCCATTAAAAGTAGCTAAATTTCTGAAACCAAATTGGTGTAAACACCTGCTGCAAAATTGATATTTTCTCAAGAAAATACGCCAACCAATGCTGATAAAAGAAAATTTAGTAGAGGTGAATCTATATGTGAGAATCTTTGTAATCTCCAACAATAGAAACAACAGTTACCAACCGTACTAAACTGATGACTACAAAGAGGTAACAACATTAAATTAAAAGGACAATCAAGATGCATCATTATGTGGAACTCATAATTAGCACAATCGAAAAACATAAAGCCTTTTTAATTAGTATTATTAACACCAAATATTACTACTACTTCATCCGTCTCATTTTAACTTAAGAAAAATCTCAAAATAAATGTTACTTTAAAATTCAAGATCAAAATTGACAATTATTTTAATTATACATTAACACTAAAAAAGTTGCCCTTTTAAATATTTCTCAATTCTTAAAAAATATCTAATAAATAGGGGTAACTTAGTAAATCAAATCTTGTATATTACTCTATCTGGATCAAAAAGAGTGTTCAGTTAACCATTTTCACACCCCTTAAGAAAATATCAGCTTCTGGGAAAAAATAGGTAATTTAACTAAAATACTCCTAATTAAATTAATATTGGAATTTGATCACCTAACAATTACTAATAAGGGAAAATCCGGAAAAGTAAGGTTAATTCTTTCTTGATTTGGTAAGTGAACACTCTTTTTGACTAAAAAAATAAAGGTTAAGTGAACACTCTTTTTAATCTGAATGGAGTAATTATTTTTCTTAATGAGTACTAAAACAACACTTAATAGAAGAGAAGGAACATTATTCTTGGAAAAGGAAAAGGCTCTACGGATCCAAAGCAGCAAAGATTTAGATACTACTCCGTGAATCAAATTATTTGCTGCGGTTACTCAGAATAATTATCTTAAATTATTTATCGTTTTAAAAATTTAAGGCATAAATTAATTATTTTTTCTTCATTTTACTCTTTGTCATTAATGAAGATGACTCATAAATAGAGTAAATATTTAACGGAGAGAGATTATAACTTAGACATAAATAAGGATAATGTAAGTCAAATACATCTCTTAATTAATATTTCTTAAGGGGTGCGTAAACTGAAAAGGGCAAATAATTTGAGATGGGGGAGTACTAATAATCTAACATAATTCCCTGTCGATTTATACAATTTCTCACATTTCAAGAAAATGGCAAAATTTGAAGACATCAACATCCACCCAGAATTAAAGTGTTTGTCTATATTAACATGGGTGTACCACTATTGTATTTACCATATTTAGGATTATGTAATTATGGTTGAACTAGGATCCCTGTTGCATAGGGATTTCACATTGTACACCTATATATATTTTGTATTAATGAGAAAGGCTCCTCAAGGGAGATTAATACGATCTTACATAGTATCAGAGCCGCCTGGTTTTGTCCATCCAGTAGCCCCTCAGTATGTATGTCATCTCCGTAAGTCACTCTATGGGTTGAAACATGCCCCTATAGCGCGGTATGATTGCTTTGCATAGTATACCATGCAAATTGGGTTTGTGTGCAACAAATGTGATAATTCTCTATTTATTTTTCATAAAGGTAGTATCACTGCGTCTTTATTATTGTATGTTGATGATATTGTGCTCACTGCCTCCTCTGATTTGTTAAAAAATAAGATCATTACGCTGTTCAAAACAGAATTTGATAAGACTGACTTGAGGAAGTTGAGCTATTTTTTGGGGATTTCTGTGACTAGATCTGCAGATACTATATTTCTTTGTCAGCGTAAGTATGCAGAAGAGATTTTATACAAGGCTAAAATGGCGAATTGCAAGATCATGACTACTCCAGTTGACTCTAGATCAAAGCTTAGTGCTTTGGATGATGATCCAGTGTCAGATCCCACTCTTTACAGGAGTCTTGCAGGAGCACTACAGTACCTCACTTTCACCAGGCCTGATATTGCTTATGTTGTTCAGCAGGTATGCTTATTTATGCATGCCCCCAAGGAGCCTCACTTTACTGCCTTCAAATATATCATTCGATATGTTAAGGGCACACTTGATTATGGTTTGCATTTATATTCCTCTACACTGAACATGTTGTTGTCATACACGGATGCTGATTGGACAGGTTGTCTGGACACGCGACGCTCCACCTCAGGCTACTGTGTGTTCTTAGGAGATAATCTTATTTCTTGGTCCGTCAAGAGGCAACCCACATTATCCCGTTCGAGTACAGAAGCAGAATACAGAGGTGTTGCTAATGTTGTTGCTGAGATTTGTTAGCTCCAAAACCTTCTTTTGGAGCTTCAATGTCCATTACGTAAGGCTTTTTTGGTTTATTATGATAATATATCCGCCATATATCTGTCTCATAATCCCGTTCAACATCAGCGAATCAAGCACATTGAGATGAACATCCACTTTGTTCGTGAGAAGGTTGCTCTCGGTCATGTCAGGGTATTGCATGTGCCTTCTTCATATCAGTATGCAGATATATTCACCAAGGGTCTTCCTAGACAGCTATTCCTCGACTTCAGATTCAGTCTTAGCATCCGGCCTCCTCCCGCTCTGACTGAGGGGGTGTATTAGCACGTGTGTACTACTATTATATTTATCATATTTAGGGTTATGTAATTATGGTAGAACTAGGATTCCTGTTGTATAGGAATTCCACATTGTACCCCTATATATATTTTGTATTAATGAAAAAGACTCTCCAAGTGAGATTAATACAATCTTATCGTCTACATCAAAACATGATATCATCAAAGAACCATAAATTAACTGAGCATTAGGAAAACAAGGGAACAAAAGCTAGGTCTTGCCCAAAATGAACAACAACACAAAAGTTGGCTAGGTACACACTAAAATATATGCATTTTTCAACTAATTAATTAAAACATGTAATAATTTAAAAATGTTTTCCTCATTTGTATTCTTCCATTAAGGGAATAATATATACACAATATACAATTAAGTGAGAAGAAGATATCAAGCCTCTAATCTTCTTAATCAATAATCAATCCCTAATAATCTTCCCCCTAATTAACATATTCCTAATTATCATTTTACTACTTACCATACATAAAATGATACTACATTAATAATAATATTAATACTAATACGGTAACACTCCTCCGCAGTCGAAGTTGGAGGGCGGTAAATGCTGAGATTGTCTCAAAAATCATCAAATAATACTAGCGGAAGTCCTTTTGTGAAAATATCAGCTATTTGATGACGTGTCGGGACATATAACACTCACACTTGTCCGTGAGCCATTTTTTCACGAACAAAATGGATATCTAACTCAATATGTTTAGTGTGTTGATGGTGGATTGGATTTCCCGAGAGGTAGATTGCACTAATATTATCACAATGTGCCTGTTGGGGTTGGGCAATGAAGCTCAAGTAACATATTTCTAATCCAACATGAGTCAGACACAACATTGGCAACAACATGATATTCTGCTTCAGTACTCGAGCATGATACTGTGGCTTACCTTTTTGAGGACCATGAGATTAAATTGTCACCGAGAAAGACACAATAACCGGAGGTGGAACTTCTGGTGTCCGGACAGCCTGCCCAGTTTGCATCCGTGTAAGCGACAAGTCTGGAAACAGAGGACGGGTGTAGATGTAATCCATACTTCAGAGTGCCCTGAATATATCGCACAATGCGTTTTAGAGCATGCATATGTTCCTCCATCGGATTATGCATAAATAAGCAAATTTGTTGCACTGCATAGGTAATATTCGGCCTAGTGAACGTGAGATACTGCAAAGCTCCTGCTAGGCTGCGGTATAATGTTGGATCAGCAAATGGTTTGCTTGAGGTGGCACTCAATTTAGACTTAGTGTCTACTGGAGTTGCCGAAGGTTTGCAAAATGACATTACAGCTCGTTCCACAATCTCAGATGCATACTTCTTCTAGGAGAGAAATAATCCACATGCATGTCGTGTCACAACAATTCCTAGAAAGTAGTATAGTGGACCAAGATCTTTCATAGCAAATTCGGAACTAAGTTGTGACATGATACTCTTGCGAAGAGAGTCTGACGACGTTGTTAGGATAATATCATCCACATATAAAAGAAGATAGGCAATATTAGTACCCTGACAATAAATAAACAGAGAATTATCAGAACGGCTATGAGAGAAACCGATATGTGACATGAAGTCTGCAAACCGCTTATACCATGCCCTGGGGGCCTGCTTCAGTCCATATAATGATTTGTTGAGGAAACACACATAATTAGGGTATTTTGATTCTCTATATCCCAACGGTTGTTGCATGTAGACAGTTTCATTGAGGTGTCCATGGAGGAAGGCATTTTTGACATCCAATTGATGAAGAGACTATCCTTTTGAGAGAGACACGCTTAGAACTGTTCTGATAGTTGTCGGTTTGACCACTGGACTGAACGTCTCCCCACAATCTACACCAACTTGTTGTGTCTTCCCATCACCTACAAGACGGGCCTTATGCCGCTCAAAAGTTTCATCTGATTTTTTCTTATGGCTGAAAATCCACATAGACCGAATTATATTAGCATTAGATAGACGAGATACTAAATCCCACGTCCTATTTTTAATTAGATCATGATATTCATCATCCACGGCCATTTTTCAATTCGGGTCCTTTAGAGCAGACACTGGGTTACGAGACAAATGTGATTTCGAGACCTAAGTGTGTAGGCTATATTTGGTATTAGGTTTGACAATTCTATGTTGGCTAAGGGTGACCGGACGATTTGCGTGGACAGTGGACTAGACGCCACTGGCCGAGAGTGGGGAATTCGGGATTGGGCCTGGAGTCGAGAGGTGGCCCAAGCCAGTGGACTGGACGCCACTGGCCGAGAGTGGGGAATTCGGGATTGGGCCCAAGTTTCCCATGGGTTGTGGCTGAGGGACTTGTGAAATTGAGTGAGGGTGACCAGGCCCAAGAACCGAAGGCCCAGGCTGCTGTGCTGAATTGTCACGCGGCTGGGCCAGTGTTCTTTGGTCCAGTGGCCCAAACTCGAATTTTCGGCACTCCCCGTGGGTATCGAGCTGTGGAAAAAATGTGTTAGATACGAAAGCTTATCATCATCCAAAAAATCATAGGTACGAGTCCCGGTTTCATATGGTAAGTAGTAAAATGATAATTAGGAATATGTTAATTAGGAAGAAGATTATTAGGGACTTATTATTGATTAAGAAGATTAGAGACTTGATTTCCTCTTCTCATTTAATTGTATATTGTGTATATATTATCTAAAAGCTTACTGTTAGATAGGAAACACTTTTAATATTTGATTATATTCTCAACACGCCCCTCACGTGGTGACCTGATTTTTTTTCATGGTCCAAGCACGTGAAAATCTTTTTTTGATAATAGGTGGCAGTGAGGTTCGATCCCAGGACCTTTGGCCTGCTTTGATACCATATTGAAGTGTGTGACCATCTGATGTAAAAGTTTAAGTTGTTAGATAGAACACACTTTTAATATTTGATTATATTGTCAACAAAACCAAATGTTAAATCATCCCAGCAATAGTAATAATATCAGTAGTGATTTTACATAATCATGTTTAATTTTTAGCACCATACTCACAAACGATAAAAAGAAGCAAATTTTAACGATAAAATATGTATTACTAATATTTAATTAAGGATAATTTAGTAAAAATATCCAACTTTACTTTTTAGAAATGGGTGGATTTCTTCTAGGTATAAAACTAAAAACACCATCTAACATGAACGGAGGTAGTAACTTAATTCCCTGTTGATTTACACAATTGCGCAAACTTCAATAGAAATAGCAAAATTTGAAGAAATTATCGAAATCCGCCAAAAATTAAAGTGTATCTAAATTAAAACGGGATATCATGAACCAGAAATTAACATTAGAAAACAAGAGAACATATATATTCTTTCCCAAAATGAACAGAAACACAAAAGTTGGCTACACCTTTTTCAACTAAAGCTAAAAAGTAAATCATCCTAGCAATATCAACATTAGCTTTAATCCTATTTAACTTTTAGCACCTTACTCACTCCAAATGATAAAAAGAAACACTTTTTAACGATCAAAAGGGCCACTGGAATCAATCTGCCTGCAAAGAGTCAGGTACGTGAGATAAAGAACACGATCCTTCGCACCAGTCTTATGATTCTTGTTATGTTTGCAGAAATCTTTAGTTGTTCAAGTGTACAACACCCAATAAATTGACCCAATAACAAAAATAACCAATTAATCATTTTCTTCTTTGTTGCAATAATAGGTTTCACACTATTCTCTTGTTCGCAATACTTGCACGTTGGAAAAATAGGGTTCATCCAAATATCCGGTGCACGGTCGTGCATGGAAGCTTTATTTAATGCAATAAAGCTTCCAACTTGAGCGAATTTGTCACGCAAATCAAACTCCAGTTCGTATTTACGTTCACATCTTTTGCATTGAACGTCACCTTTGATAGTAAATATTTGGTTTGAGTAAAGTACGTTAAGGTTATGAACTATTGCTCGTTTATTTGTTGCCCATGGATAAGGTGGTGGAATAGTGTCGTTTTTTGATATATTTGATAGCTTTCTCTTACGTGGCCGGCGTCGTGGTGGTGGTGGTGGTGGTGGTGGTGGAGGGTGTTGTACGTAGGGATGTGGGGGTTGTACGGAAGGAGAAGGAAGAGAAGGAGACAATGTGAGCGAGTGATTATTGATTTCATGGTTGTTGATGTTGTTGTCTCTCAACATTTTTGTTGTCTACACAGAAAAGAATGGAACTTTATTTGATGAAATAGAAATATATATATATATATATATATATATATATATATATATATATATATATACTGATCGAATAAAAGGAAAGGGGAAGGGTTTGTTATGTACGAGTAGATAAAGACGAAAGAAACAGAGTACGGTAGTAATTCGATTGGGTTTAGACTTTAGACTTCTTTTTTGAATTTCGAAAAATATTGCCGTCTCGAATTCTGTTTAAGTGGGGATGAATTTATGATGTTTTTTATCTACAACCAATTTTGTGGTAGAATCTTTAAAAAAAATTAAAGAGAATTATTAACCAGTTCTACGAAAATGTTTGCTAAATTATGTTCTCATTGTCTAATTAAAAAAGAGATTAATCATGTCATTAAATAATACTCCCTCCGTTCAATTTTATTTGTCCACAATATTAAAAATAATTTTTTAGTTTCACTCGTTCACTTTAGCATATGAAAAAGAGACAAATTTTTTCATGTTTCACACGAATGCCCCTATCTCGGGGTGGTGTTTAATTTTTTCCCGTCAAATTGTTGGTCTTTAATTTTTTTTCCCTTTGACCTTGTAAGTAACAAAAAGTGGCTGGAAATGCCCTTGACATCGAAAAAAACGAAAAAAATTGGCTTACCCACCTAATTTCACAAGCCATAAATTAATAGAAACTATACCTTATCTGGTATAATTTCTGCAGGAATTAAATTTTCTGGCATAATTTGTGTAGTAAGTGATTCACTCGACACTACACAACTTATGTCGGAAAATTTAATTCATACATAAATTATGGCGGACAAGATAAAGTTTATATAAACTTATACCTTGCGAATTAGTTGGGCAAGTCGATGACGTTTTTTGGGAGATTGGAGGAAGATGATGGTTGTTCTGTTTGTTGGGAATCATTGTACTCGAAAGCCTCCGTATTCATTGGAGGGCTTGTGCTCATTGGAGTGTTGGAGTGGATGTTGGATGACATTTGTTCTGACACTGGTGATGTTTCCATTGGTGAAAATTTGATAGAGGGTTTTGAGAAGTTAGGGTTTCTGATAGAGATTTTTTTAAGCCACAGCCTCGCGGCTTGTGGAATTTTATTAATGATAGTAACGAAAACAGAGGGCCCCGAAGGGGAAGTAAAAGCAGGGGGGACTCATCCTATTACCCCGCCATACTACTCCTATAGGGACTAAACAAATCTAACCTGAATGTAGAAAAAAGGAACTTGACAAAACCAAATATTCTATGATCATCATAGAATTTATAATGCACTATATAATGATATTACAAATGAGAATGCTAACATAGTGGAAAAGTAGTATAAGCACAAAGATATGATCATCTATCTCCGGGTTTCTGATAGAGATTGGAGTTTGGTTTGGTGATTCCATCGGTTAGGTAGGCAGATGTATACCGATGTGATTTTCCCTCCCTTTATATATATATATATATATATATATATATATATATATATATGGAAAAATTGGAAATGATAAAATAATAGCAAATGAGAGGAATATTTATATACATGACAGACCTTTTCTTAGCAACAAAAATTCCTTATTTTAGGTGTTTTTTCAATTTTACATAATAACTTACACCTAAAATATTGGGATAAACGTCACGGTAGGAATAAAATTTAATCTTATCATTTTAAATTCTGAAATTCCATTAAACTAGGCATATAATAGGGAGTAAAATATGATATTTCAAAAATCAGATAAGAACAACATCCTAAAACATATCACATTCTGAAAATGTCAACAACAATGTTAGCAACATTTTGGACGACATAAGTATTTTGATCCCCCAAGAATTTTCAGATTTGGCAACAAACCAAGACACGTTTTATATACACTTTTTGAGTTTGACCACTGGACCAATGTAACATTTTCCCATAGTGCCCTTGGTCTAATCATATAACACATATAAAAGAACTTTTCGTGTAAAAAATAAGAATACTTTTATGATATTCTCAAATCTCTTTTGAAGCACTCGATATTCCTATAGAATATGAACAATATCTTTTCATGGGCTTTGCCCATTTTTCACAGTTGCCAAATATTTACAAAGACTTTGACTTATTTTGATACTCCTGTTTTATGATATATATATCATCGCAGAGAACGCTATCACTTTGCTAACATAATTCTTATTGAAGGATCATGCTTGTGTGACCAAAAGTTATGCACCATACAATAATAATAATCAGTTAGTGATATAACATAAGTAAATGTCACCCGAAATGTTAGACAATATTTCAGCCGACATTCACCAAAAATGCATTTTTTTAGAGATTACAGAGACCAAGAGATTTCTTTAAACTAGAAAATCTCTCATGGTCCAAAGCTTTTATAAAAATATAAGTTGGTTGATGAATAGTGTCAACATGTTCAATTTGAACTAGCTGTTTTTCAACTAAATCTCTTAAAAAGTGATGTCTAATATCAATATGTTTTGTACGTGAGTGCTGAACTGGATTTTTGAAAATATTTATAGCACTCAAATTATCACAGTACAAAATCAAAATGTTGCTAGTAAATCCATAGTCGTCTAACATGCGTCGTAGCCATATTAATTGAGAGCAACAACTTCCATCTGCTATAGATTCAGATTCAACAGTTGAAAGTGAGACACAATTTTGTTTACGACTATACCATGAAATAAGGTTATTGCCAAGATAAAAACATCCTATACTTGTACTTTTTCTATCATCCACATCTCGATCCCAATCCGAGTCACTAAATCCTATTAAGTTAGGATTAGTGTCTTTGGAATACCAGATTCTCAACTCACATGTGCCAGCAACATATCAAATAATATGTTTCACGACATTTAAGTGGGATATTTTGGGACATGCTTGAAAACGTGCACAAACACAAATACTAAACATAATATCTGGGCGACTAGCAGTAAGATAAAGAAGGCTACCTATCATAGATCGATATAATGTTGGGTCGACATTTTCACCAACATTATCCTTACATACCTTCTGCGATGAACCCATTGACGTTTTCATCTGTTTAGCATTCTCCAAACCAAATCTATTAACTAGATTCTTGACATATTTACTCTATGAGATGAAAATTCCATCTTCACATTGTTGTATCTGCAAGCCTAAGAAAAAAGTTAATTCCTCAATCATGCTCATTTCAAATGTCGATGAAATAGCTTCAACAAATGAATTTAGGTACGACTGTGAAGTCGATCTAAAGACTATGTCATCCACGTAGATTTGAGCAATTATAATATCTATACCATGTCGTTTAATAAACAAAGTACGATCAACTTCACCACGGTTTAAAACTAAATTCAAGAATAAAGTTAGTTAAACAATCATACCATACACGAGGGGCTTGTTTCAACC
Organism: Anisodus acutangulus; assembly: GCA_029783415.1. Classification (NCBI taxonomy): domain Eukaryota; kingdom Viridiplantae; phylum Streptophyta; class Magnoliopsida; order Solanales; family Solanaceae; genus Anisodus; species Anisodus acutangulus. The sequence continues at coordinate 54,984,872 of CM056496.1, forward strand.
CATACAAAGCCCTTTTAAGCTTGTACACATAGTGTGGATGATAAGGATCTTTAAATCCTTTTGGTTGTTCAACATACACCTCATTGTCTAGATAACTATTTAAAAAGGCACCTTTTACATCCATTTGGTGTAAAGTAATTTTCAGACAACAAGCAATAGCAAGTAAAAGTCTAATCGACTCGATTCTAGCTACATGTGCGAAGATTCCATCAAAATCAATTCCTTCAACCTGAGTATAACCTTGTACAACTAGACGTGTTTTATTTCTAATAACTGTTCCCGATTCGTCTGATTTATTTTTAAAAATCCACTTAGTTCCAATTATATTTGTATTATTTGGACGTGGAACTAAGTCCCAAACTTCATTTCGAGAAAATTGTTCAAGCTCTTCTTACATTGCCTGTATCCAGAAATTATATTTAAGTGCTTCTACAACATTCTTTGGTTCTAATGTAGATATAAAATAAGAAAGACTAACCTCTTGGTATATGGTTGACATACACACATACCTTACCATTTCTCTATAGTTGAGTGGTTCTTTGCCTCTTGTTCTAATTCCTTCAAAAACTCCCCCTTATCACTTGGCCCGTTGGATGATTCTTCCTAATCCTTGATGAGAGGTCCCTACGAACTTGGTATAACAATTCAGCACTTGACTCCTCATCTGTGGCCTCTGTGGTCTCTATTGCTGTTTCGGATGTTGCTTCAGGTGTGGCAATACCCAATTCTTTTTCAATCTGTGGACTTTCCATTGTATCTATAATGTTATTTCAAATAGTTTTTCCTGAAACATCAGAAAGATCATCAAAGATAACATTTACAAACTCTTGTACAGTTCTGGATCTCAGATTGTATACTCGATAACATGACTATTTTGTGAATAGCCAACAAAAATTCATTTATCACTCTTAGAGTCAAATTTTGCCAAATGATCTATGTCATTTAAAATATAACAAATACACCAAAAAATATGAAAGTAACGCAAGTTTGGTTTTTTTTCCATTTATAATCTCATAGGGTGTCATCTTTGTTCTTGGCCTCAAATAGACTATATTAGCTATGTGATTAGCAGTATTCAAGGCTTCTGCCCACAAATATTTTGACAAATGTTTAGAGTTAAGCATCACTCTAGCCATTTCTTGCAATGTCATATTCTTCCGTTCTGCAACCCCATTCTGTTGAGTAGTTTTGGGGGCAGAAAACTCATGGAACATTCCTTTTTGCTCACAAAAATTTGTGAATGAACTATTTTCAATTTTTTCCATGGTCGGATCTAATCCTAAAAATAGGAGAATAAAATAAATTTCTAATTCTAGAGTGCAAGATTTTAAACATGTCAAACGTTTGTGATTTTTCTTTCAGAAAATATATCCAAGAATATTTAGAAAAATCATCTACTATCACCAAGGAATACCTCATGCCTCCTAGACTGTCTACTTCAATTGGACCCATTAAATTCATATGTAGCAATTGAAAACAGTGAGACGTAACTGAATGTTGTCCGTCATGTTGGACAACATTATGAGAGACACGAGTTTGCTTGCCTTTCAAACAATCTTTACATACAGTTTTACCTTTATGGCTAAGTTTGGGTATGCCTCTAATCGCTTCATATGAAACCAATTTTTCTAATTTGCAGTAGTTGACATGCCCCAACTTTTGATGCCATAGTGTTGTGTCATCGATCTTAGCATTATTGCATGTTTCTTTTCTTACAACAAGATAACAATTGTCACATGTTCTTGTACATGTCATGACACATATATTTGCTTCATTCGTAACTTTACATGCATTCTTATTAAATTTTACCTCAAGATTGTCATCACACAGTTGACTAATACTAATCAAACTAGCCATTAAGACCTCAACGTGTAAGACATTTCTTAAGATTGAAAATCCAGGAACATCCAAGATCTTTTTTCCAATTATTTTGCTTTTACGGCCACCTCCATAAGTCACGCTTCCTCCATTGAATGACTCATAGTTCTTTAGAAAACCTTTTGTACATGTCATGTGGCGAGGACATCCACTATCAAAGTATCAAGAACTTGAAATGTTAGTTTTTAATGCAGTTATAACAACATTACATGTTACATCCTTTTTAGGAACCCAAACTCTCTTAAAACATTTTTTACCTTTTGGCTCAGAAATGTTGCTTCGATTGTTATCCGAAATGTTGGACAACATTTTAGGCAGCATTTTTGCTCACAGAATCTTGAAGTTTGAAACAATATGATTTTAAGTGTCCAGGGGATTTATAATGATGACACACAAACTTCATATTCTTTGACATATATGAGAACCTATTATTCATCCATTTTTCTTTTACAAAGCATATTTTCTCATTTTTATCAAAGAGATTAGAGCATATGGATTTAAGAGAGTTTTCGAACCCATTCCTTCATGTGAAGGTTTACTAAAGTTGAGTATCTCATTCAATTTTGAAGTCTCCGTATTGAGCTTACGGAAGGTTGCTTCAGATAAATCCAATTTTGCACGGATCTTACCAAATTCAATATCCTTTTTGGTAAGTGCAACCTCAAGTCAGGTTATCGTGCCTTTTAATACTAAATTCTCACGAGTTAAAGATTTTACCTTTTTATCAAGTTGCTTGGATTCTATGATTAAGGGTTTACAAATACTTTGTAATTCATTAATCATATCATCTTTGCATTCAACTTGATCCATACAATCAGCTTCACTAACAGAAATAGAACTACTAAAACAATTAACATCAGAGTAGTTAAAGACTTCATACCTTTCGTATGTCGCTGAGGATATTGATGTCGTTGCTGATGTTGGAGCAAATGTCGTGACATCTGAGACAACATTGTATACGGCATCTTCATTATCTGATATAGACTGTTTGAAAATAGTAGCCATCATTACTTGTGTTTCAATTTCACAATCTCCTTCATCATCACTAAGAGAAATCCATAGGTTGTTACCAAATTTTCTAAGAGCGTTTGCACATTCTTTAGCATAGTGACCCCAACCAGAGCATGCATGACACTGCACTGAGTCAAGTTGTTTGAGATCAAATTTGGTACGATCTGAGTTGGTTCTTCTTAGTTGATTTCCTTTTTGTACATTTGAAAAGAATCTAGTGGACTTTTGATTGAAGACTTGGTTTTGGTGCTCTTTAGGTTTAGATTGATTTCTCTTATTGTTGAACTTTCTCACCATCGAATTGAATTTTCAAGTGAGTAAGACAACATTTGCACCATCACCAATTTCTTCAAGATTCACGTCCTCTTCTTCGATTTGACTCTCCGAGGATTGAACTTGAAGTGCCACATTCTTGCTTTTATACAATTTCTTTTGATTCTCAATGTTCATCTCATAAGTTTTGAGAATGCTCATCAATGTATGAAGGTCCATGGTGGCAAAATTGTGAGCTTCTTCAATAGCACAAATTTTTAAATTGAACTTTCAGAAAGAGAACAGAGAGCCTTTTCAGAAGTTGAGTGTTGGTTAATGGTTCACCAAGCACTTGACATTCATTTGAGATGTCAATCAACTTTTCAAAATAAGATTTAATATCATCCGTTTCTTTCATCTTTAAACGTTCATATGTACTCATGAGCATGTGTAACTTTGTTCGACAAACACTTGAGCTACCTTCACAATGAATTTGTAAAGTATCCCATGCATCCTTAGCTTTGGGGCAGTTTTGAATGAGTTTGAACATATACATATCAACCCATACAAAAATCGCATTTAAGGCTTTTTCGTTAAAGCTAGCATTATTGGTTTCTTCTGTAGTCCATTCGGATTCAAGTTTAACAATAATGTCACCTTCCTCATCCAGTGGCAACATTGGAACAACATACCTATTGGTTATAGATATCCATGCTCCAATATCAATTGATTTGATATGAGAACGTAGGCGAATTTTCCAATAGGCATAATTTGATCCATCTAAAATAGAAAGCCTACCAATAGTTGGATTTGCCGGATAGCTTATGACAACAAGACCAAACACTTATTGAGTTAAGTGTCGGTTCTGATACCACTTGTTAGGGGTGTCAAAATGCTATGGGAAATAAAAACAAGAGATGGAATAAATCGAATGTCAATTCTGTTTTCGAATGTCGTCAAGTATGTCGTCCGACACCAGTAACAACACTTAGTAAAATAGTAACTTTAAAGAGTAAATACAACGAAATTTAAAGAACACAAAGGTTTAAATTTTCATAAGTTATATATATAACTTATGATGGTCAATGACCAAATGTATTGTATATATATATATTATATACAAAAATACAAATTTCTTTCTTTACAGATTTACAAGATAAAACGAAAACGAATTAAAAGTTGAAGTCGCATATGACTTCTGCCTGAAAAATCTAACTAAGTAGACATAGATAACTTCTCATTACAATCGCTCCATACAAAATTAATCTAAAATCTAAACATCAATTGTAATGTTGGATAGAATGTTGTCAACACACTCAGGCAACACTTGTGATCCAGATTTCTGAGATGAAATTTCGAGAGCTCTCTTGGTATTTTTACATTCTGATTCTGGATATCGATTCACTGTAGTAGCCTCTCTATTTATAGTAGTAGAGAGTCTTCCTTGAAAAGCTCATCGATTGGTTGTGGAGGTTGAGGGAAATGTGGGCAGCTGGTAGGATTGGTTGGAGACGATCAAGGAGCAAAAACCTCTAACAACTTTGACTTGTTCCTCACGAAAAGCAGCAGCCTTGACTCGTTATTCACACGTGTTTACCGACTCCTTTTTACCTTGCCAAGTCATATTTACTACATAGTAATCATTACGTGAAGTAATGCAAAATCAGTTCTGAAAATGTTGGTCCGAATGTTGTGCAACATTTGTCCCAACATTCTTATATATTCAAATCAATATTCCAGGAGATATGTTGGGTCAAATGTCACAACATCAAATCCAACATTAACAAACAGAAAAATTGTGTGAAAACAAATCTAGGTCGCTAAGCTCTGTTGTTTCTTGTAACCCTCCAAAACAGTCGAAGTCACAACCTATAATTTACTTTTGAGGAAAAACAGTACTTTTTAAAGTGATGAAATTGTAGATAATTATTTTGACAGTCAAGTTATGAAGTTCTTTCTGCATAGACGAATAATAATAGAAAATCTAACAACGTTTCTGTAAAGGGTCTCACATTGGATATGGAATGAGAACATGAACTACTTATATAGAGTTGATAATTCTCACCATACAAGCTAGTTTCTGGGGTTGAGTTAGGCCCAAGATCCATAATTTACTGGTATCAGAGCCTAGTTAAGCCCAACGACACAAGAAGAGAAAATTTCAACTCATAATTTTTTTTCTACTTGATTCCGGCGAGTTTCGGTGATCAGATCATTTGTAGTACTTTCAGACTACGGATCTTGGTCAATTGAGGTACTTCTTGGGCATTGAGGTTGCTCAATCCAAATAAGAAATTGTCATTTCACAGAGGAAGTATGCACTTGATATTCTTGAGGAGACATAAATGACAAATTGTAGGCCTATTGATTCTGCAATGGATCCAAATGTTAAGCTTCTACTAGGTCAGGGGAAGCTTCTTAGCAATCCTGGAAGATATAGAAGGTTGGTAGAAAAGTTAAATTATCTCATAGTGACTCGACCTGATATTACCTTTCCAGTTATTATTGTAAGTCAATTCTTGAATTCTCCTTGTGACAGTGACTCGACCTGATATTACCTTCCCAATTAGTGTTGTAAGTCAATTCTTGAATTCTCCATGTGACAATGACTCGACCTGATATTACCTTCCCAGTTAGATCGGAAATTGACGAATAATTAAAACTTAGGGCTTTAAGAAAATTAAGGACGACAACTTCGATTCGAGCTCGGACCTGAATACATAAATCATATTAGATGCGAAAATAGTGACATGCTAAAATTGCAAATGAATATTGCAAACCGTAAATGAAAATATCAATAACTTACTTTAACTTTAAATGAAGCAAAATTCATACATTATACACTTGTATTAGTTACATGTGAAGGAGGAATAATATTAGCGTAGCAGAGGTGTTGATCGGAGAAGAAAATGGTTGATCTCCACAATTCTCCCATACCCTTCAAATGGCGCTAAATCTGCAATTTGAATTTGGAGGCGAAGTATTTATATAGGGTTTGATTTCGGTCTGCTTGTGGATATATGAGCTGATTTTATAACGTTTTATTTGGGCTATGATAAGTGAAATTGGGCCTACCAGGAGTCAAACTTGGGAAACTTACATAAATTTATCCTTCGGCCAACTAGTTTATCAACATGACCGGAAGTATACACTACTATTAATGTATATATTGTGTATAGACATGTATATTATAACACACATATATATACTATCTATATAGTATCTACACTATGTACATAGTTCATAAACTAGATGGCCGAATATTATTGGTCTGAAATTTTTCCGTCAAACTTTGATCAGGTTCGTTCATATTACTCATGAATTCTGAGGGAGAATATTTCAATATGTATATTTTCCAGGCACAAGTGTATCATACAAAATATGTATTACGTAGGACTGGCAAATTATAATTCATCTATGCTTCTTTTATGTGGTAAGCAAATTCTTTAGTGAAGCAAAAGGCGAGTATTCAATAACCAAAGTTTTTTTTCACATGATATCGTGTTATAACTTTTACTTGTGACCTTTACATGATGTTTTAAGAAAAGTATTAAAATTAACTAAATTATATCGATATCGAAGAAAAACGAGAGGTAGAAAATTGTTCGAAAGTTGAGTTAAAAATTGAGGATTACTTATACTTTCATTTCCACTTGGCCTGGTTTTAAGATACATGAAACTGAAAGACATGGTGAAAGAGAATAATCCCCTCCCCTATTTTCATTAATAAAGAGGTATATATACATGATATATAATTTTTAATTATGGAAAATAAATCTACCTTTTCCTAATACAAGACTACTACCATAATTACACTCGTACAAGAATTCTTCAAATATGGTAAAATATATACAAAATCCACCTAAGTGATATACACGGTCAAACCGTGTATACCGTGTCTTTCACACCCCCACAGTCATAGCGGGCGGTTGTCGTACGCTGAGATTGTCCCTAGAATCTTCAAACAGAACTAAGGGAAAACCCTTAGTAAAGATGTCAGTAATTTGGTACCGTGAAGGGACATGCAAGACACGTACTTGTCCACGAGCTACCTTTTCGCGAACAAAGTGAATATCCATCTCGATATGTTTAGTGCGTTGATGTTGGACCGGATTCTTAGAGAGATAGACTACACTAACATTATCACAATAGACCAAGGTAGCTTTCTGAATAGAAAAGTGAAGCTCTAATAGAATATTCCACAGCCAACAGGACTCAAACACCACATTGGCTACCCCTCGATACTCGGCCTCTGCAATGGGTTGAGATAAAGCAGCCTGGTGCCGACCACGAGACCAAGTCATCACCAATAAACATACAATAACCAGATATCGAATGTCTGGTATCAGGACATCTACCCTAATCAGCATATGTATAAGACACGAGAGTAGAGACGGGTGATGGATATAAATGCAAACCATAATCAAGAGTGTTATGTATGTAACACACAATGTGTTTAAGAGCATGCATGTGCTCGTCCCTCGGATTATGCATAAATAAACACACATGCTGCACTGCATAAGTAATATCGGGCCTCGTAAAAGTAAAATATTAAAGAGCCCCCTGCAAGACTACGATAGTGGGAGGGATCCTCGTAAGGTGTGCTAGAGTTAGCACTCAGCTTCAGTTTTGTATCAACTGGAGTAGGAGAGGACTTACAGGATGACATGCCAACTCTCTCAATAATCTCAACCGCATACTTTCTCTGTGATAAAAATAGACCACATGCATAACGTGTGACAGCTATACCCAAAAAATAATTCAAAGGCCCCAAGTCTTTCATAGCAAATTCGGGACTGAGAAGAGACATGAAAGACTTGCGCAGTTTATCAGAAGAGGTAGAATTCTTGTACAAGTGTAATTATGGTAGTAGTCTTGTATTAGGAAAATGTATTAGTCTTGTATTAGGAAAAGGTAGATTTTTCCATAATTAGATATTGTATATCATGTATATATACCTCTTCATTAATGAAAATAAGGGGGAGATTCTTCTTATTCATGGTATCAGAAGTCTTGGTGCGCCCGTCACAAATGATCATTTTGTTCTTCAGATGGTTACAGACCTATCTGAGGCTTATAATGGCGTTGGAACTCTTCTTCGTTAAAGCAATCCTCTTCCACCGTTTTACCAAGCCCGGTCTATGCCAACCCTGAAAGAGGATGGGTTGGCTAAAAAGGCTGCAACTGGAGCAAATTCTGCCATGCTGGCTGCCTCACCACAAGATTCCTACTCTCCATCATATTCGGGTAATTCTTCTCAAAATCGAAACAACGATGGTGAAAAATTGGGCCAAAATCGGAATTTCGACGGGAAAAGCGGCAACCGCGGTGGCGGTAGTGGCGGTAGTAGGGGCCAGGGTGGCAGCCGGCAGGGGCAGCAATAAGTTAGCCCTGAGTAGTGTCTTGGGTAGTGGGCCACCGGTCACAATGATTAGTGGGCCTGGCAATGGCCCAACTGGCCCACAACCTACTGCCCCTACCCAACACCATACTGGGCCAGGGCCAACAGTCAGACACAACCAGACCCATCGACCAGTTGGGCCAGGCAAAACAACAACCAGCAGCGGCAGCCCAATTTAGTCCTTGGGCCGAGACCTCTTCAGGCCTACACGGCCCAACAGCCAGTTCACCCGAGTCCTACGAATATCGAGGCAGCGATGCATACACTTGGATTAAATCCTCCGAACGCAAACTGGTACATGGTTATCGGGGCCACTTTTCATATGACGTCCGCGCCATGTAATCTCTCATCTTATTTCAATTTGAGCAAAAATTATGGCATTATTGTTGGTAATGGTGATTCAATTCTAATTCGTGGTTATGGCCACACAAATTTATATCCCCCGAACCCACCTTTAGCCTTGTAAAATATCATTCATGCTCCTCACTTAATTAAAAATTTGGTGTCTGTTCAAAAATTCACAACCGATAATTGAGTTTCTGTTGACTTTGACCCTTTTGGATTTTCTATAAAGGATTTCATGATGGGAAATTTTTAAACCTAAAAGACATTTTAATCTCAATTTTAATGTCACTAAATCACCCTTACCACGTAACCCAGTGTCTGACATTCATGACCCGAATTGAAAAATAGCCATGGATGATGAATTTAATTCTCTTATTGAAAATAAGACGTGGAAGTTGGTGCCCCATCCGCCTGGTGTTAATGTCATTCATTTTATGTGTATTTTTACTCATTAGGAAAAATCTGATGGTTGTTTTGAGAGGTATAAGACTCGCCTTGTAGGTGATGGCAAAACATAACATGTTAGCGTGGATTGTGGAGAGACATTTAGTCCGGTGGTCAAATCAGCGACTATTCACACTGTTCTCAGTCTGGCTCTATCAAAAGCACGACCTATTCATCGACTGGATGTGAAAAATACTTTCTTACATGGTGATCTCAAGGAAATAATATACATGCATCAACCCTTGGGTTTTAGGGACCCCGATCATACGAACCATGTCTGTTTGCTGAAGAAGTCCTTGTATGGGCTTAAGCAGGCCCATCGGGCTTGGTATAAGAGGTTTAGAGATTATGTGTCTACTATTGAGTTTTCTCACAGCAGGTTTGGTCATTCTATGTTCATCTATCGTCGTGGTACTTCTCTGACATACATTTTGTTATATGTGGATACTATTACATTAACTACCTCTTCCGATAAACTGCGCAAGTCTATCATGTCTATTCTCAGTTCAGAATTTGCTATGAAAGACTTGGGGCCCTTGAGTTATTTTTTGGGTATAGCTGTCACACGTCATGCATGTGGTCTATTTTTATCACAGAGGATCCCTCCCACTATCGCAGTCTTGCATGGGCTCTTCTATATCTTACTTTCACGAGGCCCGATATTACTTATGTAGTGTAGCAGATGTGTTTATTCATGCATGATCCGATGGACGAGCACATGCACGCGCTTAAACGCATTGTGTGTTACATACAAGGCACTCTTGATTATTGTTTGCATTTATATCAATCCTCCATCTCTACTCTCGTGTCTTATATAGATGTTGATTGGGGTGGATGTCCAGATACCAGACGTTCGACATCTGGTTATTGTATGTTTCTTGGTGATAACTTGGTCTCGTGGTCGGCAAAACGTCAGGCTACTTTATCGCTATCTAGTGTGGAGGCCGAGTATCGAAGGGTAGCCAATGTGGTGTCTGAGTCCTGTTGGCTGCGTAATATTCTATTAGAGATTCACTTTCCTATTCAGAAAGCTACCTTGGTCTACTGTGATAATGTTAGTGCATTCTATCTCTGGGAATCCGGTCCTACATCAGCGCACTAAACATATCGAGATGGATATTCACTTTGTTTCCGAAAAGTTAGCTCGTGGACAAGTGCGTGTCTTGCATGTCCCTTCACGGTACCAAATTGTTGACATCTCCCCTTAGTTCTGTTTGAAGATTTTAGGGACAGTCTCAGCGTACGACCACCGTCCGCTATGACTGCGAGGGTGTAAAAGACACGATATACATGGTTTGACCGTGTATATCACTTAGGTGGATTTTGTATATATTTTACCATATTTGTAGAATTATCGTACAAGTGTAATTATGGTAGTAGTCTTGTATTAGAAAAAGGCATTAGTCTTGTATTAGGAAAAAATAATTTATTTTCCATAATTAGATATTATATATCATGTATATATATCTCTTCATTAATGAAAATAAGGGGGATTCTTCTCTTTCAGAAACAAACAATTACCATCTATTCATTTATAACCATGTACAACAACAACAACATACCCAGTGAAATCCCACAATGTGGGGTCTGAAAAGGGTAGAATATACACAGACCTTACCTCTACCTTGGTAGGTAGAGCGGCTGTTTCCAAAAGAACCTCGGCTCAAGATAAAGCCCAAGCCCAAGTCCAAGCAAAATAAGATACACAAAGTGCATAAGTCATTACATCGCATTCTGAAAAAAAATGAAAAAAAAAGTAATTTATAACCATGTAATAATTCTAAAATAGCCCCCCCCCCCAACCCAACCCAACCCAAACAAAGAGAGAAAAAAAGGACGGTCACGAAATCCCACTATCTTTAGATTATTCTTCATCTTATCCTACAAGAAAGTAGAGTTATCTCTTTCCTGAAAATTCTGTAGGGTATATAGTAGTCACCACTTTAACCTAAGGTCCCAAATTAGACAATGGAATTATTCTACGCATGATAAACTCATGACAAGTTGTTTGATTTATATTATTAAGCAAATATCATCACATGAGTTGTGGCGATATGTCAAAAATAGGTTTAGGATCTAAAGTGCATGAGTTCAAAATTTTAGTGTTTTTAATTTGAGTTAATTAAATTGAATTTCTTCAGATAAACATAAGATTTATATCAAAGCTATTGAGTCTGATCGAACCCGTAATTAAAATTCTATCTCTGTTTTTAATAGCGTTCATTCACCCTTAATCAGGATTCGAGCTCTTAAAATAGGAAAAATCTAGTAGAGAGTGCGTCTCTCTTTAATGGTTCTTCTGTGGCACAAATTCATATTAGTCAGAATCCAAAACGGATACTAAGTACCTAACAAGATACAAAAACAAGAATAAAAAATTTAAAAAGCAAGTTGCTGCGTGAAATATTGAATATGTACTACGGACTGCTGTGAAGTTTTCTCATAAGAAAAACAAAAAAAGTAAGAAAAAACACGGTTTCTTTCATCTAGTTGCTTTGAGAATTCAGTCAACTCCAAAAAATAGAGCTTTCAAATCTTTTCAATTTCTATTCTTTTTACCCCCACTACCCTCCATAGTCCCACCCCACCCTACAAAAGCTAAATTACATGCTGTATACACATACACCTACGTAAAGTGATTAAATTATAGGAGTACTAATAGGTGTATGTAGAAAATACTGAATAATTAGGCATGGCAACCCCCATAAATGGTGGTACATTTTATTTTATTTTTTAAAATATAGGTGTGGAAGTTTCATTTAATTTGTTTTTATTCAAAGCTCCCTCTAGTTCACGCAATATATATATATGCTAAATAAATATTTCTAATAGGTGGCACAACATAATGCAACTTGCTCGCGTGCTACTATTTTCTTGTTTTGTTTCGTTGTTATGGGTCATGCTTACGTTGATAATAAGTTAATAACTGAGTCACTCGATAAATATCTAAATGTGGACTTTTGGGAACCAATTCCATTTTATGTTTCATTATTAGTATTTTAATTCTTCTCAGAATATAATTTAACAAGTACACGGAATATACTAATTTGAAAAAAAAAAATCTTATTTAGGGTATGTTAGGTTATTTCTTTTCTATTATTAACTACAAAATAAATCTTCAATGTTGCTAGACCTATATATGAATGATGTGCAAGAACATTCTAAATTATCATAACTTTTTGTACAACATGAATTAACCAGAAATAAGTTAAAGCATAAGTATATATGGAACATATATTTATTTCTTGTGTCCTTCTAAGGACGATTTTTGAAACCAGACGCGCACTCGCACAGAGTCGCACTAAATGTATATGTATAAATTTATGATAACGAAAAATAAAATACTCTTTAAATTGAAATATTATATCGTTGATTATGGAAATTCTCATGCATTAACAATATATGATATCGTGTACATAATTTACAACTCAACGTATTCAAAAATTATAATTATCTGTTAAGAAAAAATTACATTGCGTCTAATTCAACCCCAATAGCTACCTCATGAGATGACAAAAATTGTTCAAAGCCATTTAAGGATATGAAGTACTCTAACATCCACTCTCACGCCCAGATTATGACAATATATTGGAGCATGAACAATATACCATGACGGATAGGAGATTCAATATTGGGTAAATCAAGAATTGAAATGAGTCTTGACTCTTGACTTTAACATCGCTATGCAAATTAATCTTGCATCTAACCAACTCGAGCCTAAAAACTAAATCATAATGTGAGAATTATTCATTATTATATAATAAGGAGATTACAACCGACTCAAACATTATTGTTTCTAACTTCTACCAGACTCACAAGTAAAAGTTTTTATTTCCATTTAATTTACCAAGTGGGGCTAACACCAGAAATTAAAAATGCCAAAAACAAACAAGCTGGCTAATTTTTAAGTTATCCTTTTGTATGCAATTTAATTATACATTAATTATATATTACAGTATGTCATTAACCCGTATATACAACCCTTTATTTAATGAAAGGCCAGACCAATTAATTAGGCATGAAAAAAACCATTGCTGACAAATTCATCTAAGTAGGATTTGATCACTTTTGTCAACATTGAGAACTTAAAAGCCAGAAATTTGAGACAAACGCGTGTATTATTTGCTAATTAGCTTTCGCTGTCGTTATCCTTTGACTTTGTAATAAAGTCAATTCAATCTATCTTAATAATAAGCAAGAAAACAAAAAACTAGCTTGTGTGTACAGAGGAAAAAAAATCTGCTAAATTTAATAATATTTTCAGTCTTTAAATAGTCCTCAAACTTCATATTTTTAGCTATCACAAAAGTCAGCGCCATTATTACTATTCATCTTTTTCCTCTCTTTTTTGCTTTATGATGATAATGGATTGGGGTCTTCAAGCTGTTGTTATAGGATCATCAACATGTTGTGATTTCCATGGAGCTAATAATATTGATTTTTCTCCTAATTTGGATTTTCCACAAAGTGAATATTTATCTTTTTGTGAGATGAAAAAAGAGGTTTTTAGTGATGAATTAGAAGAACTTTACAAGCCATTTTATCATGTTGGTGGACAAAATACGTTCATGGGATCTTCAATTTCATTAGTTCCCAAAGAAGAGCAGAGAGAAGAGCAACGGCATGAACAACAAGTGGTGGCTGCTCCTAGTACATATGTACCTAAGTACAAAAAAAGGTGAGGAAAGTTAACCGTACATATTCCTTGAATTTCTCTTTGATAACCGTAGTGTTAGGGTAGCTCGATAAATTTCACGGTGTATCTACTGCTTTTCATTAGTATGACTCTGTCCACCAAGCTGGCTTGGACAGATAAAAGAAAGCAAATACTTTTTGACTCTACTAGAATTTAGACTTGAAATTTCATAGTTCTCAACCTATTTTATGCGTTTTTAGTTATATATATGTGTGATGTTTGATATGGAGTTGATTAATTTCTGTTACAGGAAAAATGAACAGAAGAGAGTGGTGCTTCAATTAACAGCAGACGATCTTTCTTCTGATAAGTGGGCTTGGAGAAAATATGGTCAAAAACCCATTAAAGGCTCCCCATATCCAAGGTACTAATTCTCTCCAAAGTCACTCTTTTTGGTTGAATTTATATACACACATAAGTACAGCTTAGATCTAATTATCATGTGGATGACTGGGAAATTCAATATATCATATGTTACCTCTTACAAGTTATACTACCAATTATGAAATCATCATATGTTAGTTCGCTTTACTCAAGGTCATGATAAATTCGATCTATATTTGGTCCTTTTACTTCTTTAGATTGTACTTGTATATAGAAGTGGTTCAGTTCTAGATGTTAAGAAAAATGAGCCCGATTCACCCCAAAATTTAGTTTAAGAGGTAATAATTGACCAAAAATTCAACATCATATAAAGAGACCATTTTTTCCTCTCGCAACTGATGTGGGATTTCAACAACTCCTCAAAATCCAAAACTTAACATCTAAAGCATGTATAATATAATATGAGGTGAGTCAAGTTCTTATATCAACTTAAGAAATTGGACATTAGACTTAACCAAACCCAAAGTTAGCTCAAAAGTAGGATTGTCAAAGATCAGATAAGGAGATCAATTTTTCTATCGATAACCTTTGTGGAACTTCAACACTAGAAAACTTCTAGATTAAAAAAAAATCATCTCAATGTTGCTTTATTTGTCTTTTGTTTAATATATGGATAGTCATAAATTTTTCACATCTGATTTTTTTTTGACTTGAAATTTATAAAGTAGTAAAGCGTTAGACAGTACGTAGCTAGAATTTTGGCATTCCAATCGTTTGTATTTTCAAAGCACTTTACACATAGTTCAATTACTTTTAATGCGACAAAACATAGTTGGGTAAAATTCAATTACGTTAATGTGACAAGAGTGATTTTATAAGTTTAGCACCAAAATTGATCACTTTCGAAAAAGAAGCTTGAAATTCTTCAATTATTCTAACTCTCATTTTTTTTTTCTTCTTAAAAACAGGAGCTATTATAGGTGCAGCAGTTCAAAGGGATGTTTAGCAAGGAAACAAGTAGAACAAAGTTGCACTGAAACTGGAATTTTTATTGTGACTTACACAGGTGAACACAACCATAGCCAGCCAACACGTAGAAATTCTCTTGCTGGAACTATCAAAAGGGAATTTCCAAATTCAAAGAACTCTATTAATAGTCCCAAGAAAATGGTGAAAGAAAAAATTTCAAGTCCACATGGTTCAACATCAAATTTAAATTCATCCCCAACAAATCTTTTGAGTGTTGAAGAATTTCCAGAAATAGAAATAAATCAAGAGAATAATATTATTATAGGTGACTATTATGATGAAGGGATAAGAAAATTGTTTGAAGGAAGTGATGAGAATGAATGTGTTTCAATTCAAGACATGTTTGATGGAGACTTCTTTGCTGGCCTTGAAGATATTCATGATGGATTTAATTCTTCTTTTGGACGTAATTCAACATTTCCTCACTTTTCTAGTTGATGCAACATATGTATTGGAATATTTTTTGTTTTCGTAGAGAATTCATTTGAAAAAAAAGAAAAAGATGGATAGAGATAAATTAGCTATATATATGAGCCCTTTCTTTTCTTTTAATTTCTCTAATCTCGATTTATTGATTTTAAGATTCACTATTTCTTTACTAGTCTATTAATAAAGGATGATATCTTTCTTTATTTCAAAATAATTTAATTTAAATGGAAAATGACGTAATAAGCCTTTTCCTAGCTCTGCAATTTTGAAATAATGCATTTACTTTTATTTAACGCTGCTACTTTTTCCGTCTCAAATTATTTGTCATTTTTTTGTTTTATATACTCCTTAAGAAATATTTTCTCCGGTTCAAAAAGAGTGTTCGCTCAGCCATTTACATACCCTTTAAGAAAATGTTAACTCCTAGATAAAAATAGGTAATTTGACTAAATTACGCCTAATTAAATAGGTATTGAGATTTGGTTACTTAGCATTTATTAAGGGAAAATATGAAAAAATAAGGCTAATTTTTTCTTAAATTGGTAAGTGGACACTCTTTTTTTTAAAGGGTTAAGTGAACACTCTTTTTGAACCGGAGAAAGTACTAATTAGGAAGGCATTTGACTTCTTTTACCCTTATTTATGTCTAAGTTAATCTCTTTTCATTAAATGTCTACTATATTTATGTGTCATCTCTATTAATGATAAAATTATACTAAGAGTAAATGAAAAAAAAATATTAATTATGTCTTAAACTTCTAAACCGATTAATATTTTGAGATAATTATTTTTAATAATCACAACAAATAATTTAAGACGGGGGAGTAATTTATTAAGATTCAAAATTATAAATGAAAGCATTAGATGAGGTAACTAGCCTCTCAAATGTAGGTGAACAGTTCTCACCTTCACAGTATTGAACGTAGAGTGTATTGGTTAAAAAAAGACGGGAATTCGCCTCGAGCGACATCTTGGTGACAAGTATCATTGCAAGGAGTTAGTGTGAGTAAAAAAAATTTAAAATCCTAGTAGCAAAGCTATCATCAGAAAAATTAGCCTCCTGTAGCGGTGTAGGTTACGAGGCAGGATTAAATGGGATTTAATATACTATGTGATATTATATTTTTATTAATTTATTAAAAAAAGAATAATGATCTATTTTTATATTTAAAAATAATCATTTTAAATTGACTGAAGTCATCAACATAGCCTCCAACTTGTGTATTCCACTTAGATCTTTTAACTAAGACCTCTACCATCTGAACCCTCAAGGATCACTTTTAATGTGCCACTTGGACATAAAGTTAATATGCAGTCAAACAATACAGATGTGTGTAATTCACACGCCAAAATGACAAATAAAACAATGACACGTGAATTTAACTTTAAAAAAAATACAAAAATGAACCCCTTCACTCGTATGTTTCTCTGCCTCGCCGAAGTTAACCACCAGCGATTGGAAGAGTTCAACCGTCGACTAACCGCTGACGCCATCACCATCCAGAGCTCTTTCCCCTCTTCACACCATCCCATTTTTCTTCTAGGTCAGTCACCACCACTGTCGCCACCCACATTTCTCCTTCCCCTTCTCTCTCCAGCCATCATCTCCTCCACACACCACCTCGTTTTCTATCCTCGGCCTTTCAAACGATGCTCACCGAAAAAAATCGAGCCGTCGTTGGGCGTAAGGGTGTTCACGGTTTGGTTATAAACTGATCCAAATCACAAATCGAACAAAACCATTTAAATAAACCGATAGTTGTTTGGGTTTGGTTTGGTTTTAATTTTTTAAAAACCTATAATATTTGGTTTGATTTTGATTTTATGAAAAACAAACCGAAGAAAAAATCAAATCAAACCAACAAATCATATACATAAATTTTATAATTATATATAAGATACATTAATTTTTATAAGTAAGTTTAAATATTTTATTTATTTTTTATCAATTTTTTTTTATCTATAATAGACTAATGAACTTTACATCTTAAGCTCATTTCTAACTAAAAGAGATTCATGAAATTCAATTTTATTAATTCACTGAAACATTTATGAGATTTACCTAAAAAAGATTGTGTTTTTTATAAATTTTGTTCACTTGATTAAAACATATAGATCTTAAGATATTTCCTTCATAATCAAAGAAAATTATACCTCCCACAATAAAAAAAGTAATAATAACAAATTATAAGTTGAAAAAGAATGAAAAAGTCTTTCTTGATCATAGGAAAAAAAATGAAAGAGAGAAATACCATTAAGTTTATTACAAATAAAAAAATTGAATCAAACCGACAACAACCAAACTTTTGAATATGATTATACTTGATTTGATTTGATTTTAATAATTAAAAAATCGACTACATTGGTTTGATTTTGATTTTAACCAAAAATCGACCCAAACCGATCCATGAACACCCCTAACTGGGCACTGCCACCATATCTCTCTCTCATTCCTTCGTCTCTTCTGCCATTAAAATCTAAACCAACATGAAATCTAAACCTAAGAACAAAAAGGATAGAAAATATGGGAGGAGATTTAGGTTTGAAAAAAAAATAGTGGGGGAAGAAGATGAAGTGGGGGAGGATAGCGGCGGCAAGAGGTTAGGGTTTAGATTTAAAATATTTTTTTACTTATAATATTTCTAAAAAAATAAAAAGAAAAAAATGGCTTCTCGCGCTCTTTGGGATGGTGTACTGTACTCGTTTTGTCAGCTCAACAAACTGTGTCTGAGTAGAACATTAAAAGTGGGCCGCGAGGGTTCAGCTTGTAGAGGTCTCACTTGGAGGGTCTAAGTGGAATACACAGACAAGTTAAAGGATATGTCGATGACTTTAGCCTTTTAAATTTACTTTATTCTTAATAAGAAGTTTTTATAGCAACACAAATGATAAATGTTGTATTTAAAATCATAAATTTCAAAAGTCTTTTCTTTTATAAATTTTGTGTTGAGTCAAACTACATCACATAAATTGGAGTGAAAGGAATATATAACTTAGATGATAAATTGCCTTTATAGAATATTATATTTAAATTGCTTTTATAGAATATTATATTAAGATTATTTATCAATATATTATTATATTCAGTATTACTCTTTGTTGCTCACCAATTTTGATTAGATTCTTTCTCGTTTATTTCATTTGTATTTGTGTTGGTAAAATTAGTTTCAACTTTCAAGGGCTGCAACAGAATATATACCGAAATAATATTAGTTGGTGAGTGGTGACACACAATGATATTTTTTTTAATCCCTCCGAGGAGCTCTTTCTTTGCTCTGTTGGTGACTCGAACTCACAACTTTCGAATTAAAAGTGAAGACGCTTAACATCTGAAAAATCGCCTCTTATTGATATTAAAAGCATACTAAATTCTAAAAGCAAATAATTGTACCCATTTAAATGTTCCACGTAAATGACATATGACTTGAATTTGATAAGTTCCATCAACCTTTTACTTTACCATCTCAGATTTAGAAATTAAGTCATTACATGCAAACATTTTCAACTAATTCGGTTTTGTCAGCTCTATATATACCCAAAAATTCATAGTACATGTCGATGTTGAACACTATGCAAACCATGTACTCCCTCCATCCTAATTTATGTAATATAGTTTAACTGGATACGAAGTTTAAGAAATAAAGAAAGACTTTTGAATCTTGTGGTCTAAAACAAGTCAAAGATATATATACGATTATAAATCATCTCATTAAGCGCAACAGATAAAATTTAAAATTAAATTATTATCAAATATGAAAATAGAAAATGTATCTTTTTTTGGACTAATTAAAAAAAAAATGTATCAAATGGTAGTACTTGTTATTTTCTTTGTTGACGTCTTTTACCATTTGATTCGGTCAACATTTGAGGCCATAACGCTTACGGAGTAACTCACTATCATTGTTCCACACATAAGAGCACCAAACGTCGTCGGGGTGAATTGGCCAAATTGGTTGTAACTTGTAAGTCAAGTTACCATTTTACCTAATTAAAGGTTCGAACTCAATTATACTTTAACAAATCTCGATTAAGTTTGGCACTCGGCTATACTCATGTAAAAAGTTTGGTTTAGCTCGGCTCTACTGCGCTTAGCTCATGCTCGACTTGATGCCCAGGCTCTTCCGCTTGTGTTCCCAATTAGAAAAAAGAGTATAATGAAATTGAAGGCATCAATTAGTATAATTTTATTGAATAATGAACATGTAGGATGATCAGCTAGTTTAGGTACAATAGGTTAAGAATGGATCTTGGGCAACCCAAAAGCTAGCTTGTAGGGTGAAGATTGTCTAAGTATATATAAGGAGTCCATGTTCCCATTCTATTTTCGATGTGGGACTCTTAACACTCCCCGGACGCCCAGAACTTGTTAACTGGAGCGCGGATAATATAATTTGGGAGCCCTAACATCGGTGAACAAAAAATTGAAATGAGTCTGGCGCTAATATCATGTAAATGATGGATCTTTAGTCTAACTCAACTCCAAAAACTAACTTATAGGATGAGGATTGTCCAAGTCCATATAAGAGTTTATGTTTCCATTTCATTTCAGATATGAGACTCTTAACTCAGTAATCTAATCACCATACGACCTACACCAAATACCTCATAGTAATATATTATATGTACATATATTTACTTATTTATTGCATCATTCAATTCTTTACTGTGAAATGTTCTTCGTGCTAACTTGTCTATCAAATAACATTGATTTGTTAAATTGTGAATTAATTTGCCCAGGGTGCTCTGCTTTGACCAATGAAAGCGGCCACAGATCCAACAAAAGCCGCATTCATATAAGTCGTGGGTTCAGAATGAGAGTAATCTGATCTCGAATCAACGAATTGGTCCCAGGAATTGGGCCCACCGACGATCGCACCGACATGTGTGTTTGGGTTGGGATTGTTAGAATTGTACCATGAGCTATAGCCATCGCTGCAGCCCACCCTGGCTGGATGGTTATAAATTGAAGGGAGTGATGAGGCTCTATGGTGGAGTTGTCTTGGGTATTTGTTGCCAAAACTCACCATGTATGACATCTTAAGTGGATTTTTTCCAAGTACGTAGTCTACCTGAAAAATAAGGATCGAGTTTAAATTTTTTATTTACTGATAATATAAAAAGTATCTATTTGAATTAGATGTAACTTAAAAGATAATAACACGTGTATGTTTGATATATATTGATTGATTGGTAAGGAAATTAAATACATCAAGGCTAGACTATAATATTGGGTGCATACAGCAAGTTTAATGTTAATTGCAGAATGTAGGGGGTAAAATGTACGGATTGAATTAAATTTGAGCGGATTAAAATGAGTTTAATTAATAAATGAACATGTCACTACATGCCCAAAAGATACTTTTATTGAACAGTGAGTCATAGCCCAATCTATCCAACTCTTACTAAGTTTTAATTTCTTTGTTTGTTTTCTTATGGAACAAATAGTAACATGTTTTTTTTCCACAAAGTCTTTCATGGTCAATTTAAATTACATATCAGCCTAACTTTAAGATGAACTGAATTGGACGAGTCAAAATAAACTAAGTTAATTAATGAACGGGATGAACCTGACCTGTGATTTTGCAAAGGCTTTGATCTTGGAGGTGGAAAAATTAACCGAACCACATGCAACTCCCCCTGTTCCAGCTGCCTCGAGGACTTTGGAGTACATGAAAAGTACCATGGTTGCACCAGTCACATATTGCAAATTGCTACTATCTCTAATATATAGAAGTCCACCTGCAAATTATATACCACATGAGCACAAAGTATTAGATTTATATAAAATTCTTCAAATATCAAGTTTCTTTGGGAAATTAGAAAAAAGGTATATATGATTTAAACTTTGAATTACCAGGAGTTGTCTTAATCTGTATAGAGCTACTTCCTGGCATCAATGCACAAATAAATGAATCAGCATCTTTCTTAAACTTCTCCAGATTGCTCTTTCCATTAAGGAACTCCTGATCATCATGAATGTTAGATTTCAGTTACCAATGAATGCTTATCATAGAAATTTTAACTACTTATAATACCTTATAATTGAAAAAAAAAAGAATTGGGTAAGATCCACCGAAGTATTAAGAGTCCCACATCGGATATGGAATAAGAACATAGACTCCTTATATGTACTTGGACAATCCTCACCCTACAAGCTAGTTTTTAGGGTTGAGTTAGGCCCAAGATTCATTCTTTACATGGTATCAAAGTCAGGCCCATTCCAATTCTTTGTTCACCGATGTTGGACCCCAAATTATATTATCCACGCTCCAGTTAACAAGATCCATTTTTTACATGGTATCAGAGTCAAGGTCATTCAAATTCTTTGTTCACCGATGTTTGACCCCCAAATTATATTATTCACGCTCCAGTTAACAAGGTCTGGGCGTGCGGGGGAGTGTTAAGAATCCACATCGGATATGAAATGGAAACATAGACTCCTTATATGTAGTTGGACAATACTCACCATACAAGCTAGCTTTTGTGATTGAGTTAGACCCAAGATACATTCTTTACACGAAGTGAGTAGCCTTAATCGGATGTATCTGGCAACAGGTAAAGCCCGAAGGCTAATCCCGTCCCTATCCGGGGGAGATGACAACCATCTCTACTTTCTACGAACACTAATACCTTGTAACTAATGTATCATGATTGTGTAAATAATTTTTTTACAATTGTCAGTGCATAAAATGTAACTATTAACGAATGTAATGTTGAATAATCCATCGAGCGTCATGTAGTATAATATAAAGAATTAACCTTAGCTAGTAAAGTTTGGGCTCCAGCAAACTTGTTATCCCAACTGAATTCAGAGGCAACTTGACTCCAGCCTTGGTTATTTGAAGCATAATTTAAATAAGTGTTTCCTCCACCTGCCTTGTATAACCAAGCAGCAGCCCAAAGCAATTCATCCTAAGAATTTTTTAAAACCTCAAGCTCATGATTTGAAAAAATACTAATCATATCAATATGATAAATTAATGCCTAAATGTTGAAATTAATTACCTGATAACCTGAGAAAGAGCAGTAGAAAGGGCAAGAAGCCTGGTAAGATCCTCTATACTTGTCCGCAAAAGCAAAGAGCTGTGATTAGAAAAAATAACGAGAATGAGATGATTAATTGATCTCCCCAAAATGACTTGTCTAGAAAATATTTTCCTGAAATATGTTTTCCGTTTTTTTGGTTGTGGAGAATATTTTATGAAGAAAAATATTTATTGTAAATATTAATAATTGTATTAGCAAAACCTGATGGGTGTGTTTTGATGAAATTCTTGAGTATTTAAGATTGGAAATAATGTCTATACCACTAGATAGTGTTGATTAGAGCATTGAAACGGAGTTGAGAGTAGAGGGGCAGCCTGGTGCACTAAGCGAAGAACCGGACCACAAGGGTCTATTGTACGCAGCCTTACCTCACATTTCTGCAGGAGACTGTTTTCACGGCTTAAACCCATGAACTCCTGCTCACATGGCAGCAACTTTACCAGTTACTCCAAGTCGAGAGTTGAGATAATTGTAAAATAATATGACTTCGTCAAAAGTGAGAGAAGTCGTTTTTCCCCATCAAGTAATCAAGGGAAATAAAATGGTTTACTTTCTAGAAAACTTTTTCCGAAATATTTTTTCCAGTAATACCAAAAATAACAAGTTAGATAAGTAGATAATTACTAGAGGTATTGAAAGTGGGCTAATTAAGTGGAAATTTTATGCTTACAGATTTTGATCTTTTTAACAACTTGGTGGAATAGTTGGAATCTATTTTCTTGAAAACAATTGATGCAGCAGCAAAAGCAGCTGCTACGTCAGCTGCCACCTCGGATCCTGGAGAACTAGATGTGATCTTGTATAGTGTTCGAGGAGTATCCATGTCTTCTGGTCTCTCCCAACACTGGTGATCAGCATTTCCATCTCCAACCTGCAGTGCACATAATATATTTGTAAATAAGTACATAACTAACTTTAAATTTTCTTTTTGTTTCTCATTAGGTGTTTGTACATGCTATAGGACTCGATAAACCGGTTTCGTACCGAAAAGTCCCATTTTAGGAGGTAAAGCGCTCTCCCTACCAATAAAGATAGATTAAGGATTTGAAATTTATAGATTCTGGATTGTACTCCTTTTGAGTTATTGGATACTAAATTAATAATTTATACATATTAAATTAATTTTTAAATACAGAAATAAGATTTGGACCAAAACTACTGGGTTCTATCGACCTTATATCTTTTACTCTACCTCAGCTTCTGCTTAATTACCAAAGACGACATCAATCTTAAAGCTCGAACTCTAGCCCTCTACTTATCACTTTGCCACAATCTTTGGTAATTCTAATTTTAGAAATGATAAAGGTAAAAGTATTACAAATTTAACATAAATAAATAAACAAATAAATATTTTTCGTCTCTACTAGTTTAAATTTTTAGACGATGTGGTTCACATAATTCAATATGGTAACAAAAAGATGTCTTAGATTCACGTGACCTTATTATCATGCAATATGAAAAATATTTGTTATGTATTAATAAATGTATTAATAAGCCCAAGAAAGGAGACAGGCGATCTAGTGTCCACCTAAAATAAATAAATATGTCAAGTTTTTAATTAAATTCTTAGATGAGACGATGTTCACCTGAGTATAGAGAGTGGTACTTGAAGTATGGGCTCGCATTAAGAAATTTGTGCCCCATCGAATTGCACGTTGGAGGTGGAGAAGCTGATTTGCTGAAGAGATCTGTGTTGGGTATTCAACAGCAGCCCAACTCAACAATGTTAAAGAAAAAGCCATAGGCCATCCAAATTTTACATTGTCGCCAGCATCATAGTACCCTCCAATCAAGTTCACCTAATGGAATAGATTAATTAATAGATCGAAGTAAGATTTCTTTGCATAAAAAGAAGAGCTTGTAACTAAACAATGATAGATTTGTTTGCAAACTTAAATGACACATGACACATAATTATGTAGATTTCATGTAATGGGTGTGGTTGGCAGTAGTGTTGGCATATTGAAGCTTTTTTTTTTGACGAAGGACCCTCTGTCGCTACTCTTTCGAGTGCGCACAGGGTAAACCCAGGACTGACGCAATAACCTGCAAACCACATTGAAACTTTGTGAGCCTGTAATGGGGATATTCACTTGAATATTAAAGCTTTCAAGTCTATATAAATTAGGCTAGGTTTCTTCTCCTAACTTAATCTAAGACACTTTTCCATAACTATAGGTCATCATAAGTTAAAGGAGAGAAAGACTTAGTCTATTTCGTCTTCAATTTGCAAGTTGTGGCGGATGAAGTACACACCTCCTTTTCGTGTTTTTCATTTTTTGATATGCGTTCTTGATCTATGTAATTGTGTTGTTATGTTCTCTAGTAATTTTAACACCTGGTATCATAGCAAATTACATATATAGTTCTAGTCTTCTAGAACCCTATTAAGAACGTCTTTGACTCTTTGAGACTCTTCAATATAATAAAATGTCATTCTTTTTTAGACAGATAAAGTATCTTTCACCATAAATAAAGAATATGAGAACTTCAGTAAGGATATATGAAACACATACATGTTCAAGCTTCCCATCGACGAGTGCAGAATCTCCTCTCCATTTAACTATTTGAGATACTGGCAGTTTCCCAGAACGTTGTCCTTCGAAGAATAAAATAGCTTTGGCAAGTGCATCGTTATAATCAGAAGCTGTGAAACTTACTAACTTATTATCATCCTTTTTGGCTATAGCAATGGGACCAGCCAAAATGCACAAGAAGAATATAACAACCCAAACTTTTGAATAAGACATTATAATATGGTTCATGACTATTTAATTTTCTGTCAATATACGCTAGTTTGATAATGTTTTGGTGGTATTTATAGGCTGTGATGTGAACTATAGTAACGAAATTCGTCAGTTTTTTTACGGTTAAAAAGAAGAGCAAAATCTGGGGAACACCCATTATGTAATGTTTGGGATAAGTTAGAAAAATATGCTACGTGAGAATGGTTCGTGTGCGTTGAGGGGATGTTAATTTAAAATAATTTAAATTAAAATTGAGTTCAGTTTTTATACATATTAAAAAATAATTTGTACACTGCTTTGGTAAGTGGAATTACTAATCCGACAAAAATGAGGCATGCATGTAACATGTTACAAGTTATAATAGTTATAATTGTGTCAATTAAGGGGTCAGGCTGAATTTGGGCAGATCAAAATGGGTTGACCCGTCAAAAGTTACTTGACTTGAGATGAGTTGGATTGAAATGAGCTAAGAAACTGGTTGTAGCTCAACTCGTTCAATACACCATGAAAGAGATAATTCAAGTCGTAAGTACGAACCACTCAATGGAGAATCTCAGGCCAATAAGCTACGACTACGAAACGAATTAGATCGGGTTCAACGCTTTTACAATGTTTTAATCTCTTTGTTTGTTTTCTTGTATTTTGTTTAAGTACTTAAAATATATATATTAAAAATAATATTTTTATTCATGGGTCAAATTGGGCTATATATCAATTCATTTTTTAGATGTGTTGAATTGAACATGTCAAAATGTATGTGAGGGTCAATGATCCGCCCAAACATGAACAAGTTGGGCGAGTCATAATTTTATTGGCCCGCTCAAAACTTAAATGGATTAGACGAGTCTTAATAAGCTAATTTTGTTGCCCCTAATTCGGTTTATGATTGCCATAAGGTAAATTAAGGTTTATGATTACTTTTGCGCCTGTCACAGAACAATTGCAATAGCATAGGAAAATAAATTGTATACTTTGTTTTTAGATATAAAGGGTCCATATAACACGATATGGGCTGTAATTTCCCTTTCTTTGCCTTATTCAATAACTTTCATACAACGTCTCTCTTGAGAAAGTTGAAAGGAAATCATTACTTGGAAGTTGCAAAGTTTGAAAATGTAAGAACGACATTTTTTGTGTGTGGAATGTAGATCGATAGCGTAAAGATGGAGACCAAAGATGTATGTATGTATGTTCAGTATCCATTTATAAAAAGTTCAACAGAGATTACGCAATAGCTATATATGGACTGGGATATGGTGAACCCACTCCTTAGCGTCATGCAAGGTTCTAACAATTACAGAATTTACTTCCTGTACTGATCGAAGCATTAATGTTGCATATGCTCACTGAACCTTAATTATTTAAACAAAAGATAAAGTGACAACTTAAAAGTAATTGAACTCGATCCACTATATTGATAATTGTCTATATTATCTCTTATTGATTAAAAAGAAAAATACCAATGAATTTATAGCTGAATCGACTGTCTCACCTAATAGACTAGTTATTTGAGTTGAATTCTTTTATTCAGTCTATAACAATTAGCAATAGAGTAGGGCGATCAACATTTGAGGCCGCGACTCGGGATGATGGCTTGGACTTATAGCAGGGGTGCCACCCGTGACCTGTAGGGTTTTGTTGGGTTTAAAACACATAAGTAGGCATAACGGAAGTTTAAAATTTTATTCTACTTACCCCCAACAGTTTCTTCTGGTATGGTTATCTGACAATCGAAACATGTAACATAAAACATGAACAATAACTTACAGGTTATAAAATCTGGAGTCTTTACTTAGGGATTACACGCGATTGTCCATTCGACTGCAAGCACTATGCTATGGTGTATTCCTCTGTCAAGAAAGCCAGAAAATTTTGGCAGAGGTTTGAGAGAGTTCCGTCCTAGACTTTAAGTCTAGAATTTAATTATAAGAATTGGTGTGTTTAACTTATGGGGTTTAGTGCTGTTTATATAGGGAGGATTAGGTCAACATCAGATTAGGGTTGGGCTCTACCAGGTCGGCGCCGCGGAGAAGCCTAGCAGGCGTCGCGGCACCTTACGTAAAATTCCGTTTCTCATTTTCATTTAATATATATATTCAGCACATTAAATCCAAAATCTAATTTTGATTTAATTAAATAATTTTCATCTAATAGAAATTATCTCATAGTTATTATCAATTTAAATATCTCGATCCCAAATCGAATATTTAATACTTTCTCAATACACCCTTAGATCGAAGAGACAATCGACATAGTGTGACCCTATAGGCCTTCATATATAGACACTAATCCAATTAAGGTCCATAAGGAACTCCTACACTGCGTCGTACGACGAACTCAATATATGAAGTACATTTACATGAATCCAGCAAACATAACCTTTATGTGAGATGATAAATTCCTTTCATTCGTGACACACTCGATCAAGCTTAGGATTTGCCATGTGTCTATCCAAATGGCTTGATCACTTTATCTCATCTATATTAGTCGACAACTAGATCATATTCCAAATATGTCTCTTGTATTGGCCACTGACTTGGTCGACCTAATATCACTGAGAAGTTGAGTGCTCTCTCGAATATCCAACCGAGGAATAAATCCTATTCTTGGCTCAACTACCATCTTAATTTACATCATAATGCACCCAACACAAGCCGTATCTTATCCTATAAGGAGTTTAAGCTTAGGACAGGGTCAAAGTACATTACTCTGTAAATAAGGTGCGTATTGACCTCAAGTCAGAGGACCTTCATCTCCCACACGCTGATAACACTTTTGACATGTATAACAAATAGTTTATGAAGATGCACTTAAGAAGGTCAAGACAAGTCTCATAATTGAGATTGAGAAGAATAGACAGCTCCTAGAGAACCTAGAGAAATTAAAACATGATCTTGATAAGTCACTTCGCTGAACCTGGTCCTTTGAAGTAGTCGCTTCTATGTACAAGAGTAAAACAGGAAGTAGAAAAGGTGTTGGATTCCAAAAGATAAAATATCATCATAATCCACATAACAAGTATATCTCTAACTCTGAAAATTGATTATGCACCCACTGTGGTCAAGCAGGCCATTACAAGAATGCCTGCAAAGCCAGAATCCAAGCTATTCAGAAAAATATAAAGCTTGTTGAAAAAAAGTATAGAAAGGAGGAACCTGATCCTCTACGTAAATATTTTATTTGCCTACATGGACCAGAAGAAGTCTGATTCATCATTTTCATAAATTAAAGGGACCCAAGCTGAGTTGGGTTCCTAAATTGAATAAGTAACCGCGTCTGCATGTTGGAGTGAGAGGAAGCAGTCAAGACAAAAATTAGTAGCTGCTCGAAGTATATGACTGAAAAAATGAAGATTACTCTCACTCTGGATCCCTCAAGGGGGAAGTATGTCTTTTGAAAATATCAAGAAAGGCTACATCTTAGTATGAGCAATATTGACAAGACACCTTCCTATGAAATTAGAAATGTGTATCAAGTGAACATTTTTTGATGTACTGTTGCGAAGTATCTCTCATATCTGTGATAGAGGAAATGAAGTAAAGTTCATATCGTCTCCATGCATTGTCACTAACATCAAATCTGGAGAAGTGGGCTTGATAGCAAAAAGATACAAAAATATATATGTGGCTGACTTTGATTCTTTAAATAGCAATGATATGACATGTCTCAGTGGTCTGGATGATCTACTGAAATGGTAATGATCTGATATCTATGTGATCTTCGATGAGTCAATCGACGGGAGTGACAAATGCATGATGATGAAGTTGAAGATGTGTATTTTTCAAAGGTTCCTGATGAGGTCATTGAGATTTCAAATGGAATGACTGATCTAATGAGCAAAGTCAAGCAAGATGATGATGTTGAGTATCCATGAAGCACGCAAGAACCTAGTGCCTCTATTATTTCTCATGAAGCTGAACATTAGGCTACTAAAGCAGTATCAGGTAACCCAGGGTCTGGATAAACCAATCATGGAGATTCGACATATGGTGAAGACAATGATGTAGTACACTCTGCGGAACGCGGTCCATCAGATCCTCAAAGCACTGGTCAACTTGAGCGATGCAGGAAGGGTTCATCAGTTCGAGAGGAACCAAGTATGACAACTGATACCTAGACATTGCGACAAAACTATCATAAGGAACCAGGATAAGTAAACTCCTAAAAAAACACTATGATTAGACAACAAAATACATCAGGGGGCTGCTGAAAAGTATTGGTCTATGTGCAAGATTTCAATCAAGTCCAAAGGAATTTCATTTGAAGGCTGCAAAAATAATTCTGAGAAAGAGCACATCTTTTTTTATTATATTTGATCTCATCACATACAAAGAAATAAAACATTGTGGCTCTTTCTACTACAATAGTTGAATATGTATTAGATGCCTCTTGATGTGCTCAATTGCGCTGGATCAAGCAACAACTTAAGATTTCTGGTGTATTTGTTGAGTGTGTGCCCTTGTTATGTGATGATGCAAGTGCACTCAATATGGCAGAAATCCAGTGCAACACAAGTGGATCAAACATTTTGATGTTAGACATCTTTTCATAAATGATAATGTTGAAAAAGAGGTTAATTTGTATGAAGTTCTGCAAAACAGGAGACCATGTAGTAGATATCTTCATGGGACTTTTTGAAAGGCACTAAGCATAGGGCTTTTTGAAAGAAATTATTTGGAGCTGGAGTTGATCAAGATTTCTCAATGATTGGTTATGATTAGAAGACATGTATATGTTGGAAGTGTTTTGATAATATCTAACTCAGCTCTATACTGTTACAGATATGCACGCATGATAATCTCAATACAATACAAGGATAAGTGAGATTGCATTTTTCATAGATTTTGCCTCACTTTAAGAAAATATCAGGGGGACCTAGTCTTTGCGATTTAGGTTAGTAGTCTCATCAGTACTTATGTGTTGTTTGAATTGCCTAGTATGCCATGTCATTAAAACATTCTTCCACCTAAACTCTACCCAATCATGAACTGGTCCAAAAATTAAAGAACAAGTGAAATGATACATCCCTTCACTTTCATCCAATCCTAAATGGTTCCTTATTTCCATCACTTATATCCTTCTTACTGTACCAAATTCACACTTTACTACTAGTTCTCTCTCTCTCTCTCTCTAAAAAAAATTCAAATATACTCATTTTTGTTCCCTTGTTCAAGCATATTTATTAAAGTATCTCTTCTCTTCGCACACTCTAACCAAATACTCATCATATCGTACTCCGATTCTCCATCTCCAAACTCTCCTACACTCAACCCTATCGCTTCGTCTTCAAATCCCTAAAATTCTTCTGACACAAACCCTGCAAACTCACTCCCAAATTCTCCCCTTTCAAATCCAGCCTCACCCGTGACATCTTCTTCCTCTGATCATCCTCAGAGTCATATAGACTAAAATCCAAAGAAATTTCTTTCTGATTCTGTATCTCCTACCCCGGAAGAATTTTTGCTCAATGAAAGTCAGATGGTCCCAGCTTCTAAACTAATTGGTATTAACGTTGAACTTGAAAAAAAGGATGAAAATTCTGAGATGTCTAGTCGGCAACAACCCTCATTTGAAATAGAGGGTGACAAGTTAAATATGGTAGAACCATCTGCACAACTGAGTTCTGTGTTTGGTGTTGAAGAGGAACAAGAAAAGACTACTGAATCTATACATGAACCAGGTACCACCACTCCTTTAGTCAGTAATTCATGAGATGTGTCTGACAAAAGGCAATCTGAGTACTCTGTTGGCCATATGTTTGATGGAAATTTGCATGAAGGTGAAAAGAGAGGGTCTAGCATACTAGAAAGTGAAACAGTTGAAGTTGTGTCTGGATTCTTGAAAACTATGAATAAGTTAAAGAGTGGGAAAACTGTTGAGGAAACAGGTCCCTTCACTCAAGGGGAGTATGATTCCCATGTTCATACTGCATATCCTATATGGGATGGAACACATATGTCACAGAGAGATGTGGACACTTTACTTAGGCTTACCCTATCTGTACCCCTAGGAAAATTTTCTACTGAAAAAGAACCTAGCATTGATAGTTCCTCAAAAGGGACAAAGAATGATGATGAAGTGCATTGGATCGTGTGTTAAAAAGAAAGTTCGGGGTATCCCTAAAAAATACTTCAACTGTGTGTAAGCACATTTCCCAGAAGGAACCCACAACTCGACAAAAATGACAAACTCAACTAGAATTTGCTCTTATAGCAAACAAGGTGAAAGAAAAGTGCCAGAACCGAAGATGTATTGTTAAAATGTTAT
This sequence comes from Anisodus acutangulus, assembly GCA_029783415.1. Lineage (NCBI taxonomy): Eukaryota > Viridiplantae > Streptophyta > Magnoliopsida > Solanales > Solanaceae > Anisodus > Anisodus acutangulus. The sequence continues at coordinate 55,016,742 of CM056496.1, forward strand.
TGGTGAATGAAGTCATCGTGGAACCCTCTAATGTAGCAGAGGTAGAAGTTGATGAAAAAGAAGAGGTGGATGAGACTCCACTTGAGATAAAAAAAAAGGAAAGGCAAGTCAGTAGGGGGTACACAGAGAACCAGTGCTGACAGTGATAAGGCTGAGAAAGCAATCACAAGAAAAGAAAAGATTGGAGTAGACAGTGCACTTGTTCCTAGTGATGCAGATAAGAAACCAGAAAAAAAGATTCATCATTCTTGTAAAAGAAAGGCATCAGTAGATGAGAAATCGAGTTCTCCTCCAAAGAAACAAAAGTATGTAATAGTGTCCGAATGAAAAAGAACAGAAAATTTGAAATCTCAAAAGGTATAGAACGGGAGAGTGTTTGACCCAAAAATAACTGAAAGATCCGGGATAAAAGAAATGTTGGAAATGATTGAATTTCAGCAATATGTCATCTTTTCTAACCACCAGTTCCAAGCATGTTTGAAGAAAAGGTTGTCCAGTTTTACATGACTCTGATTGTCATTGATGACTCATTATCGATAAGTGTAAATGGAAATGAATTCAGTTTGGATGAAGAAACAATTTGTGACATTTTTGAAGTTCCCACTGATAGGATAAAATATGTTAAAGGAGAATCAGCTTCAGCAAAATTCTTAAATCTTATGGCCAAACAAGAAGAAAATGCGACAGGAGAGGGGGTATACAAAAAGGAACTCAAGCCTGAGTTTCAACTGCTCTTCGAGCTGGTCAATAAAGTGCTTCTACCTAGCTCTAAATAAAGAGCAATGATTGTGATTCCATATCTATTCCTCATTGAATCCTTGGCTAACTTTTACCCCATTAACTTGCTTGCCATCATGATAGTGCATATGAAGAAAACTGTCAATATCAAAGATGGCAAACATTGGCTAGCCTACGACTTCTTTCTCATCAAGATATTTGAGCATTTTAGAGTCAGGGTCGGAAAAGAAACTATGGAGATGAAAAAGCAAATGTTCTCTTTCATTACCCTTAAGAAATGTGAATGTGTCCCAAAAAGGGATGAATTGGGAGTAATTCAATGATTTCAAGCTTGATTAATGCACAGGAGCAAACAAATGATAAAATTTCTAGGTTGATGGCCGAAAACTTAATTCTAAAGTTGAGAATCAAAAGCTTGTAGAAGGAGGTGAGGAAATCGATGTCATTGCAGCTCTGAAAAAGGAAAATGCACAAGTAAAGGTACTGCACATATAATTAATCGATGATCAGCGGGCTGGATAGGATCGACAAAGTCCTAAAGTTGATAAAATAACCGGTCTCATCCTTTTAAGCAATTTCCTCTTCCTCCTCCCATGCTATTATCCTTCCTACACCCTCTTTACCTTTCAAACCTCTTTTTGTTCCTCTTTTGTTAATGGATATAACACTACTGATTGTTTAGGTATCACATCATGTACTTTTGTGACTACTATGTTATTCTCTTAATTTTAAATTTGGGTATTATTCTCTGATTTATGTAATGTTTTTACCCTGTTTTGTATTGTTGTTGTTTATTTTGTGTTGCTTTATGGCCCTGATCAATGTTATTACCCTTCCTCTATCCTTTTTCAATAATGCCAAAAGGGGGAATGAAATAAAATGAATGTGATGAGATTCTGGTGTGATGATCCTTGATAGACATGGGTCTGACTCTTATGGGGAACAATACAGGAACATGGCCTGGTTCTCATGGGGAATTATGACTTCTGAGTTTGTCATTATCAAAAATGGGAAAACTGATAATGTATGCTATATATTGTTTTGATGATTTGACAAACTTGTATAAATGAGTCAATTTCATATTTGGATGGACCAGTTCCTCCCATGCAAGTCAATTTTACAACTGTAAAGCCGCTGACACAGTGGCAGTGTAGCAGCACTACCATAGAGTTACTGCGGTATTTCTATTGGTCCAAGGTTTAAGGTGTTGTCACTTCCTTCACTCATCCTTTATATACAACATGTTAAGGAGTGAAAATTTAAGCTTGCAAAATCAAAAAATCGCATATATCTCAAGAGCAATTCGTCATTTCTCAAAGGACTCTCATCAAGAATGAAGCTGCAACAAACACACAGACCAATTCTCTATCACTGAAGATGTTTTAAGTCCCTACGTTTGTTAAGTCTTTATCTTTTGTTCTTTAACTTGTAAACCTACTCTTTTTATAAGAAGTCGTTTGTTCAGGTTTCTAAAACCTTGAGTTGTAAACTTCACTAGAGTCAGTCAATGTGTGTCTTTGCAATAGAGTTATTGTAAAGATCAATGAGTGTCTTTGCAATATAGTTGTTGTAAAATGGTGAGGGATTAAAATTTTAACTCATGTGTTGCAAGAGGTTGTAATCTGAACATTGCTCAGTCTTAGTGGAGTTGGAAAAATCCTACAGTAGTAGGTTGTGTTTTTTAATTCCTTGAGCAAGGGGTTTTCCACGTAAACATCCTGTGTTATTTACCTTCTGTCTTTACTTAAGGGAGCAGATTGAGAACCTGGTTCTCTATTTTGTTTGGTGGACTCGTATATTATATCAAATTCTCTTATTGGATACTTAATTTTAGTAGACTCAATTCTTGAGTCCCTCTAGATTGATTTCTTCCTGCTCGCGTGATCTAAATTATCATTTTTGTCTTTGCTTAACATTGTTTTAAACTACCGTAAAATAGTTGGGATGAATCTCTATTCTTGTGATGTTCTCTTGATTCATGGTGTCTAGAGAGTTATTGCAAAATCATACAGAGTATGCATGGCGTTCTAACTTTTACTATTGACTTTTATACGATGATTTAAAAAAAATATATAAAAATTTATTGAACTGTATTGATATCGAAGAGAAATCAAGATAAAGAAATGATTTCAAAAATGTCGATATGATATAAATTTTATAAAATAATCGTCTGAACCATACGATGACACTCCTGGTAAGGAGTACGAGGGTGTTTGAATTGACTTATTTTAAGTGCTTATTGGCTTTTAAACACTTTTCTAGTTTTGTGGTGTTTGACAATGAAAAAAGTGCTTAAAATACTTACTTTTAAGCATGAAAATTGCAAAAATAAGCCAAAATCAAATGTTGGGTATTAGAGTACTAACTTATGGCTTTTGGCTTTTTAGCTTATAAGTTATTCCCTCTGTCCCATTTTATGTGGTACACGTTTCTTTTTAGTCTGTCCAAAAAAAAAATACATTTCTTTATTTTGCAACAATTTAACTTTAACTTTTACCTTTTTACGCTTAACGAGATCTATAACCACATAAATATCTTTGACTTGTTTTAGACCACAAGATTAAAAAAAATCCTTTATTTTTTAAACTTTAATCAAACTATATCACATAAATTGAAACGGATAGAAATATTTTTTAAAACTCAATCCAAACGCCCTTTGGATTGACGGACAATGTACGACCCATTTCTGAGCAAATGTGGGACACTATATGCTTAACAAAGGTTATACATGTAGATACGTCATGGAGTAAAGAAACCATGAAAATCAATAAAAAGGATATATAGAATTTGGACAAGGATTATGGTTTAAGTAAATATCTAGTCGAACAAATTTCCACGTAGCTTCCGTTGTTTATCTTATTCATGAATTCATCAATACATCTTCCTCTGGCTTTTTGTGAATTATATACAACTATAAAACCAACATTCTATTCCAAATACTGCATCCCAAGAAGATTTGATGAACGAAAATGAAACGGACAAGCTTCAAATTAATGTCTCAACAACTTTTTTTTTTTAATGATATGCACAAGCTTTCATCGAGTGTAGTCGAAGCTTTGAATTCGTACATATTGTGTCTGAGTTCCATGTCCTTATGTACATGCTCATTCTCCATTTTTCTTAGATGTTGTACTCTCTATATTTATAAAAGCATGTACTTTACACCGGAATTATAATGCATATTTGTTTATGTGGTAAATTAAATAACAACGTGAGAATAGTTATGCAGTGAATAATATAATATAAGGATAATCATGCATTGTATGCTTATAATAAGAACTTTTTTGCTTTTACTTACTCTCTTATTCATGTATTGCTATTATTATTTCACTTTCTATTCGGTATAAAATAATATACTTCACGCATAACATATGCCAATGTTATTATAGTAGGAGGTTTGACACATTTTAGGATATATGCAATAAAGGGACAAATCGACCACCAAAGGTTATGGTGGATGGATAGGATCCCTCCAATATCCTTAATCAGATGAACTCTCGGGTTCGATCCCTGCGTATGAAAGAAAAGTTCCGAATAAGGAATATTTTCTTCTTTAATATAGATCTTATGTGGTGTGAATCTGAAATAGTCGAGTTTTGCATTATGAGATACTGAATGGAAACTAAAAAAATCGAATCTTCTTGTGGTAATAACCAGGGGATGATAGGCATTTTATCTATCAACTTTTTTTTACCCCTCCCCAAAACTCTCTCTTTTTGCTCCCTTTGTGACTCCAACTCACCATCTTTGAGTTTGAGGTGGAGGGTTCTTACCATCTAAACAACCTCTCTTGTCCAATTGTCTCTAAAGGCCAGGTTTATGCCCCCTTCAGTATGTGCTATGATGGAATAAAGCTCACCCAAGCTATATGGGTGATTGTATTTAAAAAAAAAAAACTTAGGACCATGCCCTTTAGTTTTGTATGTACGTAAAGGAGACCTATATTATAACTCTCTTGGTCAATTTTATTACGTCAATAGAAAGCTTTTTGTCTTTTTTTTTTTGTTGCAAATAATTGTGTAAAAGAAATGGTCAATGGATGTGCTATAATTTTTTAACTAGCAATTGGTTAAACAAAAGCACTACAATTGACCATGTAAAGTCTGGCAGCAATAGTGAAGGGTAACACTAATTAGGCGAAGGTAGTTTGCATGCCTTGACTAGTAAGCATTTTATTGGGATTTATTTTCACTTTTAATCCCTCAATAATTGAGTCATGTTCTTCTTGGTCCAAAAGATCTTTCTAGTGTGCACACAAACCTTCTAGTTGGTTCATTAAACCAATTATGGTGTAATTACGATTCACTAGAGCTCATTATAATTCCAATTATAATATTTCGCCAAACAATATAATTCAACATATAACTTTCTGTAATAGGCAAAGTTAGAGTGGGTTTTCTCGTTACAATCAATTGCTCACTGATTTTCGTGATAAAATAAAAATTGAATGATCATTTAACTCTTGTATTAGCCATCCAAACTACAGGAAGTACAAGTTTTTATTATTCACCTCTTAAGTTTCCTGCCTAAACCATGCATATATGTGCTTTACACTTAAACAAGTTAAAGGCTGAAAGTTAAAAAACAAGAAAAGAAATAACATGTTATAATTACACGACATGCTTTGGTGGTAATAACATGTTTTTTGGGCACGTCTACCATTTCTAATAAGGCAGTTGAACAGATTTATTAGGTAAAATGTAGTTGGCTTTTATCAAAGGGTACAAGCCATTATCTCACTACTCTTTTAACCCTAAAAATCATCTCTCTCTCGCAACGTATGTATAAAACTGTCCAACGGCTATCACCTAACTTCATCTATAAATTTCAAACATATATTATTTCTAATATTCTTGCAAATCTTGATCGACCCCATCACATTTTTTTTAATCTCAAATGCATTATAACTCAACGTCGATGAACTCCGGCGAAGAACCACCACCTCCGCCTCTTCCACCGCCACCGTTACTATCCAACGATCTATCTCCGGCCAACTTCTTCATGCAACCACCTAATCAATTACCAATGCAAAATAACTATAACTCTCAAGTTGGTTGTGATAATATTGATTGGGCCGGGTTTTTATCGGGCTCTTCTACTAATAATGAGTCAATTGCAACTATGTCAAACGTGTCGATAAATCCGAGGAATATTATGATGGAAAGTGGTGAACAACATCAACAACAAATACAAGAACAACATGGTGGACTATGTAGAGACAAAGGGAAATTTAGGAAGAGGAAATATGTACCACCTAGGATTGCATTTCATACGAGGAGCACTGAAGATATTCTTGATGATGGGTATAAGTGGAGAAAATATGGTCAGAAAGCTGTCAAGAATAGTACCCATCCAAGGTAAGTATCCATTGCTGATTACATTGTTTTTTAAACAAAAAAAATCTTTACGATCAAAATTGTGCATATATAAATGTAAAAATTTGTATAATTGTTTGTATATAAATATGGAGCAATGATGATCAACATATATAAATAGTCGAGTTATGATAAAACATCTGAATATTGAAGAGTGAAGAGCTGATAGAAAATGATTTCTACAACCAACCTGAACTAGTTTGGAAATTGAAGTATAACTTACTAATCAAGTAATAATAACTTATAACATGAAGAGTTAGGTCTTTAATAGGGTGAATATATCAAAGACATAAAATGTCAAGAAGAAAAAGAATAGATGAAATAATAAATTCACGTGTACTTATTATAAGTCTCTAATTATATGTATGAAATTTTCTTACAAAGTTCTTGTACTATAATTTATGTTTACTATTTGTAAACTATGTGGCATTTGAAGCATATTAATTTTATGCCTAAAAAAACATTAATTAATTCCTATTGACACTGTGCGACTGTCATTAGATGTTATTTCAGAGATTATATGTCTTTAGCGAACTTCTTATGCGTAAAATTTTGATACTTTTATGTAAAATAGTTTATCCCTCGAACGAAAACTAAATTGACCAAATAATAATAGTGTTTCGGGATCTCCAACATATATAAGCTAAAATTATAATGACTGCCAGGAAAACTACAAAGATAAACTCATTAATGCATCATAAGAACATTAAACACATCATATTAATTAAAGTGAAGTGAATAGGTCATATTTTCATGAGGAAGTAAAACATGCAAGAGTATTGGTATATATTGTTTTTTACTATTTTTATCTTTTCCTCTCGACGGATGAACCAAGAAGAGCCATATTGAGTCTCGATATCAATTTTGTGTGGAACAAACGTTTAGAATCATTAATAATTTATATCATATAGTTGAAACGTGTGATCATCACATCTAAAAATTTAAATTATTAAAATTTAAGCATACATTTATTTATGTAATTATCTCTTTCAACACACGCACGCTCCGTGCATCCTGGTTTGGTGAGAAGAATCTGGGACCTGTTTATGCTCTGACACCATGTTAATGTGTGTGATTATCTCATCTAAAAGTTTAAGCTATTAGAAAGAATACATGTTTGTTTATTTAATTATCTTTCAACACACACATTCGATTATATATGACGTAATCCATTTTATGTTGATGTCGTCGATCTCTAATAGTATGAAATAACGTGTTATTCCCATCATGCAATATTAATTCTCCCATCTTTCAAACATCTAAGATCAAATTCACTAACAGCTCCTACATCTTTTCATCTTGCGTTGATCGTCGTTTTAAAAATAAGTTTGAATCATGAGAATATATTTATCCTATAATCATTTGATCACAATCGAGTAGTTTACTATATGTAGGCTAACAATTTCAATCTAGCCATATTTGCACTGTTTATTTCGATGAGAACTAGAGTGAGGTTGTTCACCTTCTCATGAGAATTAATCAGCATTATAAGTTGTTACAACTTTGGCCAATGGCATTCGTATGATCATATTTATTAGCTTACGTCAAGAAGAAACTTTTTTTCAAACATTATTTCCCATTATTTCCTTTTAGTAAAAATGTTCGCCACTTTTTTTTTCTTTTTGCCTAACAGGAGTTACTATCGATGTACACATCACACATGCAATGTGAAAAAACAAATTCAAAGACTTTCTAAGGATACAAGCATTGTGGTGACAACTTATGAAGGCATTCACAATCACCCTTGTGAGAAGCTAATGGAGACCTTAAGTCCACTTCTAAAGCAACTTCAGTTTCTCTCTAGATTCTAAATGTATTACTACTAGTTATAGTAAATGAGATATTATCTAAATGTCTCAAATTGAAAAGTGACGTAACATAAGTTGGCGTTTCATTGTGCTGATGATCATACGTAGCAAGTCAAAATGTGCAATTCTGTATAGAAATGTAAATTAAGATACCATACAGTCGAGGAGAAGCGTGACACGATCGTTTCTAAAGTTATCATGTTATGTATTTATATGAACCAACGAACTGCATTCTACAAAAATTTCTTGCAACTTTTTGTGTTTAATTGACTATAGGAACTGCTCTGGCTGCCAACCATACCCTAAAAATTATAGGAACTGCTCTGGCTGCCAACTATACCCTAAAAATTAAACAAAAGATGAAAGTGGGGGAGAGGGACAAAATTGTCTTTTTGAGATTGGTAACATATGGAGAGGGACGAAATTCTCTAATGGATACTCGACATGCATATCATTAGAGATTCTAATTACCACCACTACACCGACCACATGTACTGTGTACATGCATGTTCTGGCTGCTTTGAACAGAATTTCCTCTCTGCGTAAATGCAGTTCAAAATCTTTGAAACTGCTGTAGAGATGTTGGTGAAACATACAACTCAAGAGCTAGGCATATGTGCAGCTCAAGTTAACAACCAACGTTAACCACAGTACAGATAAACTACCTCTTCCATGAAAGCCAAAACTACCATAGCAAACTGGAGAGTTGGAATTTTCGTATAGCGCGGGCTCTCATAGCTGGAAAGTGCCCAAATCACGGCCATGTTGGATGAGTTTTATTTTTCTTTGACCAACCCATTCTATTCTATATGAAAGATCAATATTATGAAGTAGCTGTTTAAATCTATCCATTTCATTCGATGCATTGGTTTTCTCCTGCATGAAAGACAATCAACAAATAAGGCAGGATAATGGAGTAGCAGATATATTTTTGAAATTTGACAAAACCAAATTTGCCTTGCACAAGTCATCATTGGAGTCAAAATAATCTTTACGATAGCAGCATAACAATGCTTATTCAATATAAGAACTAATGTCTGGTTATAAGAATTGCATCAGGGTTGCATACCTGAGATTTAGCATCTCCACCTTTTGAGAATACACTTGCCATTATGCTAGACCTATTAGCATTAGCTGAAAATCCCTCGCAAGGTGGAACAAATATCAGTTTTGTGCACTGAACATGAACTAGATTCCTGTTAAGTTTCTCCCACCACACAGATCCCAAGGAGTAGGACCACCATCTTATCAGCAACCCAGTCTCAGAAAAAGCAAAGAGCCCCTACAAGTGAAACAACATTGTATGAAGCTTTGTATAGACAATGGACAATCTCTCAAACAAGGTGGTAGAACATCATTGTGCCCAATCAAATGGATAAAAAACCATGCATGCAACAAAACTTGCACAATAACATTGGCAACTTTGCAATAATGAACTTAAAGAGGAAGATCATGTGAAACAGTTCATCCTGTATGATACCTCTCCATCCGGTGAAAAGCTAAGAGCTGATATTGCAGTAGTCACTGTCATTCCTGAAGCTCCTCCAAGCAAACTGGGAAATCCTGGAGGTCCACTTGCATCTAAGACTTTAATTTTTGTGATGCTGCATTAGGGTTTAAAACAGAATCAATATTACAAGCATTTAGATAATTAGATGAATAACAGATCTCATATTACCTAGGTGCTCTCAATCATAGAAATCAGGTCCCCAGACACGGATCCTGACACTCAGATGTGGACAAGGAAGGGATTTTACTTCAGTTCATGTTAAAGCCTTTTTTTTTCTTGTAACAGAGAAATCCTCAATGGTACTTCAGCTGTCTGAGGACATGGCCTTAGATGGGAGGATTTGGAGGTCGAGTATTAGGGTCGAAGGTTAGTAGGTAGCTAAGTGTTGTCGCCTTCTGTGTGGGGAGGGAGGGGGCGAGTCACTCATCTTCTCCCTTTCTTCTAGGGTAAAAGGTTAGTAGTAGTATTCAGTTATCACGTAGTTTCTTATTCTTTGATGTGTACTATTATCTGTTGTCACATTTGTTTTGTATCTTGCTATTTTACTGTCTCTTTTCTTACATTCCTGCGGCAGGTACTATCCTTCTGAGCCAAGGTCGGGTAGAAACAGCCTCCCTGCCTCACAAAGGTAGGGGTAAGGTCTGCGTACATCCTACCCTCCACAGACCTCACTTGTGGGATCACACTAGGTTTGTTGTTGTAGAGAAATCCTCAATGGTCAGTGGCACAACATTTTGGTGGATAATGGGCCCACACCCTCTACCCTTCCCAATGAAAATACTAGAGTTTTTTGTCTGCAACAGAGTTCAAACCCGTGGCGTGCCCTAACCCACGCCTCACGCACTTTGTTAGAGAGAAATCAAGAAAAAACCTAGAATTAGGATTGAACATAGAAATCCTTGAAGTTCTTAAAACTAACATTGATAGCCATAAAAGTATTATTAAAAAAAAGGACATTATTAATCACAAAGCTATAGCTTCTTATCTAAAAAAGGAAAGTTTAAAAAGTTATCGTTCATGAGAAAAGAAGACTCTACAATATGATACAAACTAAGTAGTATGCTTAATATTGACAACCAAGGATACTCAAAAGGACAAAAGAAACATAACTTATTTAGTTTATACCTCATACTGGTACTTGATGAAGTTTCTAGTTCTGTGTTCCAGCATGTTTGTTACTAAATATTATTAGAATAAAGAGGAAAATAAGCTCCTCTTATGGCTACCAGAATATGCAGTTGTACTGTTAACTAACCTTTGCATGTCATATACCCGAATGTTTGGACTGTTCATCTCTCCAATCGCATCTCCAATAGCTAATCGTGTCACTGGATCATTTAGTGCCAGCATAGGGAATATGCGTGCAATTTCCTTCAATGCCGCCATTGAACTTTGCAAGCAAGTTTTTCGCATGGCTAAGTTACCAGGATCTATCGTCTGTAAAATGAAAGTAACCACCTGCAGATCTATCTAGGTGTTAGACATGCCAAATTTGAGAAATGCTTCAGCGCTAGAAGCACATTTGTCTTGTTATTACATGGTATATGTCATATTCACTTATCAACAGAAAAAGAGAGAAAAAAAAGGATATAACATATGTCTGCAACCCATTCTGTTTACAACTTACGATGTGCACATAGCTAAGTCTTCAGGAATCTCCAATTAACAAGTACTAACAGCTGAGTAAACTTGAGTTTTATATCTAACCACATGGAAGATGGGTAGAGGGAAGGAGCATCTGAAAAAAGATCTATAATTAACTTTGAGTTTTAATTGAGTAAACCTTTTCCCTGTGGACATCCAAAACAGGACAGGAAAATGTAACTGAAAAAGCACGGCACTCTTTGCCAAACTAAATCAGAAAACTCAGTGATCTTGATATTAAAAGTTGCCATAGGAAAGTAGTAAGATACATAACTCGGAAGGAAAAATGATGAAGTTGAACGCAATAGCAACTGATATGGGAACTCAAGGGCTTCTCTTTTTCCCGTACCTTATGGTTCAGAGGGATGTGGGTTATATGTCACTTCAGAAGTGGAAAAACACGTGAAATAATAGGAGAATAGGAGACTTAACAAACCTTATCAAGTTATTGAATTAAGTTCTTGGAGAACCACGTGCAACCCTAACTATAGTCATGAGGGATACATGAACAGGCAAATCAGAGGCAGTTGACCAGATCTGGCTTTCTATGACATTCAGAAAGCCCAATACATCAGCCATTGCTAAACTTGGGAGAAGAATTCCAACCAAAATATCACGAATCCTAACAGATGTAGATGGATTCTTGGCAGGTGTATTAGCGGATGCACCAGTGACACACTCAATTTGGAAGAATATGTCCCCAATAAGGCGCGGTATTTCAGAACCAATGCATGCCTTCCATGTGCTTTCCATGCCTTCTGCCAGAATTTCTGCGGCAGTGGAGCGGTATTTCTCATTCATCGCCATAACCAACTTCACCAATGGATTAACAGCCAAGCCAACAAGATTTGGTTTCACAAGGCTGGGATACCAAACAGCCAATGCAGCAGCGACAATGATATGAGATGTCATTGCATCTTGGCTCGTGCCCCCAACACAAGAAATCCAATCTTGCATTTCAAATGATTCTAACCATGAACCTATTTCAGACTCTTCATCCTCAGAGTTCCCTTCAGTGACAATTTGTCTGTCATCCCTCAAGCAGTTGGTGGGTTCTTCCGATGGGACTGAATCATAGTTTCCCCTTGGTGATACTCCATTCTCATTATCTCTTGAATTATCCGGGCGTAGTGGAAGTGGAATGGCTCGTGAAGCAGCACAATGAAATAATGAAAGTGTTGCCATTTTAACATGCTCATCCTCGTCTTGCCAAAAGCTCACTAAAAGCTTCAAAACAGAGATTTCAAACCATTAAGAAATAGTTATGCCGAGATCAATTAGTTAAACACTAGACATCCCAAAAAACCAATGTATCAAACTGTTGCAACAAGTAGAGAAAAGAACACCACCAGTAAGCTTTACCTTATCGAGAGAGAGAGAGAGAGAGAAAGAACGCCACACCTGTGGATCGAGTTCTAGTGAAAATGTACTTGACAAGTTCCCAGACTAGTCACCAAGGTACAAAAGCGATCACCTCACCCAGTCATGTAATCTAGGCAAGGAACCTTTATTTTCTTTTTTCTTTTTGCCTTTCTTTGTAGGTGCTAACTGGAAGAGTTTTGGAGGGTTTAGCACTAGTATGCAGTATCACATCTGAGTCATAAAACCTACTCAAGCCACTGATTTACTGATGCATGGTATCATAGCACATGTAGGAGTACTTACATCGCTGGAGGAGGAGTTGCTTACAACCACGAAATATATTTTGTATCAGTCCTCAGCCTTGAATTAAGAACCTTGCAATTAGAAAAGCAAAGCAGAGACAAGCTTTCCAATATTTTTGCTTTCAATTACTGGGGCAAATTCAAAAGGAACTTGAATCATAACTCAGGCAAACCGTCAGATGGACTTCATTGACACTATGATTATGGGTTGCTCACAGAATGAAAGAAATTCAAATGGAGTATAGAAATGAGTGGTGCAGAAGAAAGTATTACTCCCTCTGTCCCAATGTGATATAGTTTGACTAGACACGGAGTTTAAGAAAGAAAGAAACTTTTGAAACGTGCAGTCTGAAACAAGTCATAGATATTTGTGTGGTTGTAGATCATTTCATTAAGGGTAAAAGGGAAAGTTTTAACTTAAATTATTTCTAAATATAGAAATGTATAATTCTTTTTAGGACAAACTAAAAAGGAAAGTGTATCACATAAATTGGGACAAAGGGAGTATAAAAAAGGAGTCTGCAGGCGTCTCTCTTGCTTCTCATGGAAGGGGATCAGCTATCTGAACTACTGATTAGATAAGGACAAAGTAGTTATGCGAAAACAAGACCCTAACTGAAGGTAATTATTTATGATCCTGCACATGGTCCTCAAGAAGGAAAAAAGAATTTTGATTATATTTTGATTGTAAAAACGAATTTTGATTATATCCACATCCAAAATAGAGTTCAGCAGGAATTTTAACCCACCCCACCCCCAAAAAAGGGGGAAAAAGAACTATTCAGATGATCTGTTACCTGAAGCAGGGGAGGCTTTATATCAGAAACTTTCTCGGCAAAGCTCCGCATGTAAAATGCTGACAAAGAACTGGAAAAGACAAGTATCACTACGACAGTAGTGTTATAAGAGTTCGGTGACACATGAGGCTTCTACAATGAAATGCCATATGACACTACATCTATGTAATGCAGACAAAGACAGTGGGTCGAGTTTGACACGATAAACAAACAACAACAACATACGCGGTCCACCGGAGAGGGTAGAGTGTAGACATTACTGAAATCTTATTACTATTCTAACAGTCCCCCACAAATTGGTGCATACAAGTCATATGTACCGAGCTTATTACAGATGTAATTAATATGAGGACGACTGAGTGACTTGGTGAAAATATTCATAAGTTGATCAATCGACTTTACAAATTTAGTAACAATATCTCCGGAGAGTATTTTTTCCTGACAAAGTGACAGTCAATCTCAATGTGTTTAGTCATCTCATGAGATACCAGATTTGATGTGATATGAAGGGCTGCTTTGTTATCACACACAAGTTCCATTTGACTGATTTCTCCAAATTTTAGTTCTCTGAGCAACGGCTTAATTCAAACTAGCTCACAAGTTGCTACAGCCATTGCTCGATATTCTGATTCAGCACTAGATCGAGCAACGACACTCTGTTTCTTACTCTTTCAGGACACCAAATTACCTCCTATTAACACACAGTATCCAGATGTAGAACGACTATCAAAGGGTAATCCTGCATAATCAGCGGCTGTATATCCAACAACCTGCTCATGTCCTCGATCTTCGAAAAGCAGTCTTTTATCTGGGGCTGACTTAATATATCGCAGAATGCGGATAACTGCATCCCAATGACAATCACAAGGAGAATTCATAAACTGACTTACAACACTCATAGGAAACGAAATGTTAGGTATAGTCACTGTGAGATAATTTAACTTACCAACCAACCGTCTATATCTTCCAGGATCACTGAGTGGCTTCCCTGTCCTGACAAGAGTTTATCATTAAGATCCATAGGAGTGTCAATGGGTTTACATCCCATCATTCCTGTCTCCTAAGAATGTCTAAGACATACTGCGTTGCGAAATAACAACACCTGACGTGGATTGGGCAACCTCAATACCTAGAAAATACTTCAGTATGCTGAGATCTTTAGTGCTGAAAGAGATGTTGCTTTAAATTAGTGATACCATCCTGATCATTGCCAGTTATAAAGATATCGTCAACATAAACCACCAAATAAATACTCATATCTGGAGCAGAATGTAGATAAAACACAGAATGATCTGTTTCACTGCGAGTCATACCAAACTCTTGAATTACTGTGCTGAATTTACCAAACCGGGCTCAAGGAAACTGTTTAAGACCATAACGTGACCGACGCAATCGACACACCAGATTACTCCCCCTAAGCAATAAAATCGGATGGTTGATCCATATAAACCTCCTCCTCAAGATCACCATAGAGAAAACATTCTTAATGTCCAACTGATAAAGAGGTCAATGACGGACATCAACCATGGATAGAAAAAGATGAACATATGCTATTTTAGCCACGGGAGAGAAAGTATCACTGTAATCAAGCCTAAATATATGTGTATACCCCTTCGCAATAAGGCGAGCCTTAAGCCGATCAACTTAGTCGTCCGAACCAACTTTGACTACATAAACTCAACGACAACCAACAGTCAATTTACCTGAAGGGAGAGGAACAAGCTCACAAGTATCACTCGTGTGTAAAGCAGAAATTTCACCAATTATAGTCTGTCACCATCCGGGATGAAAAAGGGCTTCACCTGTAGACTTAGGAATGGGACAGAGGACAATGATGATACAAAGGCATAATGGGATGATCATAGACAATGATAACTTAAAAAGATATAATGTGGATTAGTGTTACGAGAGGACCATTTACCTTTCTGAAGTGCAATCGGTTGATCAGAATAAGACAAGTCCACAGTAGGTGTAGGGTCTGACGCAGGACATGAATCATATGGGCCTGATGTTGGGTCTGATGTTGGATGCGGTTGACGATGATAAGTCAGAAATGGTGACACTGTGACTGGAGATGTAGAAGTAACTATAGATTCCTCAAAGGTCGGGGTAGGTAAAACCTGAGGTACATGTAAGACCTCATAGATATCAGGATGATCAGAAGGAGACCTAAAGTAAGGTTAAGACTAAAAAAAATGTGACATCAGCATACATAAGATATCGACGGAGATCAGGAGAGAAGCAATGATACCCATTTTAACTCGAAAATAACCAAAAAGACACATTTAAGAAAGCGAGGGGCTAATTTATCTATCTTCGGAGCTAAGTTATGCACAAAACATGTGCTCCCAAAAACACGAGGAAGAGAGTATAGAGATGACTGAGGATATACTATGGAATATGAATTCTGATGCTGAATAGAAGATGAGGGCATTCGATTAATTAAATGACAAGCTGTGAGGATTGCATTGCCCCAAAAACACAACGGAACATGGGATTCAATGAGAAAAGTTCGAGCAGTCTTAATGAGATATCTATTCTTCCTTTCTGGTACCCCATTCTGCTGAGGGGTGTATGGACAAGATGTTTGATGAATAATTCCTTAATGAGTCATAAACTGCTGAAACTAGGAGGATTTGTATTCTAAGGTATTATCACTACGAAATGTATGAATACAAAAACCAAATTGATTTTGTATTTCAACACAAAAACTCTTGAATATAGAGAATAACTTAGAACGATCTTTCATTAAGAATAACCAAGTGCATCTGGAAAAATCGTCAATGAAACTAACAAAATAATGAAATCCTAAAGGTGAACTGACTCTACTAGGACCCCTACTAGGACCCCAAATAGCAGAATGAACTATTGAAAAAATAGACTCTGCACGACTATCAGCACTACGTGGAAAGGTAGTGCGAGTGTGTTTTCCAAGTTGACACGACTCACAATCTAATTTGGACAGACTAGACAAACTAGGCACTATCTTTTGTAGCTTGGACAGACTCGGGTGTCCCAATCATTTATGGATTAAGTCTGGAGGATCTGTAACTAGACCTGCTATGGAGGATTTAGGAGTAGAGGTAAGTTAGTAGAGGCCTTGTGATTCATATCCTACGCCAATCGTCTATCCCGTACTGCGGTCCTGCATAATAAAATAATCAACAAAAAATAGTATGACACAATTTAAGGAACGAGTCAAACGACTGACCGATTCAAGATTAAAAGGACAATCAGGGACATAGAGAACGGAATTTAGAGTGACCGAAGATATGAGTTTAGCTTGTCCAACTCCTTTTTATTTTGTTTGGATCCCATTGGCTAAAGTAATAGCGGGAAGAGATGGTGAATAATTAATATCCGACAAAAATGATTTATCACCAGAAATATGATAGCGCCAGAGTCTACAACCCACGATCCAACGGTATTAGATTGTGCAACTGAGGCTGCTTGTGGAGATGTCTGTTTACTTGCTCGATACTGAAGGTACTCATTATATTCTTCTTCGGATAAATAAACTCGTTGGTTACCTGTAGTGGCAGTCTGAGCAATATGAGTATTCTTGGGTGGTCAACCATGTAGAGAATAGCATACTTCATGAGTGTGTCCAAACCTATTGCAATAACTACACTTAGGTCGAGATCTGCATACTTCACGAGTGTGTCCAGACTTCTTACAATAACTACACCTAGGTCGAGATTTTCCAAAACGGCATCTTTGTCGATTCTTCATAAACTGTGATGTTTGATTTTCTGATCTTCTCATTAAGAGTTTTGAGGTAATCAAACTTCTCATATATTTGGAGTTAAAAATATCAAACCCAACAGACATGACTCAAAACTTTAAGAAGATATGGGCAAAAAAGAAAAACATCAAGCTTCTGCTTTTAAAAGAGACTCGTTGGAGTGAATGAACAGGTTCCAGAAGCTGAAATATGGCAGAACTACACCGGAAAAACTCAGATTTCTGCAGACACTTCTTTCACTTTGGATGCATGTACACATCCTGGAGCTATTGAAGGGATGTGCATAAGGTGTGGGAAGAAAGTTGAAAATGAGTCCGGTGTGTCATTTGGGTACATACACAAGGTTCTTCTAATTATTGCAGTAGAGTAGTTGCATTTATTCTTGTTAGAGACTTGAGTTTTATGTTATGTTGTACCAGTCTTTCAACAGCATAGGAAAGTTACTATGTTGTAGCTGGCTTTCACAACATATGAAAGTTTCTATAAAAATCACCCTTAGGCCGTAACAGAACAATCTGCAAAGTTAACCACACGCAAGGTAGCAAGAGACCTTCATATTAGAGGAAGAAGAAGAAATAAAAAATGTTTGAAGAAGAAAAAAAATGCAGAGAACATGGTAGAAGAAGCGGCATTAGAATTCCAGAATGTTGAAGCGTCTGTGGAAGAGGAGACCTAGATACTTTTGGTTTGTAAATGCAAGTGCATAGATACTTTTGGCCTCGCACTTTCTAAAATAACATTTGTGTCTTACACTTCCTTTCCATTCTTGTACATAATTTGTTTCATGTAAAAGATATCATCTACTGCAATTGAATTAATGTTGGAATACTTTTATTTGTTTACCCAGTTACTATCATTTCTAAAGTGGTGGTGTCTTTTCAAATTATGACTGATTGTCTTAATCAAATTTTACAATTTCCATAGCTAGTCAAATGACTGGTGATGATTCTGAAGAAAGGATTTTACTCTTAAAAGGATAAAATCTATAACTGTGAGTACCAAATTTGGGACCTCCGCTTCATCAAGACCTCAGTCTACTCTTTTGATAGCCTTCAGAGTCCGAATATCTTTGACCATCACTTTCTGTATGCGTCGATTAGTCTGATCGTTTAATAATTCCTACAGTCAGATAGTTTTCTTTATTTCCGAGTTTTAGATCATTTCCAACATTCCCACATAGTTGATCAAGAGTCATATTTGTAACTTGAAAACCATGGCTGTCCTTTCTTTTTCAGTTGATTTGGCTCTTGTAGTGATAAAAAGCTTGAGCACCCATTGTTGGTCCAAAAGAGTTCCTTGCAGTATCTGAACGTTGACATTTTGAGGTCTGATAAACCAAAATGCTTAGTTTGGCCTTACTGTACAAGAACATTCAAGGCCTCTTGCACAGGCATATGCTATTATCTTATTTGTTATTCTTTTCATCTGAAACTAATTTTACTGGCAATTAAATTCTAGTTGTTCAGCTAAGATGTTTTTTGCACTTGTAATATCCACATATGCTTTCAGAAGCAACCTTTTCAGTTTGTTTGAGATGTACATCTACACAATGGGATCACACAATTATGCACTGGAAATGGCAAAACTGCTTGACGCTGGAGGTGTTTACTTCCCTTCTAGAGTTATTGCACAAGGGGATTCCACGCAGAAGCATCAAAAGGATCTTGATGTTGTAATCGGGAAAGATAGTGCAGTTTTGATCCTGGATGACACTGAAGCGGTAAGCAAGTTACCAACATCCTAGAAGCATTACATCCATTTCATTTGATGGATGGTGGTATTATTATTGCTTGCATGTTTGCTCACACTTTTGGTTGTTGTGTCCAGTGAGAGCAGCACATTTATTTCTTTATTCAAGTTTGCAACATGCCCATCACATGTGAGTCTATATGTGTTTTCTCATTTTAGTAGTCGGAAATAATATTCATTCCCGACCCTCTTTTAATCTAGTTTGTATAAGTTCTCCATCTATAATTTTAGTGAATGGTAAGCTCACTAGTTCTAAATGCATGATGAAGAAATTGTTTCAGGTCTTGATTGCATGACTCTTCTACAAAATGTTGTCTAGTCTTATGGATAACTTTTGCTAATTCTCTTGCCTTGTATTAATCTCTTCTAGTTATCTCATTTGCATGAAGACCTTATTGCATTTGGCATATCTGTTGCTGTTATACATCCGATGCAAGATATAATGCTTTGGTTTTGAAGTTACATTGCATGATGTTACTCTTGAGGAGAATCTTTTCGTTCCACTAGGTGGAATATGTGAACTTTTGAATGTCAATTGTTTTAGGTTTGGAGCAAGCACAAAGAGAATCAGATACCAATGGAAAGATACCATTTCTTTGCTTCAAGTTGCCGACATTTTGGCTCCGAAAATAAATCTCTTTCTGAAGTTAGAAGTGATGAAAATGAAATGGAACAAAAATTTTGACCAATCATGAGACTAGGTCTAACAAGTATTATACCACCATTCAGCTAGTGGTAAGAACTTA
This sequence comes from Anisodus acutangulus, assembly GCA_029783415.1. Lineage (NCBI taxonomy): Eukaryota > Viridiplantae > Streptophyta > Magnoliopsida > Solanales > Solanaceae > Anisodus > Anisodus acutangulus. The sequence continues at coordinate 55,036,518 of CM056496.1, forward strand.
GACCAATCATGAGGACTGTCGGAACAAAAACACCTGAGATAAGTCTCTAAGGTTCTATTCAAAACCTCAGTTTGACCATCTGTTTGTGGGTGATAAGCTGTAGATCTATGAAGTTGAACCCCTTGCAATGTAAACATCTCTTGCCAAAAATTACTGAGAAAAACAGGATCTCTGTCACTTGTAATGGTAGCAGGCCAATCATGCAACTTGAAAACATTATCAAGAAAGGACTGAGCTACTGTTTGAGCAGTATAAGGATGATGCAAACTCATGAAATGACCATACTTAGTCTGTCCACCACAATCAAAATGACATCCTTACCATTAGACTTTGGTAATCCTTCAATAAAGTCTAAGTAAATATCTGTCCAAACATCATCAGGAATAGGAAGGGGTTGTAACAACCCAGGGTATGCAGAAGCATCATATTTGTGTCTTTGACAAACATCACACTTATTGATGAATTGTCTGATATCTGCAGCCATTGATTTCCAATAGAAAAGTGACTGTAGTCTTTTCAAAGTAGAATCCATACCAGAATGACCACCTTGAGTTGTAGAATGCCATAAATTAATGATAGTAGTCCTCACAAGTGGATTATCACCAACCACCAGCCTACCTTTCCACCTTAATTGATCATTACACCAAGTAAATGACTTAAAGGGCTGAGTCTGCAATTTAGCAATCAGGTTCTGCAAAACTGCATCAGAAGTCCAAGTTTCCTTTAATTTGATCATATAAGGAATCATGTGGAGCTAATAAAGAAATAGCCAATAGTTCAGACTCAGGTTTCCTAGATAATGCATCTGCAACTTTATTTTCTGCTCCCTTGTATCCAATAGTAAAATCAAAAGCCATAAGTTTGGAGATGCCAGCTATTTGAAAGTCTGGATATGTTACTCTAGTAGGTGCTTCAAGGCTTTCTGATCAGTCTTAACAACAAATGGTTTACCCAGCAAGTAGTGTAACCACTTAGTAACAGCAAAAATGAGAGATAACAATTCCCTATACATTGCTTGATGTCTAGGTGCTAGATATTTGCTAATATAGGTTATAGGATGTCCCTGCTGCATTAAAACAGCTCCTATACCTTTATCACTAGCATCAGTTTCCACTAAGAATGGCTTGGAAAAATCTGGCTTTGCTAATATTGGAGCAGAAATCAAGGCTTGCTTCAACTTTTCAAATGCTGCAGTAGTATCAGAATTCCATGTGTATCCATCCTTCTTGAGTAGGTCATGCAATGGTCGGTGCATATAGCACCATAACCTTGTATAAATCTCCTATAATAACCAGCAAGGCCCAGAAAACCTCTCAACTGCTTAATATTACTGGGAATAGGCCATTGCTCAACTGCTATAATCTTCTTGGGATCAGTAGATACTCCTTCCTTACAGATAAAATGACCCAAATACTCCACCTTAGGCACTCCAAATGCACACTTTGACATCTTAGCATACAATTGGAATCTCTGCATCAGTTCAAAAACAGCCTTCACATGCTCAATATGATCAGTCATGCATTTGCTATATATCAATATATCATCAAAGAAGACTAGTATTGTCTTCCTTAATAATGATCTGAAGACTAAATTCATGAGGTTTAGGAAAGAAGATGGGGCATTGGTTAAGCCAAAGGGCATAACCAAAAATTCATAATGCCCCTTCATGTGTTTTAAAAGCTGTTTTATGGGTATCATTTTCAGACATCCTCAACTAATGATAACCAGCTCCAAGATCAATCATAGACCACTGCACCACCCAATTCATCCAACAAGTCCTCTATAATAGGTAGAGGAAACTTGTCCTTTATGGTCAACTGGTTCAATTCTCTGTAATCAACACACAATCTCCAACTACCATCCTTCTTACCAACCAATACAACTGGAGATGCATATGGACTTGTACTATGTTGTATAACCCCCTGGTCAAGCATCTCTTGCACCAGCTTCTCTATGATGTCCTTCTTAACCCCAGGGTATCTATAAGGCCTCTTATTTACTGGATTTGCAGCTTCAACCACTGATAGTCTATGATCAAAAGAAACCTCTATGGGGTGGAAGGGTAGTAGGAAGGCAAACATACTAGCATACTGATCAATCAACCCAGCCAACTCAGGAGCAATTGAATCACTCTGAGCAGCATGAATATTATGACAATAAATTCCCTCTTCTTCACCAGCTGTCAAAGTCAACATAAAAAACTGAGTATCTCCACCTTCAATTCTATTCACTGTTTTGGCCTTAGTTGACTTTAATTGACTAGTTGCTCCTCTCAAGACATGTTTCTTCCCTTGATACATGAACTCAGTAGTTCTATTCTTGAAGTCAAACAAAATTCTACCCAGAGTGTTTAGCCATTGCACACCCAAAACAATGTCTACATTACCCAATGTTAGTAATAAGAAATCAGAACTGAATCTGGTACCTTGCAGAAGCCATTGAAGATTTCTGCAAACTAAAGCTGTTTGCACCTTCCTTCCATCAGCAACACTCACTGATTGTGCCATGATGGTGCTTGCTTTACAACCTAACTTCTTGGCCATGTCTTGGTCAATGAAGTTATGGGTGCTCCCTGCATCAATAAGGACCTGCAAAGGTCTCTTTTCATGATAACCTGTTACTCTTATGGTTTGATATCCTGTCACTCCAGTGAAAGCTTGTAATGATATGGTCATGAATTCATCTCCTTCTTCAGTGACCTCTTGGACTGATTCCTCCAATGTTTCACCAAGAACAGTATCCCCCTCCACTTCTACCATATAAATCTGTCTGTTGGAACTACACTTGTGGCCTGGTACATATTTTTCATCACAAATAAAACAAAGACCTTTAGCCCTTTTTTCATCCATTTCTGCAGAAGTTAACCTTTTTCCAGGAATTCTACTAGGCCATGTTTGTTGTTAATCAACTGGTTTTTTGAAGGTTGAGTATGGGACAGGTGATTTTTGGGAATTCTGATGTCTGAATTAATTGGGAGTGGGTAATATAGGACCTTGTGAATGTTTGGCTACAGGTTTTAAACCCCGAGTCTTGGCTTGAGCTTCAAAAACTTCTTCTTGCAACCGAGCAATCTTATAAAAGCTTGCATTAGTGTCCTTGGTGTTTGAATCTTAACAACCTTGTTCAATTCAGGCTTAAGACCTCCTAAGAAGCAACTAATTGTGTTTTCAGATGACAGATTCACCATAGTTAACAATCTATCAAACTCAGCTTGGTACTCCTTTACACTACCAGTCTGAGTCAAGTTCTTCACTGATTCCATATGATCCTCAAATTCCTCCCCAAATCTCTCATTCAAAGCTAAAACATACTCAGTCCAAGTAGATGCTGAAACAGAATTTCTAGACCTTATATATGATCTATGACAAGCAATAGCCTCTCCTTCTAAATGAATAGAAGTGACCTTAACTCTTTGATCAAATGGAACCTCATCCATAGCAAAGAATTGATCAACTTTATACAACCAGGTTCTCAAATCATGACCAAAAAACTTAGGAAACTCTAGTCTAGAGTATCTAGTAGAAATTACCATTGTGACCATTATGATTTTCTTTGGGTCGCACTTCAGTTTGAACCTCCATTGGGCCATTTTTGTCAGCTGAAGAAGATTCAGCTCTTCCCATTTCTTGTTACCTTCCTTTAACACTCATCTGATTAATGGTGGTCCTCAATTCAATCAGATCCCTATCAGTTTGCAAGCTGCGATTGTTCATACTAGCCAGCCCTTCTATCACTTGCTGCAACTGGTTTTGGATCTGTAACATCTTATCTTCCATTTCTTCTGGTGGATTATCTTGACTTTTGCTTCGAGTAACAATTTCAGTGCTACGAGTCATAATTCACTGCCGAGAATCGACAGCTCTGATACCAATTGATGCACACAGTGCAATTAAAGTAAAATAACAGATCTAGAAGTAGAGAACTTGAAGAACTGTAAGCTAACTCAGGGATTTCAACCGAGATATTTAGCTAAGAGAAATATTGAGAAAGATAGAAAGAAGATTGAGAAAAGTAGAGAGAAGATTGTAATTTCATGAATGAGTAAATTAAATTCTACATACTACAAAGTATATATGGATTGAATCCATTCACTCACTAACTGCCTCCTAAAAGTTGTAACTAACTTTTGGAACTCAACTAACATCTGAAATGTAACTAACTTCTGGAACTAACCTTCTATTAACTGAATTGCCAACTCAGCTAATCTACAACTAGTATTGAATTAATATTGAACTAATAACCTTCTAATATTGCATCAGTCTGGGTTTCATCTAGGCAGAAATAATCTGAAGTCGTAGCGCTTCTTTTCAGTTGTCTGATTATTCGGGTTATTTAGGTTTACTTGTCCGGTTTCAATGGTTATGTTCTACCTACCTTAAATATGACTCAAGCAACAACTGCACCTAAATCCCAAGCAAGTTATGGTTGGCTATATAAATCCTCACGTTCATGTCCCTCAAGTATAATTTTTTGACAAAAATGGCAGGTGCTCAAAACAGTTGGTAGGGAAGTCTTGGCGGGTTGTAAGATTGTATTCAGCCGGACTTTCCCTACTAATTTCCAGCCCGAAAAACACGGCCGTGGAAAATGGCAGAGAAACTAGGAGCAAAATGTTCCAAAGAGCATGACTTGTCTGTCACTCATGTTGTCTCTCTGGTTGCTGGAACAGAAAAATCGCTCTGGGCAGTGAAAGAGAGCAAATTCCTGGTAAGCTGCCAAGTATCGATGGAGAAAACCACCTGAAGAAGACTTCCCTGTCAGTACGTAGTTATCAATTTTTTGAACATTACATACCACCATCTTAGGTAGGAGGTTATGTATGGGAAGTCTAAATGAAAATTTGAATTATGTAGAACAAGATAACATTTTATTGTCAGGACTGAATTTTGTATGCCTTTTGCTTGCACTCTTTATACCATTGTAGTTGATAAAGGAAGTAGACACGATGAACTTCTCTTCCAACTTTTCATAGTAAAGAAATTCCCAGAAAAACAGCAGAAAAGAACCCTTATGAAAAACAGCTGAAGCAAATATAGAGAACGATAGCAGGTCGTTTACTACTATGCAGATATACCATATCTCAGTATCATATCGACTAAGACCAACAATTGCAAGAAGCTTACGTATTACTACTATCTACAGAGTCCTAAAACTGCTAACTACCCACAAATCTTCTTGCAATTTACAAACTTCCAAACTATAAGCTAGCAAAACACAGTTATGTTTTCATTGCCATCCTCAGTTTAACAAATACTGAGATCGTCCAAAGTGCTGAATTCACCTAAAAGAGATCCATAGTTATCGATGATTGGTAAGCCCAGTTTCAGTGAAAATTTGACTGCCCTATTACCTGGAAGTTGCACCCACTCCCCCATCCATAAATCTTCATCATCCTCTTGACCTTCTTGCTTCTTCCCTGAACTAGAATCAGTTGGCATATAGCTTTGCAACTCGACCTTCTTTGAGCTCTGGAGATCGAATTTCTTAGACTGATAAGCATGGAAATCTTCTTCAGTAGTGCCTATTTCGTGAGAATCAATCCTTTGGTCAGTAACTCCATTAGATGAATTTGAGATTGGAACATCAATTTCTGATAAACCAGTTGATTCGAGTTCACAATTTACATTTTCATGTCCTTGCTTGACATTGACTAATTTCTCTGATTTCCCATCTTACTTGGAATGAGTTTCCTTATTAGTACACTGCTGCTTCGCCTTGACTAATTTCTCTGATTTCCCATCTTGCTTAGAATGAGTTTGCTTATTAGTACACTGCTGCTTCGCCTTGACTAATTTCTCTGATTTCCCATCTTACTTAGAATGAGTTTCCTTATTAGTACACTGCTGCTTCGCCTTGACTAATTTCTCTGATTTTCCATCTTGCTTAGAATGAGTTTCCTTATTAGTACACTGCTGCTTCGCCTTGACTAATTTCTCTGATTTCCCATCTTGCTTAGAATGAGTTTGCTTATTAGTACACTGCTGCTTCGCCTTGACTAATTTCTCTGATTTCCCATCTTGCTTAGAATGAGTTTGCTTATTAGTACACTGCTGCTTCGCCTTGACTAATTTCTCTGATTTCCCATCTTGCTTAGAATGAGTTTCCTTATTAGTACACTGCTGCTTCGCCTTGACTAATTTCTCTTATTTCCCATTTTGCTTAGAATGAGTTTCCTTATTTGTACATTGCTGCTTCGCCTTGACTAATTTCCACATATGATCGCAGCTGCATACTTCTGTTGTGATAAAAACAACTCACCTGCATGACGAGTGACAGCAATCCCCAAAAAATAACTCAAGGGCCCCAAGTCTTTCATAGCAAACTCAGAACTGAGCATTGTCGTGATAGACTGGCGTAATGCATCAGAAGAGGCAGTCAAAATAATATCATCCACATATAATAGTATATAAGTCAGGGAAGAATCACGACGATATATGAACAGTGAATTATCAGACCTGTTGTGCAAGAACCCAATAGTCGAAACATAGTCTGCAAACCTCTTATACCAAGCCCGTGGGGACTGCTTAAGCCCATACAAGGACTTCTTCAATAAACAGACATGATGAGGATATTTGGGATCCCTAAACCCAAGGGTTGATGCATATAGACTGTCTCCTTGAGATCACCATGTAAGAAAGCATTCTTCACATAAAACTGATGAATGGGCCATGCTTTCGAAAGAGCCAAGCTGAGCACAGTGCGAATGGTAGCCGGCTTGACCACCGGACTGAATGTCTCACCACAATCCACACCCACCTGCTTAGTCTTACCATCACCTACAAGACGAGTCTTATGCCTTGTAAAAGAACCGTCAGAATTGTCTTTATGAGCAAAAATCCACATAGACCAAATAATATTAACCCCAGATGGACGGGGCACCAACTCCCACGTCTTATTATCAATAAGAGCATTATATTCGTCGGTCATAGCAATTTTCCAATTCGGGTCATTTAAAGCAGACACAGGATTACGGAGTAGGGGTGATTTAAGAATATTAGAATTTAAATTAAAATATATTTTTGGTTTAAAAATACCCCATTGACTACGAGTGACTGGTGTATGACTCGGGGGAGAATTGGGTGAATTTTGGGAAACATCGGGACCAGTGACTAATTTGTTGGGCAGTGGGCCTGCTGGCCCAACACGGGAAACAATAACCGAGACATGACCAATTTCTGTATTGGGCTGGGCAACTGGCCCAATTATAGAAACTGGGGCGGAAACTGGCCCAGTGACTGGACTGGAACCAGTAGGTATCGGCGGAGAAGTGGGGCAAGCGGGCAGTGTGCGGGACATGTCCGATAAATGGTGGACAATATACGGAGAGACATCGTCATCCAAAAAATTATATGAACTAGGCACGGGACTACTCACTTTAGCAAACGAAAATTGGGATTCATCAAAAATAACATGGCGACTAATGATGATTTTATTAGACGATAAATCAAAACATTTGTAACCACGATGATTAGACGGATAACCCAAAAACATACAAGGGGTAGACCAAGCCTGAAGTTTGTTAATTTGTGGTGGACGGAAAGAGTGGATAACACAAGCACCCAAAGACCCTAAGATGGGAATACGAAGGAATCTTATGATATAAGAGATCAAGAGGGAAGGAATACGTCAAGCCTTTGATAGGAAATATGTTAAGGAGATATGTAGCCATTTGTAGAGTATGATGCCAAAAAGAATGGGGTACGGAAGCATGAATCAATAAAGTTCGGACAATGTTATTAATGGTACGAATTTTATGTTCGGCTTTCCCATTTTGTGAAGACGTATGAGGACAAGAAAAATGAAAATTGATCCCATTATTAGCACAAAACTCCCGAAACACCCCATTATCATATTCTTTGTCATTATCACATTGAATATTTTTTATTTTTCATTTGAACTGGGTTCTAATGAATGCTCTAAATTTTAAGAAAGTGGAAAAACGCGAGATTTTTTCGCTATCGGAAAAGTCCATAAAAAAATTAGAATAATCATCCAGAAATAGAACATAATAACGATGACCCAAAGAACTGAGAACAGGAGATGTCCATAAATCACTACGAATAATATCAAATGGCATTAAAGTATAAGAATTAGAGTCTACAAACAGAAATCTAACAATTTTTCCTAAAGAACAAGATTGACAACTTGGAGTACTACGCGTACCCTTACAAGAAATAAAATTATTTTTATCTAATGAAGACAAAATAGACGACCCCAGATGACCTAGACGAGCACGCCACAAGAAAGGAGCAAGGGCTGCAAAAGTTGATGGCAAGACTTGACTCGAGAGACCGGACATTGGCGTGATAGGATAAAGATCTCCCCTACTATCACACCTCATGAGAGGAATCCCCGTCTTAAAATCCGTCATAGAAAACTCAAAGGGATCAAATTCAATAGAAACGAAATTATCAGTTGTGAATTTACGGACATACACCAAATTTTTAATCAATTTAGGGGCATGAAGGGTATTTTTCAAGATAAGAGGTGGATGGGGGGAGACAGTTTTATGACCAGAATCACGAATCGGAATTGAATTACCATTACCAACAATTATGCCACGACTGTTGCTCAAATTGGAATAAGACGAGAGAGTACCTTGATCGGATGTCATGTGGGTAGTGGTTCCGGTGTCCATGTACCAATTCTTGTCCGGGGAAGTTAAACCTAGTGTGTGCATCGCGGCTTCAATGTCGGGGTGGGGCCCGCTACGCCGGGGCCCAAGCACACTTGCATGCCGCCCCGGCCCAGTTCTGCTTCGGGAACCACTGGCCCAGTTGTTATTGGGCCGAAAGGGCTATTGGGAAGCACACTGGCCAGCGGCGGGAACGGAAGGAGAAAATGGGTCGTTGGGCCACTACCCACTGGCCCAGGCCCATTTCCAAGGGGCCCAAGGCTGGGACCATTGGGTCGGTGGCCCACTATTTCCGGGATGGGGGCCATCGCCACTGTTTCGGCCACCGTTACCACGGCCGGAACCGCCGCGTTTTCCCCCGCTATTTTTGTCGCCCCATTGAGACCGATTTTGGTACGTTTGGTCACCAAAATTCTGAGAATTAGTGGAGGACGTCATCATGACCACGGGACTAGCACTAGTAGCCGCCTTTTTAGCCAAGCCGGCTTCTTCCAAAGTAAGTATGGAGCGGGCTTGATAGAACTTCGGGAGAGGATTACTTTGGCGAAGGAGAGTACCAACGCCACTATACGACTCGGAGAGGCCAGCAACCATCTGGAGAACAAAACGGTCATCGCTAACATGTGCATCAACGTTGCAGAGTTGGTTCGCCAATTCTTTCAACCTTTTGCAATATGCTGAAACGTTCGGGAAATTTTCCATATTGACGAGGGAAAATTCCTGCTCAAGGGTAACAACTTTGGAATTTTGATTATCTTGGAATATGTCACGCAGCCTATCCCAAGCAGCCATCGCCGTAGCGTCCGGCTCAATAATCGTCTGCAACAGGTCGGTAGAAATAGTGGAGTAAATCTACTGAAGGACGGTGGCATCAAGAGTCGTCCACAACTTAGGATCATTCTCGCGTTTAGGCACCTCCGTGTCCTCAGGAGCCGCGGGGATTATGTGATGGATGACTTGATGCGAACGTGCGTGAATTTTGAACAGTTCGGCCCACGTCGCATATTGGACGTTTTCTATTTCAAGAATAAGAGGGATGTGATTCTTGATATTAGAAACTGTAAGGGCAGGGTGAAACGTGTACTTTGAGGTATACATAATGAAAGAACAATAGGTGATTGAGGGATTTGGAAGAGAGAATTTTGGGGATCGAAAATTTGCACGGAAACCGAGGCAAGGAGGGCTCGGCACCGACGGAAATATGGGGAGAAAAATTTTCAACCTAGACTTCTGATACCATGAAAGAAATAATCCCTTCATTATTTTCATTAATGAAAGAGTATATATACAATTTACAATTTTCCATAATAGAAAACATATTCCTATTCTAGTAGTACAAGAATCCTATAATTATGGTAAGTGTACAATACTAATTAATGTACTATTTACACTAAAATATTACAACAAACTTTACCTAAATTCTGCCCAAACCGTGGGCTGATTATGTACAAATCCGAGACCATATATACATAAATATACACGGGTATATTTATGTATATTTAACACATTCACTTTGAGAAATTAATGTCTGTTAGGATCAGTTCCTTGTTATTGCAGCAAGAAGTTTTAAGTGAAAATTTGAAATATGTAGAACAAGACTTAGCATTTTACAAGTCAGGACTGAATTTTGTGTGAGATATAGCCTTTTGCCTTTACTTGTTATACCATTTTCTATAGTCGAAATGAAGTAAATACGATGGACCTTTTTCACGTCCAATTTTTCCTAGTGAAGAGATTTCCAGAAAAGCAGTTGAAACAAACATAGAAAGGAGGGTAGACAGGCTACTCATTTACGAATATGCACATATACAATGTAGCAGACCAACAATTGCAAGAAGCTTACATATTACTACTGTCTATAGAGTCCTAAAACTGCTAACTACCCAAGAATCTTCTTGCAATTTACAAACTTTCAAACTTTAAGCTAGCAAAACACAGTTATGTTTCATTGCCATCCTCAGTTTTACAAATACTGAGATCATCCAAACTGCTGAATTCACCTAAAAGTGATCCATAGTTATCGATGATTGGTAAGCCCAGTTTAAGTGAAAATTTGACTGCCGTATTACCTGGAAGTTGCACCCATTCTCCCATCCATAAATCTTTATCATCGTCTTGACCTTCTTGCTTCTCCCCTGCACTAGAATCAGTTGGCATATCGTTTTGCAGCTCGACCTTCTTTGAGCTCTGAAGATCGAATTTCTTGGACTGATAAGCATGCAAAGCTTCTTCAGCGGTGTCCATTTCGTGAGAATCAATCCTTTGGTCAGTTCCTCCGTTAGATGAATTTGAGAACGGAACATCAATTTCGGGTGATCGACCAGCTGATTTGTGTTCACAATTTACATTTTCATGTCCTTGCTTGACATTGACTAATTTCTCTGAATTCCCATCTTGCTTTGCATTGACTAGCTTCTGAAACTCGAGCTTCTTAGATTGATAAGCCCGTGAAGCCTCTTCAGCAGTGGCAAAAGTCCCCAACCAAATTCTTTTCTTACTAATGGGGTTTCTAATCTCAGTTGTATATTTACCTGAATCCTTTCTCTGGTGAACCCCAAAGATATGTTTTGTTGTTTTGTGAGAATCGATTCTTTTATTTCTTCTACTCACTCTGGCAGACATGGATGCCACAACAGGTGACTCAGGATGCTGAACTTGATCACAATTCTTCTTTGGCTTATTCCCCTGCTGGCCTAATTTCTTAAGCTCAGACTTCTTGGACAAATAAGCTTTTGAAGCCTCTTCAACAGTGTCAAAAGTGCCCAACCATACTTTCTTATGCTTAAATCGATCTCTAATCACAGCAGCATATCTCCCATTCTTTTGCCTTCGGATTCCAATTAAGCTTATCTTGGCTTTAGGATTGCAGCTTGTACTAGTATTACACTCATCATATGATTTTATGCCATGGACATTAACTATTAGACATGCAGGTTCTTTAGAAGATTCGGGGTTTTCCCCTGATGTCTTGTTCTTGTGAATGCCAACGATATCCATGATTGCTTCGTGAGAATCTGTTCTTTTATTTCTTCTATCCACACTAGCAGTTTCCATGGTTTGATCATCAGCCACAGACAAGGATGGCACAATGGGTGATTCAGGCTGCTGAATTGGATCAGGATTCTTGTTTGGTCTATTCTCCTTATTACCCTGCGGGTTTAATTTCTCATTCTCAAGCTCAGACTTTCTGGAGAAATAAGCTTGTGAAGCCTCTTCAATAGTGTCAAAAGTGTCCAACCATACTTGCTTACGCCTAATTGTGTCTCTAATCACAGCACCATACCTCCCGTTCTTTTGCCTTCGGATTCCAACTAAGCTTATCTTGCCTTCATTGCAGCTTGTACTGGTATTACACTCATCATATGATTCTGTGCCATGAACATTAGCCATTGGACATGGGGTTTCTTTAGAAGATTCGGGTTCTTTCCCTGACGTCTTGTTCTTATGAACCCCATCGATATCCATTGTTGCTTCGTGAGAATCGATTGTTTTATTTCTTCCATCCACACTAGCTGTATCCAAGGTTTGATCATCTGCCACAAACAAGGATGGCACAAGAGGTGATTCAGGCTGCTGAATTTGATCAAGATTCTTCTTTGGTTTATTCTCCTTATTTCCCTGCTGGCTTAATATCTCATTCTCAAGCTCCGACTTCTTGGAGAAATAAGCTTGTGAAGCCTCTTCAATAGTGTCAAAAGTGCCCAACCATACTTGCTTACGCCTAATTGTGTCTCTAATCACAGAACCATACCTCCCGTTCTTTTGCCTTCGGATTCCAACTAGGCTTATCTTGCCTTCATTGCAGCTTGTACTGGTATTACACTCATCATATGATTCTGTGCCATGAACATTAGCCATTGGACATGGGGTTTCTTTAGAAGATTCGGGTTCTTTCCCTGACGTCTTGTTCTTATGAACCCCATCGATATCCATTGTTGCTTTGTGAGAATCGATTGTTTTATTTCTTCCATCCACACTAGCTGTATCCAAGGTTTGATCATCTGCCACAAACAAGGATGGCACAAGAGGTGATTCAGGCTGCTGAATTTGATCAAGATTCTTCTTTGGTTTATTCTCCTTATTTCCCTGCTGGCTTAATATCTCATTCTCAAGCTCCGACTTCTTGGAGAAATAAGCTTGTGAAGCCTCTTCAATAGTGTCAAAAGTGCCCAACCATACTTGCTTACGCCTAATTGTGTCTCTAATCACAGAACCATACCTCCCGTTCTTTTGCCTTGATTCCAACTAGGCTTATCTTGCCTTCATTGCAGCTTGTACTGGTATTACACTCATCATATGATTCTGTGCCATGAACATTAGCCATTGGACATGGGGTTTCTTTAGAAGATTCGGGTTCTTTCCCTGACGTCTTGTTCTTATGAACCCCATCGATATCCATTGTTGCTTTGTGAGAATCGATTGTTTTATTTCTTCCATCCACACTAGCTGTATCCAAGGTTTGATCATCTGCCACATACAAGGATGGCACAAGAGGTGATTCAGGCTGCTGAATTTGATCAAGATTCTTCTTTGGTTTATTCTCCTTATTTCCCTGCTGGCTTAATATCTCATTCTCAAGCTCCGACTTCTTGGAGAAATAAGCTTGTGAAGCCTCTTCAATAGTGTCAAAAGTGCCCAACCATACTTGCTTACGCCTAATTGTGTCTCTAATCACAGAACCATACCTCCCGTTCTTTTGCCTTCGTACTCCAATTAAGCTTATCTTGCCTTTAAAATTGCTTCTAGTAGTGATACATTCATCAGATGATTCTATGCCACCATGGACATTAGACATTAAACATGATGTTTCTTTATAAAAAGATTCTATGCAAATTAAGGGTTCTTTTCCTTGGACTTTGTGTATGTTAAAGTTAAAGCCTTTGGATTCCTCAGTACCCAAGAATGCCTCTTTTTTCCTCACTGAATGATATGTTCCCATGTTTTGCCATTCATTTCCAATTAAGGGTCTTTTCTCATGGAATGATATCTCCCTAATAAAGGACATTTTACCATCAGCTTCTTTACTTCCTTCAGTAGCATTACTTGTACTAGTGTTAGTCAAATTTGAGCTCTGTGCTTTGTGATTTGTGTGTTGCAAAGGAGTAGTGGACTTTACCTTGTCAACAAAAAACTCTGGCTGCTCAATTTGTGTTATCTTCTGTTTCTTGCAGCTGGTTTTTTCTTCTTGTTTTTCATTTGCAAGTTGTCCTTGTTGATCAATTTCCATGGAGATTATGTTAAAATGACAATGTACAATGACTATGACATTGAATTAAGAGATTAGGAATTTCTTGGTGAGATGAAAGAGGGAAATGGATTTTTTTGGAATTCTTGATTGAGCATAATGAGAGTATTTTTGCCACTGAGTTCTTCCTAGCTTGATTTTTGTCCAATTGTTGAATGTTGCTTGTTGTATTCTGTACTTTTAGTAAAAAAAGACGTCTCTTCTTTCGATAACTTGTCTCTAAAGTGCCTTTGTGATGCCAAGGACCCGTTTGAACGGAGATTCTTTTTTCTTTTCTCTTATTCCAAAAGGTGGAATCTCCCGCCCCAGGAGCCCCACACCCCGGTTCGACAGGTCTGTGAAGGAGGTAAATCATGATGACTCAATTGATTTCAAAAGTTAGACCAGTACCACGCTGCGCACAAGGGGCCCTCCTTTATTTCAAGAAGAAACCCCCACACTGGCGCTGACGGGATTCGATCCTTGGTCTCTTATTCCAAATATCTCCTTGAAACCAATTGAGCTGTCCAAGCGGACTTCTTCTTTTTTTTTTTTTCTAAACATTTGGTTAGGCATTAGATTGCCTTTTTTTTTTTAATAAAGTTTGAGAATATAACTTTGATCAATTATTTAAATAATTATTTTTTTAGTCACACAACTTTAACTTTTACGTATTTTTTTAATGATTTTTATGTCCAAATACCTACTTAACCATCTACGTAAAAGCGGTCGGATGTCAGTGATATGTGCAAATTGTTATCCATACTTGCGATAATTGATTCATTTTATACTTGAAATGGTAGTTGTTTTGTAAATAACTATCTTTTTAGTTTTCTTCTAACTTATAAACCTTTTAGATTATAGTTTAAAGTTCCTTTGTGAACAAACTGAAAATCTTAAAAGAAAACGTTAGATCACGATCTAAAATTTTGTAAGTCATTGCAAACGTTAAGTAAAAATCTAATGTTTTGTCTAGATAAACAATATATGAGCAAACAGTATACTCGAGTCTAACATTGTCCAAAAGGGTAATTTTTTAGAGCAATATTTATATAGCTTTTAAAAGTAGAGACAATTTAAATAATGACCTTAAAAAATCCGTTTGCTTTACAACCTTCGTACTTTCTAATGAGGTGGGAAAGATGATATTTTGTGTAATAAATTCCATGTGTCTTAACTTCGATTTTCACAAAAAGAATGACACTCGATATGTATTTCTCTATTTGATACATCATACGTGCATTGGGTGTAAATAACTGTTACTCAATCCCAAGCAAGTTATGGTTCGCTATATAATCCTCACGGTTCATGTCCCTCAAGTATAACTATTTGACAAAAATGGCAGATATAGCCTTTTGTCTGCACTCGTTATACCATTTTCTACAGTCGAAAGGAAGTAAATATGAACTTCTCTACGTCCAATTTTTCAAAGTAAAGAAATTTTCAGAAAAAACAACTGAAACAAACACCGAAGGATAGCAGGGCTAATCTTTTACTAATATGCAGATATACCATATATCAGTATCATATGCAAGAAGCTTCCATATTACTACCATATACAAGAGTCCTAAAACTGAAAAACTACCCAAAAATCTTCATGCAATTTTCAAAGTTACAATTTATATGCTATGCAAAACACAACTACGTTTCATTGTTGTCTTCAGTTTATCTAATACTAAGATCATCCAAACTACTGAACTCACCTAAAAGAGACCCATAATTATCGATAACTGGTAAGCCCAGTTTCAGTGAAAATTTGACTGCCCTATTACCTGGAAGTTGCACCCACTCCCCCATACATAAATCTTCATCATTGTCTTGACCTTTTTGCTTCTCCCCTGCACTAGAATCAGTTGGCATATTGCTTTGCATCTCGACCTTCTTTGAGCTCTGAGAATATAATTTCTTAGACGGATAAACATGGAAAGCTTCTTCAGCAGTGCCTATTTTGTAAGAATCAGTCCTTTGGTCAGTTCCTCCATTAGATGAATTTGAGGAAGGAACATCTATTTCTGGTGATCCACCAGCTGATTTGGGCAGAAATGGTTCACAATTTACATTTTCATGTCCTTGCTTGACAGTGACTACTTCCTCTGATTTCCCGTCTTGCTTAGAATGAGTTTGCTTATTTGTACATTGCTGCTGCTTCGCCTTGAGTAATTTCTGAAACTCGAGCTTCTTATATTGATAAGCCTGGGACGCCTCTTCCGCAGTGCCAAAAGTCCCCAACCAAATTTTCTTTTTAGTGATGGGGTTTGTAATCTCTGACGTATATTTCCCAGCTGTCTTGCTCTTGTTAGCCCCAATAATATGTGTTGTTGTTTTGTGAGAATCGATTGTTTTATCTCTTCCACTTTCACTAGCAGTATCTAAAGTTTGATCATTAGCCATATTAAAAAAGGATACCACAACAGGTGATGATTCAGGCTGCTGAATTTGATCACATTTCTTCTTCGGTTTGTTCTCCTTATTACCCTGCTGGCTTAATTTCTCAAACTCAGACTTCTTGGAGAAACAAGTGTGTGAAGCCTCTTCAATAGTGTCAAAAGTGCCCAAGCATACTTCCGTATGCTTAATTCGGTCTGTAATCACAGCTGCATATCTCCCGCTCTTTCGACTTCGGATTCCAATTAAGCTTCTCTTGGCTTTAGGATTGCAGCTTGTACTAGTATTACACAAGTCAGATGATTTTGTGCCATGTACATTGGCCATTAAACATGAGGTTTCTTTAGAAGATCCGGGTTCTTTCCCTTGAGAACCAGTTCTTTTCTTTCTTCTACCCCAAGCAGCAGTATTTAAGGTTTCCACAACAGGTGATTCAGGCTGAATTTGATCAGAATTCTTCTTTGGCTTATTCTTCTTGTTTCCTTGCTGGCTTAATTTTTCAAGCTCGGACTTCTTGGAGAAATAAGCTTGTGAAGCCTCTTCAGCAGTGTCAAAAGTGCCCAACCATACTTTCTTATGCTTAATTTGGTCTGTAATCACAGCACCATACCTCCCACTCTTTTGCTTTCTTACTCCAATTAAACTTATTTTGGCTTTAGGATTGCTTGTACTAGTATTAATACATTCATCAGATGATTCTGTGCCATGGACATTTGACACTAAACACGAGTTAAAGCCTTTGGATGACTCTTTAACAGTACCCAAGAATACCTCTTTTTTCTCACAGAAAGCTTCATCAGCAGTGCATATTTTGTGAGAATCAATCCTTGGGTCAGTTTCTCTGTAAGATGAATTTGAGTTCGGAACATCAATTTCTGCTCCACCAGCTGATTCGGTCTGAAATATTTCACAATTTACATTTTCTAGTCCTTGCTTGACATTGACTAATTCCTCTGATATCCCATCTTGCTCAGAATGAGTATGCTTATTAGTACATTGCTCAGAGTTATATTTTCCTCTCTTGTTTTTCTTGTGAACCCCAACGACACGCGTTGTTTCGTGGATTCTTTTACTCTCCTTATTACCCTGCTGGCTTAATTTCTCGTTCTCAAACTCGCACTTTTTGGAGAAATAAGCTTGTGAAGCCTCTTCAATAGTGTCAAAAGTGCCCAACCATACTTTCTTATGCCTAATTTGGTCTGTAATCTCAGCAGCATATCTCCCGTTCTTTTGCCTTCGGATTCCAATTAAGCTTATCTTAGCTTTAGGATTGCAGCTTGTACCAGTATTACCCTGTAACAAACACTTAATGAATGATGTGATTTACTCAACTCAACAATCAACAAACATAGAAAAGGAAACTAATAAGCTTTGATTAATACTGAAAAGAGCAATTACAATAGGAAGAACATGAATAATAGCAGTAACGATAAAACAAAAGGGGATGAGAGGACGCAGAGAGAATTGGGTGGGGGTGAGAAACACGGTCTTTGCCTAAGCACATAAACAATATGCATAACCCTCTATTGATACCAATGAGCACTAGTTATATAATAACAACAACATAGCCAGTATATCTTCACAAGTAGGGTCTGGGGTTGTAGGCCGACCTTACCCTACCTTTGTGGAGTAGAGAAGTTATAACAAACATATTTCCTCTAAGCCACTACCAATTACCATCATGCATGATTCCGGTACGGGCATGTTCACAAGTCACAACATCCACTCATCAGAAAATCCATACCTCAAGAGTGTACGTTGTGACTTGTGAACATGCTCAAATTTAACGAGTAACAATCAAAATAAACATTGTATTTAAACTAACAAAACAATATAATACAATGGGTAACAACTGTCCAATGACACCTGTCCTCAACCTGGATCCCAAATAAAATCCTCATTAGCCCAATAGTATATATAATCAGGTACTTTCGAGCCAAGTGTCTACCGGAAAGGTAGGGTTAAGATTTGGATACATCTCACCTTCCCGGATCCCACTTGTGGGACTACACTGGGTATGTTGTTGTTGTAATCAGGTATGGGCACTCATCAGAAAATTCGGCGACATGGCAATTATACATTAAAATGAGGTATATTTAGAAGTTTCGGGTTCATTCCTTTGCTGGACACTGATTACTAGTTTCTCAGAATAGTAAAAGGACAGTCCGTGCATAAAACGTCCCTCGTTAGCATAGTCTGAGAAGGGCCGTACCCTTTTGGGTGTGAGGACAGTGTAACGTAATGCTTTCACAGCTTGAGCCCGTGACCTATCACACGGACGGAGACAACTTTACCTATTTAATAATCGTACTGTTCATGTGATTGTGTTGAAAAGGAGTAATAGACTTTACCTTATTAACGAAAATCTCATAAACTCCGCTCTCTGGTTGCTGCTTAAGCTCAATATCCGGGTCGGGTTGTACCATTTGGGTCATCTTGATGGTTTCTTTTGCTTTCCTCATTGATCAATTTTCATGGCATTATTTTTATAGATCTTTTAGAATAACAATACATTGAATTGGATGAAAGAGGGAAATATTGGGGTTTGTTGGAATTCGGAATGACGGTACTTTGTGACTGATCACTTCCTAATCCCTCCTAGTTAATGCTTCCTCTATCCCCAATGTGACACTTCCCTCCTAATTAATTTTTTTAAGGAATGGTTGAAAAAAAATCATGATAGATAATTTAAGAGGGAGGAGTATAAGTTGCATTTAGAGTAAAAAATAATTTGTTTGAATCGCTAAATTTGATTATCATAACATAAATTAAAAAGAAGGGAGTAGTATTTTGCAACTCCACTCACGCTTGTAGGCAAGCCACTTGACACATGTTGCTCGTCATTTTTCTATTGTTCAATCAATATTTATAAACAAGTAATTCGTTATATTAAGCTTTCGCTATGTGCGAAATTTGGGCCGGATCATAAGAGTCTATTGTACGCAGTCTTATTCTATATTTCTGCAAGAGACTGTTTTCACAGCTCGAACACGTGACGTTCTGGTCACATGACAACAATTTTATCAATTATCTCAAGGCTCCCATTCACGATATTATTGTCTCACTATTTATATTGACTATTTACATCAAATTAATTCTATTCATGATTATATATATATATATATATATATATATATATATATATATATATATATATATATATTATGATTAAACAATAAAAATGTATATGAAAACAAATATAATGTATTTATTGATTTGAATGTAAGTGTTGGATGAGACTAAAATTTTACCTTTAGGTTTAGTCTTTCGACATTATTGGCCCACTATTTAGTAATTAGTAGAGAGCGAGATATTGTATTCTCGTTGATTGGGCATATTTCTAAGTATTACGCATGAAATATGTGTCATGTTTTCTCTATTTTTATATTTCCTCTTTTATTATAATCACTTAGCTTTTGTTACACTCGAGCAAATGATCTTTCAAAAATTAAAATTTCTACCTTAAAGAGATAAGGATAAATCTGTGTACTATCCTTACTAGATCCTAATTATGAAATTACAATAATATAATTATTGTTGTTGTACTCATGAAATAGGTGTGTAATTTCCTTGAACCTGTGAGGTTCTAGTGTTCTACAAAGGCTGACAAAAGAGTTCCCCAAAAAAATTACAACACAACTTTACAACTCTCTTAATACTTCTTCTGTCCCAAAATACTTGTTATATTACGTCTTTTAAAAGTCAAACTATATGAACTTTGATTAATATTTTAAGCTACATATTTTCATCATATTAATATGAGAAGAGTTGCAACTTATAGTACTTTTCGTATATTTTTTGAATATTTAAATTTAAATTTTAAAATTAAATTAAATTATTAATTTAATATTTTAAAATTTAATCAAATTAATTTTAAAAAAGATAAACATGAAAGGTATTTTGAAGGAGAGGAAGTAATAAAGAAGAATGTAGCATTCAAGTTTGGTAAAGAAAAGCCTTACAAGGATAATCATTACAATATCTCCATTTTCTTAAGTATTCTCTCTTATAATAAGTGTCATCTTAATAAAAAATAATTATTCCAAAATAAGTATTATCTTAAAAATTCAAGACATATAATAATTACTTTTTTCCTATTATATTCTTAGATAAAAATTGGCAAACTCTCTATTTAAGAAATATTTATTGACAAATTCTCTCTATTCAAGACATAAATCATTACTATTCATGCATACTTTAATTAAAAGGGAAAAGTAATCTATTTTTATTTAACATGGATAGTTTGGTAAACTTTTTATTGCATTATTGATTTTTTAATTTGTGTGTTTTTTTTACTAAGATGACATTTATTATGAGAAGGAGGGGTATATGTTAAACACCAACATAAAAACACTTGGTATGTATTTCTTGATCTGATACATGCATTGGGTGAATGCAAATGATCGCTGAATCGTTGATATTTCTTTCTTTATTTTTAATTATCTGGACTTGTCGGCAGTATGGGTATATATCTCAGATGGTAGAGCGCTCGCTTTACCATGCGAGAGGTAACGGGATCGATGTCCCGCAGTTCCGTAGTTTTGCTGCCATACTTTTTGCTTCTATTAGGCCCTACTGAAAATTGGTCCAATTGACAACCGGACATAGTAGTGAAGCCCATCGAACCAAAGCCTGGACCAAAAAAAGAAGAAATTACAAGTAATTGCACGGTGCCCTTCAAATGGACTGCTATTTAATTTTTTCCTATCAAAACTGAAATTATGCCTATAAAGGCATAAGTTGGCAAAAATTAAAGACCAGCTCATTTGAAGGGAAAAAATTAAAGACCAGCACAAAATAGGGCCAAAACTGTAAACTAACTACTTTTCGGCCCTATCAAATTAAATCATGGTTTCCCGTACTCTTTTTAGCATCTTCTTCTCTCCTTTTTTTGTGGCTAGTTAAGTATGTCAATGGCTCTCATAACTACCAGTGTCACCCTACCAGTGTGTAAAACGAGGAGGAAGAGGATAAATGATAATACAACAACAACATATCTAGTGTAATCTCACACAGTAGAGTTTGGAGAGGGTAAAATGTACACATACCTTAACTCTACCTTTGTGGGGAGAGAGGTTGTTTTTTATAGACCCTTGACTAAAATTATTGATAGAAATTAAAATTATTGACACCAATAAATTGTTAAAATGTTTATCATGTTTTCCAAAAGGAAAGTTGTAGTGTCATTGTCATGGTAAATGGATTTTGTGGTATCCTTTGTGAGATCAACAGGGTGGAGCTGGAGTATAGCTTATGGATTCAATGGAACAACTCTGTATTTGTCTTAAGAAATTCGTTGAATATGTATAAATTATTAATTTTTAGTAACTTAAAAGAACTATAATCCCGGATGAATAGATTTCAAATCCTGGCGCCTCTGAAGATCAACTTCAACATTTACTTCCTCTGCGGCTCTCTAGTACTACAATTAGTATCATTCTAGTAACTAGGACAAAGAAGAAGAAAAATGATTAATACGCTCATAGAGATAAGAATTTGACTAGTTTAATTTTCATATATCTTGTTTTTCGATTTTTCAACTCAAAAAAGATCGAGCCGCCGTCCTTGAATTTGTCTTTCTGAGCAAAAGGAGAATATACAATATGACAATAGACGACTTTGATTTGATCTGTATATAGCAAGTATACGTACGTGTACGCATATTTTTTCAATCTACGTTCATAATTGAGTTTTCAAAAATAGACGCACATTAAATTTGTACCACTTGTCACTAAAGAATAGTAAATATAGTAGTAGACTAGTAGTATAAACTAGTCCGTATCAAAACATATCATCATAAAAATGATTTTTTGGATTTAACTCGGCCCCAAAGACGAGAATTGCTTAGACTAATAACGTTTTGTTTTTTTCCTCAAACAATGTAGGACATTTAACAAACTCGGCACATTTATGTGGTGAGATTGATCAAAACCATATAAAAAGAGCAACAACTCATTTTCTAAATAAACTAATGTGCATCATTATTTAATTAACACCCTCGCACACTCAATCCTGGACATATGCAACGTGAGTAACATAACATGATGATCAAATGTTTAGTAAACGAAGAATATATATGGCCTGCTAAGTAAGCAAGCTACCTTGTAAAAATCGAGGAAACTAAAGAACATCTTGTAGAAGGAACGAAGTCTTACGGCACGATTAGTATATATATCTTTGAGTTTTCTTTATCCCTCATGGAAAAAGGGAATGATATATGATACGCTATACTTGATCGTTTACTCAAATGTACGTAAGTCAACATATATAGCTCCATGTATATGCTTGTTGGTGTTAGAACCAATCAATAAAATAATGGTGAGCATAGGGTGATGAACACACCAGTTGTTGTGCATAACGTGAATAAGGTGGTTTTTTCTGTAGTATCTCTATCTGGCTTTTTATTAGCTTATAAAGTGTTATCTACACCTAATCAATAAATAGAGATATGGAGAGAGGGGACAACTTTGTCACATATCTTTCTTTGATTGAGTTTGACTTCGAAGTCATCTTAATGATACATATTTGATGGACCTTGATCATAATTCAATCATAAAAACTAACTCATATATACTAAGTGATCAAGATCGTATAACGATCGAGATAACATCATGTTTCCTCAATCAATGTGATACACAAAACATATTGAAACAATTAATTAGGAGAACATTTGATCCAACAACAACACCATAGCCATTGCAAAACCAGAATCAAATCCTGGCATTACAACTAACACAAAAACTTCTAATCCAAATGTTACACCACCAGTTACTGCTTGCTTCTTCCTTATTTCTGCCACCACATTTCTTGATTTTGCGTCCAACACTTTGCATGTTCTGTTTGCATATGACCCTTCAATAATATAAGAATATCTCTTGTCGGATATTCCATGATAATAAACGTGTGCAAGTACGTTGATGTTACTCTGTAAAATCTTCATTTGTTTCTTTACACAGAATATGGGTTTCTTTCTTGACGATGATGTCTTGTTGCTGGTGGTGTAATCATGTTCCCCAAGTACTTCTCCTTCATATATGAACCAATTGTTGTCTACTATCCTTAGCTTCTGTTAAATCACCCAGGAAAAAAAAGACAAACTTAGTCACTCTTTATCATGCTCACAAAAGCTCGTTACGTCCTTTACAATTATTTATTCGTAGTTACCTTTTTAGCTGACTTGATGTTTAAATTTTTTAATACTATTAGGTTGTACGAAATATATATAACCACAAATATATGACGTGTTACTATAACTTTGAGAATAGAGTTTGATGTGTAAAAAAAATTAAGTTACTTTTATCTATTAATATCCTTTGATCAACTTATATAGTGAATTATTTTACAACGACTGTATAAATAACTTAAATTCTTTAAAAAAAAAAAGACAAATCACATATTAGAACATATAAAAAATTATTTAAATTTTATGCATTGTCAGTATAAGAAATTTTTACACCACTGGATCACCTTTACTTGTTATAGTAGGTAATTTATCTTATTTTTGAGATTACAAATTTTATATTTAAGAAAAATTACTGTAGATATCTTTTGAGTGGCTTATTAATGCTGATAATGTAATTATTTTTTACACTAACATTTATATAACTTAAATTCATTAATCAAATATATTAATAGTGTTCTTAAATGAAAAAAAGGAGAGAAGAAAATCAAGTCTATAACATACAGTAGTTGTTATTAGGAAAAGAGTCAACCTAGGTTGTTTATAGTATTTGTTATGGTTGTTAAAATGGTTTTATCTTATGGTCAATATCTTGTAACGTCAGTCACGTAGGGGGAAAAATTACAATTATTAAGCGGCAGCCGCAAAGCATAAAACTGGAAATGAATTAGTATTTGATCGTACGTTTATATATCTTCAATGAAATGTTAGATAAATTAAATCACCAAGTAAGTATTTTTACAGAGAGAAAAAAACACCATAAAAATTGCGTAGTGTTTATAATAATTACCTTATGACGACATATGGTGAGAATGGGTTTTCCAGAACCATCCATAAGTATAGTTTGATCACGGCGGCCGGAATAATTATCAACTCTATAGACCAAATTTCCATCAGAACCAATAACTGTAAATCCTTTACAACTGAAAATAAGTGATTTTCTCCATACTGTTAAAGATGTACATGTTGATGATGATGAAGAAGGAGATGTTACTAATTCTCTGCAGTTAGTACTGTTGTTCAAATCTTGTAATTGATCTTGATGATTGACTGATCTGAAACTCATTGATTTTAAGAAGAGAAGCATATTTCTTCTTTTCAAGATCTATATATTACTAATTGTTTTTGTTTGTGGTTTGGAACTTTTTGGACCTTTTTGGCTAACGTAAGATAGGAAGATCTTGGGAAGAAATGAGATATTTATAGATGCGATATTGATTTTTTATTATTGTTGTTGTTATTGTTATTGTATAGTACTCTCTCGTTCATTTTTACTTATTATATTTTAATTTGACACACCTATTAAGGATTCAAAAATAGAATAATAATTTTACTATATCACTCTAGTTATGGCTAAGTAACTCAATGATTAAAATAAATAAAACATACTTCAAAAGTTATACAATCACTAAAAAAATTTTGAACTTGTCAATCAATAATAAATGATAAGGATAAATAAATTGATATAAAATGATAAATTATCTCTTAATTTTTTAAAGTGGATAAATAAAATTAAACAGTTATTTTTAAAATAGTGGACAAGTAAAACTGGACGGAGGGATTATTTACTAATTATTAATAATTTGATGGTTTGTTTGTAAAGAGGGAGACAGATAATATATGTGATATGTGGCTTTTGGACATTGGTCGAGGCAGTATAATTTATTCTCCAACACAAATTCCAAAAGAAACCACGTCCTTACATTTACCTAACTCTATGTCCCATGCATTTGATGACTTTCAAAGCCAGGCCAATTAGTTCTGCTGGAGGAATTTTCTTTTCGACTTAATTTTAATTCTTTTCTTGATATTATATATCTCTACACTTTCATTTAAATTAGTTAGAAGTAATTGTTCATGATAAGTGTGAGTTTTAGGAAATTTGGTCAATAACTTGTTATATTAAATTAAATTATTTGTAAAAACTATTTATCATGTTCGTGTATATGTAACTTAAAATCCTCTTTTTATTAGCTTAAGGGTGTGTTTGGTATGAAAGAAAATGTTTTTTTTAAAAAGTATGTAGTGTTCTTACTTATTTTTTAGTGTTTAGTTGTAAGTAAGCAAAAAATATTACTCCCTCCATATCAAAATGATTGTCTGATTTTGACTTAACACAAAATTTAAGAAAGTAAAGAAATTTTTTGTATTTTGTGGTCCTAAATTAAAGATGTGTTGAATGTACAAATATGATCTTTAATTTTGTTGGTCTTAACATGTCATGTGAAAAAGTTAAAATGAAAGAGTTACCAAGAAAAGAAAGAGACATTATTTTTTAAACGAACTAAAAAGAAAAGTAAAAAAAATATTTTAAAATGGAGTGAGGTATCTAAAACATTTATATAGTACAATTTAAGCAAATACTAATCAAAAGTGGGGATTTGAGGGATATGTTAGGTTTTTTTTTGGTTTGGGGTACAAGCGGTGGAGCATGTGATTTAATTCGATGCAAAGCGAAGAATCTTATCCGGGCTTGACATACCGCGAATCCTCCGGAAAGAAAGGGTGCCGGGGGATATTTTGGAGGTAAATAGGTAACCACTGATATAGAATATTAATAACTTATTATTTTTACTTATATCCTGATTTTTAATTAGTTTGTTTTCTTAGTGAAAGCATTTTGAACCACCAAATATGTAGGGGTAAAAAAGAAACTACATTCAAACTCTGATGACTATCGGAAGATGTGCCACGTGTGTGATTAAGTGAATTGAATTATGAGCTAGATTCCTTATTGTTTGTCATTTTGCTTGGTTTATTTTTTTTAATAATATTATTTTTGGTCTCCTAAATGAGAGTTAGGAACTTCGATTAGCGTTATCTCTTGTTAATAAGAGACAAAAGAAAGAACCAGAAATTCTGGAATGTGGGTTATCAAATTTTGAGACATTGCCAGTACGGCCGCTCTTCCTTTTTGACATTAATTTGCACGAATTTTATGTGTTCAAATTAACTACATTTCCTCTTAAATTTTGTTGCTACTGTTTATATAAACAAATTGCTTGAAAAAAATAGTTCGAAAGTAATTAACAATCGGGTAATAAGATGTTTTGTTAGAATATTATGAAATAATATTATGATTATGTATTAATATAGTATCATGTTATATATGGTAGGTACTAAAATGTTAATTAGGAATATTATGTTAATTAGGTAGAAAATTATTAGGAATTGATTAGAAAGATTAGGCATGATTGACTCTTCCTAATTGATGTATATGGTGTATATATTGAACCCTTGAAGGATGAATATAGTGAGGTAAAAAATATTTTCAAAGTCTTACATGGTATCAAAGCTTAGGGAAATATCCAAAATTAGTTTAATTTCTTTCAAATTTTCGGTTATCTTCCTCCCTAGAAACCCTAGTGGCCGAAAAATTTCTTCGTTTTTTTACTCCATTATTGATTATCCTTCATCACAACCAATTATGTCTGAAACCAAATCATCCTTTCACCATGCCCTTGCTGTCTCAAACATCAAAACACATGTTTCCATCAAACTAGAAATGAAAACCGTTCATTATGCGACTTGGGCGAAATTATTCAAAATATGTTATCGTGCTCACAAAGTTCTTCATCATATAATTCCTCCAAAAGATGGTACAGGGAAAGACATAACAAATAATGCAGACAAGGAATTATGGGATACACTTGATGCCACAGTCCTTGGTTGGATTTATGCAACAATCTCCATTGACTTGTTGCATACGATAATGGAACCGGATTCCACAGCCATGGCGGCGTGGGAACGCTTGTGAGATATATTTTTCAAGATAACCAAAACTCTCGCGCTGTTTCATTGGAACATGAGTTCTCAACCATTGACATGGCGGATTTCCCTAATGTTTCTACATATTGTCGACGCCTCAAAGTGTTGGCCGATCAATTACGAAACGTTGGTTCAACGGTTACTAATAACCGGTTAGTCTTGCAATTGATCGCCGGTCTCACCGACGCATATAACGGCGTGGAAAATCTAATCCATCAAAGTAATCCTCTACCACAATTTTATCAAGTAAGGCCCATGCTTGTACTTGAAGAATCGGGCTTGGTGAAAAAGGCCTCAACTACTTCAAATTCCGTCATGCTTGCCACTCCTTCACATGATGGTAATTTTTTTGAACCTTCTCAACAAAATAAGGGACAAAAATGACGTCATAACAATAAAAATAAGGGTAAAAATCGCAGAAATAACAAAGGTGGAGGCCACCGAAATTCCGGTGGCGGCGGTAATGGCGGCAACACCAACTCCGGTGGTGAGCGATTAAGCGCGACAACACGGCGGCGGTGGTCGAAGCGGCGGCGGCGGCAAGAGCGGCGGGCGATGCGACAACCCATCGGCTGGCAGTGGCCTTGGGCTATACCACCCAGCCCAGCCCTAACAGGCAATTAGGCCAGGCAGCTCCCAACGCCCCCTGGTCAGCCTCAACAAAATAGCGGGCAATATCTAATTAACTGGCAGTAGCAAGAACAGGCCCAGCAGGACAATCTCAGCATTCACCGTCTTCCAGCTTCGACTGCGGGAGTGTTAGAATATTATGAAATAATATTATGATTATATATTAATGTTGTATCATGTTATATATGATAGGTAGTAAAATGTTAATTAGGAATATTATGTTAATTAGGTAGAAGATTATTAGGAATTGATTAGGAAGATTAGGCATGATTGACTTTTCCTAATTAATGTATATGATGTATATATTGAACTTTTGAAGGATGAATATAGTGAGGAAAATATTTTTAAAGTATTACATGTTTGTCATGAAAAGTAGGAACATAGACCATAAAGTCTTCTCTTTTGATTTTCTAAAATTTGCACAAATGATGATCAATTTAGTCCGCTTGTTTGGAAGTACTCCACGATTCTTTTCATCAGTCCTTTAAATAAAAGGAGTTCAATATATTTGTCACTTTAAAAATCAGAACACATTAAATTCTTTTTTAAATTTTATTCTTATTGGTGAAGATATATAATTAAATAATAAATAAAAGTGGGTGTCTCAGTAATAACTTAAATTTTTAAATGAGATGGTCACTCAATAATATACTATAGGATCGTGTTGAAGACATATTTAAGTAAATAAAACTGTATTTTCTCTAACCATGTAAGCTTGCAAATGAAAATGATCACTACTTCAGTATCCACTACTCCAAAAAGACAAATAATTATTAATTAATCAATTGTGTAAGAGATAATTAATAAAATTTAATGTTAGTATTACATAATTTTTTTAATGCGCGTGCCAAATTTTTAAAGGACAATATAAAGGACCAAGGAGAATATATACTTTTCCTAAGTTTTAAGTCCCTGTTTATTTTTTGCTTATTTATTTTCCTGGTCACGCAGGAGGTTGATGACTATACCAAGCAATTCGAGAAGAATTAGGACTCTAAAACTATGTTATTAATTGCATTTTTAATAAATTGAAGTCCTGATTTTAATGCATGGGGCAGATAAGGTAGGGGGACATTATTACACTGTACCAGTACCAGTCACGTTATATTCCAGGAAAATATTTATGTGGGTCAGAATATTTATAAGTAGGCGGTAAGAGCCTATTTGGATTTGCTTATGGTAAGTGTTTTTAAGTCAAAATAACTTTTAAGTATTTTTTTAGAGTTTGGATAAAATGAAACCTCAAACCCATTAACAAATAGATGTACTCAATTTACTCATATAAGTCATAATCGTGGAAGCATACCTAGCCAAAGAGTTGAACTACAACTTTTAAACACTTATTTTTTACCAAAATAATAAAAATAAGTTAGCATAAGCTAGAATTTTTAACTTACAACTTTTTAATTTATAAATTAAAAGTCATAAATTCATCCAAACGAGCTCTAAGACTCTTCGGATAAGCATGCAGCACGAGAAATTCCTCTTACAATATACTCCTATAATAACTAAGTTACAAAAACACGTAGTTCATGTCTATTTTTCTTACTTTAATAGTTTAATTTATACATGGAACTAAACTGAGTTTTGATAACTTTTTTTCCTGCATTTTCGATTTGACGTGATTTCTTTCGTTAGTCAACACTCAAATCTTTGAAAAAATTTCCGGAAATGGATATGCACTTTGAGTTGTAGTCCCAATCTAAAAAATAATAGTGATTGGAATAATCCAAAATTTTATATGTATCTGTATTGAACTATCTATGTGATTATTTCATTTAAAATTTTTGGATTACTCCAATCACTAACTCTAATTTTGTGACGGATTCGTTTGTCACAAATTTTGTTCACTTTGATGAATCTCTCATAAAATTATCATAAAACAAAAAAATTGTAATAAATTTTTCCATCACAAGTTTCCTTTTTTTAGTAAAGTTTAAAGCTGAGAGCATATTGTTAATAAAATATTTTATTATATCATGTCTTAACCTAAAGATTTAACCTAACTGATAAAGCACGCTTTTAATTATATGCTTATATTATGTTCTTACTGTAAACGTGTACAAGTATAACACTACAATTTCTATCTATAATTATAATATATTTCATATATTGTAAATATATTTAGTGATAGATAATTATGGTAAACTAGGATTCCTCTTGTATTGTGACTAGGATTCCTCTTATATTAGGATTGTATATTGTACACTATATATATTGATATTAATGAGAAAGACTCCCTAAGGGAGATTAATATATCTTACTCTTACGACCTTTTTAGATAATACATTATACTCAATGTGAGACATTATATAACTCACGAACCCTCCTGGCATTTGATCCTATTTTAGAGTTCAGACAGAGATTAAAATGCATGACACAAATACGAGAGAAACTCATGATTTTCAGGCACCATATACATTAAATTAATTTATTTGATGTGTAATATTAAATTATATGGGAGATATTTCAAAGATGTGGCTGTCCCTACGATAGCATCCCTTTTAACTTTCCGTAACAAAGTGCATGTCTTGCTTCTGCGGCTGCAGCTTTCCATTTTATTCACGTCTCTTCTTTAATGCACAAATATATATATAGAGCCAAGACAAAAATTTGAGTCCAATATTTTCCTTTTTCTTTGACAAGTATTTCTCCTACTGTTGAAAATGTAGCAAGGTTCGTAAAAGAGATTGTAAATAAAGTGTAATAGAAACACTAGCAATCAATTATTTGTCAAATCTCAACAACTAATGGAAACACTCTTTGAAGAATTAGAGATCGAATCCAGAATTTTCATTTGAAAAATTAAAATATAAAGAATTAAATATACGAAGATCAAGTCAAGTGAATTCAACATCTAATATATATATATATATATATATATATATATGCATACATCTTGTATATAGTGTAAATTTTTTCTGAAGATAATTTAGATGAACCCTCGTACACCCCCTAGCTAGTTCAGCTGATGGAGCGGATACACATTTATCGTATGGGTTTAGCAAAACCCACTAACTTTATATATTAAATATATATACATACATACATCTTATATATATATTGTAAATTTTTTACGAAGATAATTTAGATGAACCCTCGTGCACCCCTAGCTAGCTCTGCTAGAGCAGGTACACATTTATCGTAACGGATTTAGCAAAACCAACTAACTTTAGCACAATCAGATTGTATATAGAAATTCCACAACTAGTACCAATAACATAAATGGGCTAAGGATTTGGTGGCAAGTAAGAAATCACCGGATCGGAACACGTAAACTTTAAAAATCGGATCTAGACCTATGGAAACATGCATTACTACTCTAAAAAGGAGGAAGATAATAAAAGAAGCACCCCCCCCCTTGCGTTATATATGTCACAAAAAACTTTGCTATAGGGAAATATTTGCAAATCTTAAA
Organism: Anisodus acutangulus; assembly: GCA_029783415.1. Taxonomy (NCBI): domain Eukaryota; kingdom Viridiplantae; phylum Streptophyta; class Magnoliopsida; order Solanales; family Solanaceae; genus Anisodus; species Anisodus acutangulus. The sequence goes on from CM056496.1 coordinate 55,067,758, forward strand.
TGAATAGACTAATATATTAATTTAATTGATCCTTATCAATTATCACATATATTATAGTATTGCTGGTCGTAACGGTATGCTCTTGATGCTTTGTAGGTAGCGACACCAACCAAGATTTGCTTGCTCCCTAGGACGATAAATTATTATGTTCATGTGTGTATTATTTTATGTGTTTTATGTAATTACTCTACATTTTTGAAATAATTAGTTAAGATATAATTAACAGTGAGAGTCAAAACTAGATTGGTGAAGAAAGTCTTAGATTGTTCTTACAACTAACTAAAGAAAAAAATACACTAATTTATTTCTCTCACTTTAACTCGTATATGGAAGGAAAATATTTTTTCTTTTAAGTATAATTCTTTTATTTACTCTTCAGTAGGGGTGTCAAATGAGTAAATTGCATCTAGATTTGATAAACAATACTCAACCCGTTTCAAAATATGTTAGTGTCAGCACGAGTTGGTCAAACATTTCAGGTATGGTAGTGGATCATAACTCGACCCCCTCGAGCTCAACTTAAATTAACTACTTATAAAAACAATTTCTAATATTTATAATTGGGCATTCAGTTTATTAATTTATTAATTTTTTTCTCACTCTCTATCCATTTATCCTTATTTTTAATTTTAGTTTTTAGCTAGAAATTTGAGTAACTAACCGAATGCACAATTTAGCATTAGCTTTAAACAGTGTGTTGTGAGTCAACCTATTTGCTTAGTATTTCAGCTCAAAACTTTTGACTGAAGGTGTAATTTGGGCTCCCATTGAAAATTATACTATCATTTACGTACTTATCAATTCTTCACTTTTGATGATGATTTGGAAATGCCTGTAAACTTAGACTATAATTAACACCTATAGCCTCAAGTACTCTTCAATCAAATTAATCCTGCAAGCATAGCTGTTAAGTTCCTTCTGGATATAGAAATGCCCTTTCATGGCAGATAATTCAAAGGAATAAGTGATGGAATATAGGTATAAACAGCGGAATCAAATATTCAGGATTAAACTTGCATGTACTATAGACAACAAATAATCACATATTTTAATCAAACATAAATCGATACTTATCTTTTGAAGCTTGAATGCGACCACAAATTGAACCTTCAAGCATCCACACGATCGTCTTTCAGTTCCGCGGTCTGCAGTCTGCTATGTAACCTTAGTATTCTATGAACAAAGAATATTCGTGTGAGCAAGTATTACGATTCAGGAAAAAAGATCTCATTCTTAGGGGTGAAAATCATTCTATTTATAATCACGTTTTAGGGTGTCAACCCTAGTCCAAAATGTGTGGGCTTGCTTTTCCCCCAAGAGTATTATTTTTCTAGTTCAAGAATAATTAGGCATAGCAGGGACTACAGATTTAATAACGAGGTTTTCAATTATGGTATTAATTCGGAATATGAATGAATTAAACCGACCACAATAAATTATAATTTATTTCACTAAAAAGTTATAATTGCACTCCTCAGTTTAATTTCAAAATCTTTCATTAAATCTTATTTAACTCCTCATTTTAAGATTACCGATATCAATCAATTAAATTAAATTACTGTCAATTTAATTCATTGACTAATTAATTTCTTTATACTTCCGCTTAACTTATTTCATGTGACGGATACAAAATCCACCTGCATGGTTTTCACATAAAAACTTATAAGCATCTATAAAGGGGTATCGTCAATCTCAAAGTCGAGACATGGAGTCTATCAACTAATTATTATTTCTCAAATGTTATTTGTTACTATCTAACCTATCAGATACATTGACTCACAATAGAGTCGTATCCTTTGATAAATCAAAATCACATTGATAATAATAATCATATCAAGATTAAGAGTACAAGTACATATAATGAACTAGAGAGATTGTTTTACATATTCAGTACAAAAACACTTATCTCTACTTGGTCCGTTCAATACATACAAATGTACTAGCATAAGAAGTCGGAACTATATCATTTTCATAATAAAAATACATTATCTTTGATCTTGTGTTGCAATCATACCGACAACTTTGTCCAATTTCCATCTTAGATTGTGAACATAAACTCTATACTTATAATAACCGATGATTTAATCTTTCGTGTGTAAGCTAAACTCTATACACTAAATAATCTACTATATAAGTAAAGGACACACATATTAATACATGATCTATTTAATTTTTTATTAAAAATTGAATAAATAATTATTCTATAATAAATACTATATCTAACCACATGGTTAATATTATATATCCCAACAATCTCTCACTTAGACTTTTAACCATAAAAATTGTTAGAACCTACCATATCTAAACGCATGATTAATGGTACATACCCCAACAATCTACCACTTAGACTCTTAACCATGCATCTACAACTTTCACATGTATTCCTTTTGCACGACTATCAAAAGTCTTAGCCAATAAGCTCTTTGCAAAATAAAAAAACTTGTCAAGTTATTTTCTAATGCAACTTCATTAGTAGTGCTTCGTCATAATTGATCGGTCGTGTACTAAGATCTTTGGGGATTCTATCATGAAATTATCTCAAAATTGTATTTCTTTTCAGGGATCCTATTATGAAACTCTCCCAAAAATATACACCGAACCGATATTGGTTATTATTCTCCCACTACGACTAAGTACTACTACTATTATAGTTACACTATCACGTTCATGAGTCTTAATATTTTCATCTTTGCCTTTTCTTTTTTCAACATCATTCCCACTACTTAGAGGTAGTGTATTTTCTTAAGTCTTATAACATTTCTCCCACTACTTAAATGGAATGGAACGTCAATCCTGACTTGTCGGTTAGATGTTCTTGAACTTCTAAATTTTCAGATGACTTTTTAGTTATTTCTTTGCTCAGTTCCTGTAAAATTAGTTTACTTCTAGGAACATGATTTATTAAATAGTCCTTTCCTAGAAATCTGACATTTGTGTTAAAAATTATCTTACTTTCTTTAGGATAGTAAAATAAACCTCCTTTCATTTCCTTTTGAATATCCAATAAACATGCACACATCCATTCTTAATTCATACTTATCTGTTTTTCCTTTGAACACATGTACTAGATAACCTCATATCCGAACATATTGCAGATATGATTTACATCCAATCCATTGTTCTATAGGTATCAAAGATACTAACTTAGAAGGAATTAAATTAAGAATGTAATTTTGCCGTTTCTAAAGCATATTCCAAAATGAAAAAAAATAAATACGAATAAGTCAATCGTTAATCTTACCACTTCATAAGAGTCATATTTCTTTTCTCTTCTACACCAATCTATTGTTGTATACTTGGTGTAGACAATTGAAATGCAATTCTCTATCTGATAAATAACTAATGAACTCTGCAAAGAGGTACTAGCTACCATGATCAAATAGCAATGACTTAATATATTTTTCATGACACTTTTCATTTTCGCCTATAAAATCTTAAATTTTTAAAACATTCAGACTTATAGAGCATCAAATAAATACATTCATATCATGAGTAATCTTCTATGAATGTCACATAATACTCAAAATCATCTCTTGCCTTGAAGTTCATTATACCACACCAATCATAATTGATTAGCTTGACTTATCATTAGCGCTATTTTCTTTTAAGAAAAAAAGTCTTTAGTCATTTTTCCTTCTAAATAGGACTCACAAGTTGGTAGTGCCTTCACTTTCAATGAATCCTAATCCTTTGACCAACTTCAAAATCACATTCAGATTAAAATGACCTAGACACAAGTGCCACAGATAAGTTCATTATTTTTTTTTAAATCTCTTATGGAACAGACTAACATTGTTCAGTTCAGAAGAGATATTAATTACAAGGTGTCCACAAAACAATGTACCACAAAAGATAAAGTGTTTATCAAATTCAATAACAATAGAGTTACAAGAAAAAAATTAATTATACATCTCTTGTTTGATTAGTAATTGATAATAAATTCTTTCTAACAGAAGGTACATACAATGTTTTTTTTAATTAATGTCTTATCTCTATCAGAAGAAATTCTTGATTCGTAAGTGGATTGGATGAAGTCTACTGAAAATTTAAGATATAATCATTAAATAGATCATTAGTTATGTAGTATAAGAATAATAAAATTCAAAACACACATCACACATACAACCATGCATACTGAATAGTTAGATTCGATAGAAAAACTTAACTATTCATGCAAACTTTATGAGTCTTGCCAGATAAATTATCTCATAAATTAAAACAAGACCAACTCTGATGGAGAGTAAACTGATAATTTAAGTTAGGTAAATATCACTTTTAATAAACCCTAGTTTCATTGCACCAACGTGTAACTCAGTTGGAGAGTCAAGACAAACTATCAATTAACTAGGGACTAAAACACAATAATCAACCATAATGAATTTATCTGATGGGCAAGAAGACCTATGTCAACATATAAACTCATTATATCACTGTTACATACAATGGAGACCATAAAGAATGAACCCTACCACTATTGTTGGACGAAATAAAACTTTTATCTAACAAAAAGATTTTCACAAAACAGAAAATTGCCAAAACCCCCCATCTAAACGACCCTGGATGGCCAAAAAAGGCACCAGATCACGAGTAAAGCTCGTATGTATTGCTCACTACATCATTTTTGATGAACCTATCAAATTTCCGATCAATCGGAGTTCGTCAAAAATCAAAATTCCGAAACCATGACCAATTCAGATAAAAATATATATATTTTTAGCCAAAATAAGATTTTAAAAATATATACATTTGTTCAGTAATTCTTATCACATATCATCATTAGCGTACTAATATGTATGAATCAAGAACAATGAACAAAAATTTTAAAATATGTTTACATAATCTCAGTTCTGTTTTCAGAAAATCAACATGTTTATGTAATTATTGAATATATAATACATCACATAGATACTCATGCATCTTGAACAATAAATTTCAATAGAAAAGAACAATTCATGCAACATATATATGTGATGTCAAATATTCACTTCAATAAATGTAAGACTAGTACTAACTTAGATGGAGAGTATACTCTTAATTTAAGCCAATTGAATATCATTGTCATTATCTCTAGTTACATTGATCCAACATGTAACTCAGACAGAGAGTTAATACAAATTATCAATAACTAGTGATAACCCATAATAAATTCATCCGATATGGAGGAAGACCTAAAGTCAACACATAAATTTACTATTTCACTAGTATTTAGTCATTAAAATCATAGAAAGCAATTTCTATCACCACTAGATCATAACCTAGTTAATTTTTCTAAAAATTAATTTTTAGAAAATGAAAAAATGCCCAAAACACCATCTAAATAACCTAGAATCACCAAAAAATGACATAATACTGCAAAGAGTGTGTATTGCTTACTCGGTCGTTTCCGATGAGCCTACCGAATTTCAGATCAATCAGTGTTCATAAAATTTCAGATCTCTAAATATATGAGCAAATTCGAAAAATAACTTATTCAGGCGATTCAAGGAAAAAAAAAGAATATGATTTATATCATTTTCATACATCGATTCATGTTAAATCATCATGTATAATCATGTCCCAAACTTGACTTAAATAAAATCGATATAAGGAATAACATTTTTATACTTAAATCAAGTTTTAATCCGAAACTATCTAAAACTTATCTAAGCGACCTCGAAGTGCCGAAAAATGATATCACACAATGCAAAGTAGTGAGTTCACTGGGTCATTTATGATGAATTCACCAAATTTCAGATCAATCAAAGATCGGTAAGTTCATGACCGTCAAACTATGACCAAATTTTAATAGTAACTGTTTTAGTCAAAGTATAAGAATTAAAAAATCTGATTCATATTTTTATTCTCTTTCTATAAGTATCCCATGAGCATAAGGCATGTGTAATGTCCATCCTTTAGGTAAGACACGCCACACTTACTTAATTACAACAAATTGTTCTCTTGATAATACACCTGAGAATTCAAGATATTATATTTCTCCCTTTCGGGTGAAACCCTTAATATCTCTTCTCGTGAATTAATTAAGCATTACTAGTATTTAAATGTAAATATCCTTTTCAGGTAAATAAACCTTCATCACCAGTGTACATTTATTCCGGATAATTTATACATGATACATTGAGTATATTCTAATGACTCAAATAAATAAACCATTATAGTGGATCCTATTTATTAATCAGAACTCTCAATCTATATATTGATGTATTTCACGTGTATAAACTTTAAGAATTTCGAATAATTCCAAATAAACAAACCACTTTAATGGTACTATTTATTAATTATAAATTCTTAATTATACAAGTTTATATACATACAAGGAGATAGTAATACCACATGATAAAGCCATTATTACCATTCTTCGACTAAAAATAAAAATCTCAACCATGGGCAAAACTAATTAACCAGAGAAAGATTAATTTCAATAATGTGGTTGCTAACAGTAGTGTCTAATTTAAACACAAATAGGTGACATATTCTGTTTTGACTATTCATTGAAACACCAATTCTCATACAATTAGGGAATGGTATGAATGTAAAAAATTATGAAATATAACTAATGAGAGTGTTAACTTTCATAGAATCTACCAAAACTGTTGACTAATTCCATAAATTTTTGTTCAACATAGCCAATAAATGTTTCAGAACACATGACTCTTAATAAAATTGTGAGAACCAGTAGGCTACTTTAAGGAAATCTATGAAAATCACTCAAACACGCACAAGGGTTCTTATAGCCGCCGTTATCAGCAAGCTTTTCTTCACATATGATATTTCTTTCGGTCCTTAGTCTTACTAATCTCAATCATGTTTTTCAAACGTTAAAATGAATTTCGGAAAAATGTAACTATACATAATTGCACATATGTAATTGATAATTCTAGGTTATCTATTTAGATGCAAGCATGCTCTGATACCAATTAATGAAATATAGGCATAAACAACAGAAGCAAATAACCATGATTAAACTTGGATGTAATATAGACAACAAATAATCGCAGATCTTAATCAAACATAAATTGATACTTATCTCTTGAAACGTGAGTGCGACCACGAATCGAACTTTCAATCATCTATGCGATCTTCTTTTAATTTCGCGATCTGCAGTCTTCTGCTATGTAACCTCAGTATTCTATGAATAAAGAATACTTGTGTGGGCAAGTATTACGGCTCAGGAAAAATGTCTCATTCTTAGGGCTGAAAACATTCTATTTATAATCATGTGTTTAGGGTGTAAATCCTAGTCCAAACGTGTGAGCTTGCTTTTTCTTCAAGAATATTATTTTTCAAATTCAAGAATAATTAGGCATAGCAGGGACCACAAATTTTATAACGAGGCTTCCAATTGTGGTATTAATTCGGAATATGAATGAATTAATCCTACCATAATAAATTATAGTTTATTCCACTAAAACTGTAATTACACTCCTCAGTTTAATTTCAAAATCTTTCATTAAATCTTATTTAACTACACATGTTATGATTACAGATACCAATCAATCAAATTAAATTACTGATAATTTAGTTCATTGACTAATTAAATCCTTTATACTTCCGCTTAACTTATTTCATGTGACAGATACAAAATTCACCTGCAGGGTTTTTCACATGAAAACTTATAAGCATCCATAAAGGGGTATCATCAATCTCAAAGTCGAGAACTAATTATTATTTCTCAAATGTTATTTGTTATTATCTAACCTATCAGATACATTGACTCACAATAGAGTCCTACCTATTGATAAATCAAAATAATAAATAAATCACATTGATCATAATAATCATATCAAGATTAAGAGTATAAGTACATTTAATGAACTAGAAAGGTTATTTTACATATTCAGTACAATAACACTTATCTCTACTTGGTCCGTTCAATACATACAAATGTACTAGCACAAGAATTCGGAACTATACCGTTCCCATAATGAAGATACATTATATTTAATCTTGTGCTACAATCATACCGATAATTTTGTCCAATTTCATCTTAGATTATGAACATGAACTTTATACTTATAAGAACCGATGATTTAATCTTCAATGTATAAGCTAAACTCTATGCACTAAATCATCTACTATATAAGTAAATGACATACATACTAATACGTGATCTATTTATTCTTTATTAAAAATTGAATAAACAATTATTCTATAATAAATACTATATTCAAACACATGATTAATATTATATATCCCAACAATCTTTAACCTAGACTTTTAACTATGATAATTGTTAAAGCATACCATATCTAAACACATAATTAATGATATATACCCTCGACAATAAATGGCTAAATCGCCGCCCCTTCTCTTTCCTAATAAAAGGTGCATGCCTACTTTTCTCTTTTTTTTCTTCTTCTTTTTGATCTAATCATCTGTACTATTCGGTATTCACCAAAATTCGTACCTCATGATAAGATTAATTCAAGAGGCACTCTTTATAAGAAATTTCTTCATTTGTGGGGGCACAAATTGAGACATTTGATATAGTAATTGAGTTAAAATTTTCACTAAAAAGATTTAAATTATAAAAAAATAAATACATGAAAAATCTAAAAGAATTTAACATCTACATATATGTAAATTTAATTTTAATATTATAAATACAGTACTCATAATTTAATGAGAAAAGAGGTTTAGATATTGAGCTTCTAGCTCCACCCTAAGTGGAGGATAGATGATAGATCCCTTACCCCACGCGTCCGCCTTGTATGATGTATCCATCGCAAATTTGCTGCTATATGCATTTTCTTGTTTAATAAAATCTTGAAAAAAAAAGTTTAATAATTTATAGCACAATATCTCTAATGATCTAAGCACAAATTGATCCGATCCGGCCCTTTCATATACATCACTCAGTATCAATGTTTATGTTGCTTTATAGGTGGCAACAACGACTAAGATTTGCTTGCTCCCTAGGGTGCTGAGATATGCAATGTGTATATTATTTTATGTGTTCTATTACGTAATTTTCCCAACATCCTTTGGAAATAATTGGTGAAAAAATGTAAAAATTACGTAACTGGTAAAGAAAGTCCAAGATTTATCATTTCGGCATATAAATAATTTTTTATTTTTATTTTTCATTCGGTGTTCGGTACCCGCTTCTTAGATTCGTATCATATGAGGTTCATTAACACTTAAAGCTTGGGGCTCCCCCAATAGTTCCTGCCAAAATCATATGTCAAATTCCGTATAACTAGCATTGTTGGGCACTCAAATTCTTTAACAAATGGATAATAAAAAATCAATTCATCCATAGAATTATGAAATTGAGAGCAACTCAAATAACGAGTCATAATATTACATAATTACTAATTGAGAACACTGAAAGGATAAATATCATTTGACATCATTTTAAAAATATATAGCTAGACAACTAAAATTTATATCTTCACTTTCTATTAGTCTTAATATCTTTACATGACTAGAATCCAATGCTTCTAGTTAATTAAGAATGAACGAGTTTTATTCATTCCACTACCATTTTTGGCAAAGTTGCATTATCTACATCTCATAAAATTATGGCAAGAGTACACAAAAAGCGAGCGAAATATATTTACCCGTAAGTAGCTTTTTCTAGGGACAACTTAATACTATTGTATGGTCAATAGACAATAGAAAGCTAATGACCCTGATTAAAAAGAACAAGAAAACTGATGACGAATTAGGGGATAACCAATCTCCTTCTTACACAAGTACAACCTGCTATTGATTGTTACTTTAAGACACTATACTTTTTTCATTATTTAGTCTTTAAAATTATATATATTACATATAATAAGCATTATTTATATTATATAAGTATGACGTGGGAACGTTAAGAGGTACACATCAAATAATATTTCTTGGGAAGAATATGGGGAAAAGATCTCTTCAACAATGGAGAAGATTCATATCAAAGATATTTATAATAACAATTTATATTACATACACTGATAGTGTGAAGAATTATACTATCAAATCACTTAAAATATATTTATAAGTAAGTTTTTTTAGAATGTGAAATTTGTAATCTTGAAAATAAAAAATTACTTTCTACAATCGATAAATATGATCATGCCGGTGTAAATATTTTTTTACATTGGCGAGTATGTATAACTTAAACTCAACTAGTAATTACTCAAATCAAAACTATTAACAAATAAAATAGCTTTAAATTTTGTTATTTAGAGCCTTGGCTTTTGTCCAATTAACTACATGCATCAATTATGCAATGACACATAGGCTACTTTGATTTCTTACCAAACTGTAAATATGCCTTTTTTTCATCTGTCACATACAAAGATTAAGATAATCACCTTCCTTAATTAGGAAAAACGACAACCTAAAAGTATAATATAGTATTTTCCCTGCTTGTCTTTATTCATGCGATCAGATTGAACTGTCAACTACGTGCTTCAATTTGTGTGATGCTGATTTGGGTTTTTGATTGTATGTGTGATTTGGTCAAAAAGTGATATATATATATATATATATATATATATATATATATATATATATATATATAGAGAGAGAGAGAGAGAGAGAGAGAGAGAGAGGTGTTAGATGAACCGACCTATTTGAATGTGTTATGTACCAAAGTTTTCAACAAATTAGAACCATTTTTTGTCATTTTGCCTTTCCGTAACATTGACGTTCATATCTTTATTTGGTTCTTAATTATAAATTTCTTAATATAGAATCAAGATGTATTATATTCAAATAAAGGGAAGTGAAGAAAAAGTGAAACTTTAACTTTTTGCTTAACCTTTAAGTGAATCACAAATTAGATGCTAATGAGACTATAGAACCTGAACTTTTGTTTCTTCTACTTTCCTGGTTGCTTAATGAGACTAGACTAGAAGTTAATTCTTGCCGTTTAATTTTAAGTGGAAAGTATGTGGTGCTAATCATTTCTCGTCAGTGAAAAGGGCAGATATAGGTAAATCCGAAGCTTAATGTGAAAGACAAGAGTAGGCTCGAGGATTAAAATTCCGATTTTCGATCCCCTAAAGTTAGAAAGTTGATTAGACGATGTATGCGTAATTTAAAATTTTAAAATAAGTACATAGCTCAACAAGAAATTTCCTTATAAAGAACACAAGTAGATCATTTCACGTAGTTCAGAGATAAATTTGAACATTTTCCTCCCTACAAATAGCCAACAAGAGGTTACTGTTTTTTACTAATTAAACGGAAAAGAGAAAAATAATTACAAACCGAACTAGACCAAGATCTCTGCAAGAAAAACAAATTGAGAGGAAGAGGTAAATCCCCAATTTTCTATGCAATAAAGTTATCTATAACAAATCTATTTGATACAAGGAGGTAGGACTTTAAGAAACTTTTTAGTTCAAAAGAAAAAGGAATTGAACAATTAATCAAATTCCTGTTGTATCTATTTGATACCTATGCAAATTTGAGCGGAAAATGACATCTTAAATTAGATTTTTGTATCTAGATTTGCCTTTTAGGACTTAGATAAATTTAGGAAGCATATATTATACATCAAAGGCATTTTTTGCTCTAAATATCACTTTGTTTTTTTCGGTGCATGGTAAGCTTACAAAAAGAGTATATTTTAAACGTGTGAAGTTGATGAAATTATTCTTTAAAAAAGTATAGTTATAAAAATTTCCTGTTTGAAGTGTTAAAAGCCCACAACTCATAGATCATGGGCCTGCTAACCAAGGTCCAAAACGACATGGAGGAGAAAAAATTGCACAGCTTTCCTTCAAATGGGCTGGTATTTAATTTTGAGAAAAGAACAGAAATTCTCATTGCAAGCAAAAGAATTACCCGAAAAGTTCCCTTACTTTCATGCCCCCAAAATTATTTACCCGGATGCCCCAAAACTATGATCCCACCCTATCTCTTATATATCATGATGGTATCACAAATGACTTATTTCATTTTTAAAAAAAACTCATCAACCATCTATGAAACTCATATGGTGTATATAATATACTGATAGAGTATCATCGAGAATCATGTTCATTTATTAAAAAAATACAATTTCCTAAAAAAAACTTTTATGATATCACCATCTTATATACATGTATTGAGATGGTATCATGGAGAACTGCTTCAGCCCTTCAATAAGACATTCGTTAGTCCTCCATGATACCATCATGGTATATACCATATACTGGGATGATGTTATGGAGGACCGCTTTAGTTCTTCAACGGGACACTCTCTCAGTCCTTCATGATACCATCATAGTATATAAGTATACTGAGACGATATCATGAAGGAAGAATTTTGGGCGAGGGGTTATTCGGCTAAATATTTTCAGTCGGCAGGGTAGAACAACAACAACATACCTAGTGTAATCCGACAGTGGGGTCTAGTGAGGGTAGGATGTACGCAAACCTTACATCAACCTTTATGGGGTAGCCGGCTTGGAGGAAGCGAAACTAATCTATGAGGGGGAATGGCCGGCTAAATTTTTTTTTTTTTGGGTATTTTGTGTTGTTTTCTCTTTAATTTTTGCCATTCAAAATCGAACTTATGTCTAGCAGGGCATAATTTCTTAAAAAATGCGGGGCATAATTTGTGGGATATTATGATGCGAAAATATAAACTTATGCTCCGCGAAAAAATTATTTCTTTGAGGCCAAAAATTAAAGACCAGCACAAAATAGGTACAAAGTGCAAATCCGTTATCAACAAAAGATTTGCATATTATCCAGGTTCCAAACATTTTTAAGCTTAATAGAATGAAGTAATTTCACCTTATGGCCTATTTGCACAACATTATTTAACGCGTAATTACTTTTGTAAAAAGTTTTGCATCCATAACAAGTTAAGGGACTTTCAACATTAAAATCATCATTGTTTTCGTTTACCAATTTGATATGAAAAATATTTCTTTTTTTTTTATATAGTTTTTGAATTTGCAACTAATTTCATACAGTAAATTACTAGTCTAATTTACTTCTGATTCATATTTAACGGAGGAATTGCTATGACGGATAAAATGATGTCTAATTTGAAATAATTGTCCAGCCCACATATATTTAGTTCATTTACCTTGGACAAGCGACATTGGAACAAATGTTTTAAGCCCGATTTTTTTTATTGATATTGGGTTTTCAGTAGTAATGGGCTTATCAGGCCCACAATAACTTTATGTTGGGCTCTATACTATTTTGTGCTGCTCTTTAAGTTTTGTCCTTCAAATGGGCTGGTCTTTAATTTTTTCCCTTCAAAATTGAACTTATGCATATAGGGGAATAAGTTTTCATCATAATATCCACAAATTATGTAAAGAATTATTCCTCTATAGGCATAATTTCAATTTTGAAGTGAAAGAATTAAAGACCAGCCCATTTGAAGGTGAAAAAAATTAAAGTCCAGCCCATTTAAACGGCAAAAATTAAAGACCTCTCCATTTGAAGGAAAGCAATTAGCCTGTTTAGAAACTTAAAATCACTTGAATCGGCCCACATGTATATAGTCCGAAGTAATGTTATGTTGGGCCTAACGAGGGTCATCCATGTCTTAGCTTGCTATTTTTGGGTTAGTTGTCACTAATAAGCCTAGTAAAACCACAACTGAAATGATAAATTATGTTTATTATCAATGGAACATTAGAAAAGGGTCTACTTGCTAGGTGATTTTAATATTAGGACAATCGAGAAATTTGACTTTTGTAATTCATTCAAAATGTTATTTTATTTTTATGGCACTCTTCACATGATATCAGTGAATAATAACACAGGAGATTTTTATAATTTTGTTTTTTTTTCTATTCAAACCGTAAGAGCGCATAGAAGATCATTTTTCTTATAACAATATAGACATAAATGGTAAATTACGTTAAAACCAATCAAGATTTACTTTAAATCTTATTTGTAAAAGTTAGGGGAGTCAAAATATTTTTGAAACTGGCCGTATTAAATTTAACTACATCTAATATTAGTTTTTCTTAATAGAACCTACTAATCTACATGTACATAGTTTAATCAACCTTATTGTGGAAACAATAAATCAAAGAATCGACTATCAAAAGGAAAAAACAAAGCTTAATTAGGTTTTAGTGGCAAATCAATGGATGTATAAATTAACCACAAAAAAAATACCTTATCATTTGTCTGCCATTTTTAATTATATAGCAAAAGCACCACCCACATGTCCAATGCTATGGTTCCCTGCTATATTTTCTCCTTTTTTGTTTACTCAAAATCTCTAAATTATTTGCCTAAGAAAATAGAGGGGAATATGAAAATAGCTAAATTAAATTAATCAACAGTTTAGGAGACATCAGTATGTGGAGTTGGTCATTAAGCTCATCAAGTACAGTATTTAATATTCAATTGGATTGACTTTTTGACAAATTTTAAGGAAGAAACTTTATAATTAGTAAGTGCTTTTTCTTTACAGTCTAAAATGACGTATCTTATTTTCTTTCCACCTTTTTTTGCTTACTAGTATTGTTTTTATTAGTGGGATGTGTTCCTTTTTTTTTTTTGCTACATTTATTTTTTTTGTTTTGGGTGTCCGTGGATAGTGACGGAGTTAAGATTTGAAGTTTATGAATTCTGAACTTTCAAGTAAATTCATTGTTTTAGTTAATAAATTCACGATTAAATATTTATATATGTTTAATGAATTTTTCAATACAAATACAAGATATAAGTAAAAATTATTGAGTTTGCCTAAAAATTGTACGTACCTAATATTGTAACTTACCTAGAATTATAGTTCTGCCGTTGAGATGAAATCTTACACTTACAATGGTACATAGCAGAGTCAAAGGTGATCGTAGTGTAAAATGAATGGGTTCAACTGAAACTTTTTAGAAAACAACAAATTCTGAATAGAAAATACTAGTTAAATTAATTAGAACTTGTGAATCAGGTTGTTCTACATCTATATGTGTGGTCTGTATACAGGTAAGTTATATATAATGTGATTCAGAAAGAAATATATAGTAAATACTATTGATCAAATCCAATTTTTCATGATCTATTAACAAAAAGGGCAATCTGACTTAAAATATTATAATTTAAAATATGTCATGTTTCTCAATAATAATAAAATACTTTCTTTTTAGAGTGTATACATCATCTTGGCATGTATTATTAAGAATTTATTACACTTTTTTCCCGTAATTTTTTCTCAGAAAACAATCCTTCCTTTTTCTCCTTATATATAGTAACATTTTAAGAATATTTCAAAATTTTTATTTCTTACTTTAAGTAATATTTCATATCTTTTGAACAATCAGTCATTATTTTATATAAATTTAGAGAGGCTATATATGGAACAAACTACGACTATATATAGAACAAACTAAATTAATCATTGTATGCAAATTATACTTCAATTTCGGCCATATTAGATGGAGTCTTTCTTTCCTTTCTTTTTTTGACATTTTTCTTTTTCTTTTTTCCCTTACTCCACTCTATTTGTTTTTATTTTCCTATTTCTTCCGTTATCCTATATATTGTTTACTCTGCACATGCCAATATTTGGGTTCGGATTTGAGTTAGGCCTAAATTTCATTTCTTTACATGGTATCAAAGTCAAATATATCTCAATTCTTGTTTACCAATGTTGGGCCCCCATCTCATATTGGTCACCCTCTAGATGTCCAATTCTAGATGTGCAATGGGTGGGGTGAGTGCTGAGATCGAATTTTATGATTCTTTTGTTCACACCCAAAATGTCTTAGTATTTTGAGCACATATTAACTCTGGAAAATGGTCAAATTTATCTTTGTACTCTCGCAAATAAGCTATATTTTCTGTTCATCATTCTTTTTTGACATATTTGTCATTGTGATCCGACTGCAGAGCCATATTTGCCCTTGTATTCTAACCTTAATTTTTGTATGTGCGCCTATGTATTTTTTTTTCATTTAAATCTAATCACCCATTTAAACTCTTTAAACCCATCCGTCCGACCCGACCCCACTGAAAAATTAAAACCCAACCATTTTTTTCATCTTCTTCTCCTTTTTTTCTTTTCAATACACACCCCAAACTTCAAAGCTTGTTCTTTCATGGTTAATTTTCAAATTTTTTTCAAAAGATGATAAAATGTTGCCAAATAATTATTTTAGAAAGGAAAAAATGATAAGTATTTTCCTGCTTTATATAATAGGTGACAAGCTCTCTCCCCAAATTTCAAATGATGTGAGCTCAAAAAATATTTTCTCCTAATAAATCCAAAAACGAATGATTTTTGCCGATTGAGAGTCTTAAGCCAACCGTCCTTTTTGCAAATTAAAGATTAAATGATATATTTTTAAGAAAAAGAGTGGGATATTACAAAGTGGATTAAACTCAAAACTCTTCCAAAGACCATATCAGATTTTTTTTCAAAATTAATTGAGGCTCAATGCCCCCAAAGTTGCTTAAATGACTTAAAGATGATTCATATTTTTGTAGTTATTCACATATCTACCTGTGGAAGTTGATTAAAATATTTAATTCAAAGTCTTATTTTAAAATATCATAAGCGAATCTTTAGAAGTTGACCAACTCTTCTCAAACATAGTTAAATAATAGAATTAATTCGTTAATTGAATTAAGGATATGATTAAGTGCTAAATAAATATTTTTCAATCAAATCAGTCTCAAACTCTCTTCTTTAAACAAAAATACATTTTTTTAGCCACAAAATATTTTTTAACTCCCCAGTCAACCACATTTTACAATTTTTTAAAATGTCTAACACATTTTTCGGGATATCACTAGAACCCTTACCCGTTCTTTAGTATTGACAAGATTTTCATAAATAACATTAAAATTAGAAAATTAGGCAGTGATTGTTTTTTCACAACAAAGAGCCAAGTCATGAGAAGTTTTTAACGAGTTTAGAAGTGCACCGTAACACACTATGTTGAATTTTTTTTTAAAATATGATACTATTGATGTCGAATACATTTTCAAAATATTTGTTCTCTATATCTTATCTGTTGGTGTTTCTCCATATAATGTACTCACTCATTACCAGAATTAAAAAAACTACACAAGGGAACTTTAAAAATGAATCATTTGGGTCAGCTAATATATATTATCCCACAAGAATATATATTCCTTATAAACCCTAATCCCCACAAACCCTAACAGTCCAGAAAATTCCATTTCCGGCAAAGTACATCTTCCACCTCATCCTTTTTCGTACAAGTCGTACTCACCCTATCCTTATCCAAAATACACCTGTATATAGCCTCATTTGACGGATTAAGAATGAATGGGAGCCATAGGATTGAAAATTTCTTTCTAATTCTAGCCTTTGATTCATCCATAAATTCGTCTATAAAAGGAAGTGTAGAATTTAGGGTTAGGGTCGGACGATTTTTAGAACAATTCTTTTTTAGATATGGGTATTTATTTAGAATACAAAAAGAATTTGGAGATTTTTTTTTCCTGAAGATTTTTTTCGAGCTATTCAATGAGAAGTTCTCGCATTCGAGTTCCGGCTGGTTCCAAGCGCCAGAGTTATAATCCGAGCTTTTATTCCAAGTTCTTGTTCTTACCATTCCCCCCCCCCCCCCCGTTTTGGTTTGATGTTTTTCTTTGTGAATAGGTGCTAAACATTGTATTGAAATGTGACTTTGGGTTCTCTAAAGTTGAACGTTTATGCTTCATTTCTGGTTTTGTATTATGAATCATTGGTTCTGCCTTATTTTTCTTACGTTTCTTTTTATTTCCTAGCTATTAGTGTATTCTTTAGGTTATATGGTACTTTTCTTTGAGATCTGAAGTGTTTTATGGAATAATGTTGCTTTCTTGTATAAAAAAATTCTTTAGGTTGGAACCTGAAAGTTTCAGATTTAAATATTATAATGAGTAATGGATTTTAAAGTTTTTTCTCTTACTATTAGTGGTTGGCGTTTTCTAAAAATGGGCAAAGATTCATATCATTGTCAAGTTTTGATCCAAGTTTACGTAAAATTGCTAGTCTGCTGTCAATGCTAAAGGAAGATTCTTCCTTTTAATTCAAAGTAATTTTCTTAAATTATTAGAGTAAAATGGGGAGGGGTATTTATACTACTTAAGAACAATCTTACACCACACAAATAAACTAATCAAAAATTACAATTACCATACACCTCATTCTTCTCCATTCTTCTCCATCCTTCTAACAATATTTTAAATTACCAAATGATTCACATGCATAATTACCACACCCTAGAAGATTCTAGGTAGAAGGTTTGTAGTTTTGGACCTTGATTATGGACTTGGACTCCAATTTGATTGGGTTTGGGTTTGGATTTGGGCTCCCATAATGGATCAAGTTTATGATCCAACCCCCCCCCCCCCCCCTTAAACTTGATCTTGTGACTCCTAGTAAGTTCCTTAATCTTATGAAGTCTTCGCTTGTCAGTGTCTTGGTAAAAATATCGGCAACTTGATCTTGTGACTTCACATATTCAACTTGCACATCCTTTCATGCAACACACTCCCTTATATAGTGGTAGCGAATATCGATGTGCTTGCTTCAATCATGGAATATTGGATTCTTTGCTAAGGCAAGACTGACTTGTTGTCGACACAAACCTTGGTAGGTTTTTCTTGTATCAAGCCTATCTCCTCAATAGATTTCTAAGCCAAATTGCATGATAAACGCATGAGGTAGCAACAACATATTCCGCTTCACAAGTGGACAATGTGACAATCAGTTGTTTCTTTTATATCCATGTGAAAACAGTATCTCCTATGAAAAATACGAATCCAGTTGTGGTCATTCGATTATCTATGTCTCGACCCCAATCACTATCACTATATCTAACACGTTTGTAATAATTAAAAACTGAATAGAACAAGCCAAAGTCAATTGTACCTTTCAGATAGCGAAGAATTCTCTTTGCGGCTTTAAAATGGGTGGTTGTTGGAGATTCCATGTAGCGACTAACCAATCCAATTGTGTGAAAAATATCGGGCCTCGTACAAGTTAGATATCGAAGACTTCCCACCAAACTTTTGAAGAATGTTGGATCTACACTTTTGCCTTCTTCATATTTGGATATCTTGATTATGTATTCCATCGGTGTGTTTATCGGCTTACGGTTCTCCATCTTGAACTTCTTCAGGATCTCCTTTCCATAGCTTTCCTGTGAAATGAAAATTCCATCATTTTGTTGCTTAACTTCAATTCCAAGATAGACCGCCATGAGCCCCATGTCTGTCATCTCGAATTCTTTCGTCATTACTTCCTTGAATTCATTGAACATGCTTGGGTTGCTTCCGATGAAGATCAAATCATCCACATAGAGGCACACGATCAAAATATCTCCATCTTTGATCTTGATATATAGAGTGTGCTCGTAGGGACATTTGTTGAAGCCATTTTCTTGGAAGTACTTGTCGATTCGGCTATTCCATGCCCTTGGTGCTTGTTTTAGCCCATAAAGAGCCTTTTTCAACTTCAACACCTTGTCTTTGTGGCCTTTGAATTCGTAGCCATCAGGTTGCTGAATGTAGACTTCCTCTTCAAGAACTCTATTTAGGAAGGCAGACTTTACATCCATCTGTTGTATCTCCCACTTGTTTTAAGCTGCCAAAGAAGTGATTAGTCTGATAGTCTCCAATCGAGCAACAGGAGTAAATACCTCATCATAGTCAATTCCAACTTTTTGACTATAGCCTTTAGCAACTAGCCTCGCCTTGTGCTTTTCAATCTCTCCTTTAGCATTTTTCTTTGTTTTGTACACCCATTTGACACCTATCGCCTTATGTCCTTTGGGAAGTGAGGTAAGTTCCCATGTGTCATTCTTCTCGATGGTCTTGATTTCTTCGTCCATCGCATCTCTCCACTTCTTTTTTTGTACTGCTTCTTGAAAGCTCACTGGTTCACAATCGACAAATAGACAAAATAATGTGAGAATATTATCGTTCAGTTACCTCATAGAGATCTCTAGGGCTTATTGTACGTTGCACAACTCTTTCGTTTTGACTCCCACTTGACGATGACGAATGTGATGAGTCTCATTGAGTGGTTGATGTTGGTGAAGTGGGTGGAGTTGCAAGCTCTTGTTGAGGTTCACCTAGTTGCTCCCCCATTATCTGCTCATCTTCTTCAAACTGAGGAAAGAAATTGAAGTCATCTGCATGAGAGTTAAAATCCCATTCTCCTTCTTCGTTGAATACCACATCTCGACTAATCACAATCTTCTTATTGTCTGGATTGTACAACTTGTAGCCCTTCGAATTAGCATCATAGCCAATGAAGATAAAACTCTCGCTTTTATCATCAAGCTTCGTTCTTCTCTCGTCTGGTACATGAACATGGGCTATACTTCCAAAGGTTCTCAGGTGGGAAATGCCATGCTTTCTTCCACTCCAAGCCTCTTACGGTGTCTTTCCCCATACACTTCCTGTTGGAGATACATTTGACAAGTAGACTGCACACGCTACTGCTTCGACCCAAAACTCCTTAGGAAGTTTCTTGCTTTTGAGCATGCTTCGTGCCATGTCGTGGATTGTTATGTTCTTTCTTTCTGCCATGCCATTTTGCTGGGGGGATCTAGGAACTGTCATTGGTCGACAAATTCCATTTGCTTTACAGAACTCTTGAAACTCCCTGAAAGTAAATTCTCCACCTCGGTCGAATCTCATGGCTTTGATCTTTCTACCGCTTTCTTTCTCCAATGTAGCTTTGAACTTCTTAAAAACTTATGACTTCTGTTTCAAGAAATATACCCAGGGTTTTCTTGAAAAATCATCAATGAAGAGAAGAAAATAGTTACTATTACCGAGAGAGTTAGGCTTGATCGGACCACACACGTCAGTATGGATGAGCTCGAGTGGCTTCTTGGCTCTTGATTCTGACTCCTTTGGAAAGCTTTTCTTGAATTGCTTCCCGACTAGACACCCTTCACAAAGCTGGTCAGGATGGTTGATGCGAGGTAGTCCCTTCACCATCTCCTTCTTAGATAGCATCTCTAGACCTCCAAAATTGAGATGCTCAAATAGAAGATGCCAAAGCCATGATGTATCTCTGTGGCAAACTTTCAGGCACTTTGCAACATCATTTTGTATGTTGATCAGGAACATTCTATTCTTTGACATTGGCACTTTAACAATGAGGTTATTCTTATCATCTTTTATAGAAAGATTATAATCATTCATATGAATATCATAACCTTTCTCTAACACTTGTCCTAAACTTAAGATGTTACTTTTCATATTGGGCACATAGTAGTCATTGGAAATAAACTGATGTTTCCCATCTTTCAAACGGATAAGGATGTTACCTCTCCCTTTCACTGCTATTGTGGAATTATCTCCAAATGAAATATTTCCACTTACTGACTCGTCTAGCTCTACGAACATGTCTTTCTTTCCACACATGTGATTGCTTACACAATTGTCAAGGTACTAGGAATTTTTTTGGCCACTATCAATTTCTTTTCGTGCTAGAAGAAGAGTTTCTTTGCTATCTGTCTTCTCCTCCATGTTGTTGGCCTTCTCCTCAATTTTGTTGTTGGGAGCTCTACATTCTTAAGCATAATTCCCAAACTTCTGACAATTATAACATCAAACTTGAGATTTGTCATACCTTGAGTTTGGATTGATTCTTCCACGACCTCGTGTTGAGCTTTATCCTTTCTCATAGTTGTTGGAATTGTTGTTGTTGTAATTCCAACCTCGTCCACAACCGCGACTTCCACCTCGTCCATGGTCTCTACCTCTGCCTCGGCCTCGGCCACATTGGTTTCTATCATTGCCTTGACTTTCATGCATATCTTGGAGTTGCAGCTTGATGAGTTGCTTAGTAAGCCCTTGCTTATTCTTATGCTTCTCTTCGTATGCTTGCAATGATCCTTGGGGTTGCTCGATCGTCATTTCTTCCAAGTCTTTAATTTCTTCAATCGTCACAACGATATGCTCAAATTTGGGATCCAATGAATGGAGTATCTTCTCTATTATCCTCACATCTTCTAACTTTTCGCCATTTCTTTTTAATTGATTAGAAACAACTACTACTCTTGAGAAATAATCTGAAATAGACTCAGATACTTTCATGTGTAAGGATTCGAATTCACCTCTTAATGTTTGGAGACAAACCTTCTTCACTTGCTCGGATCCTTTGTAAGAGGTTTGTAGCTTCTCCCACGTTTCCTTGGCAGAGCTTGCACTCGAAATCTTTTCAAAGCCATTATTATCTAATGCTTGGTAGATGAGGTAGAGAGCCTTCTTGTCTCTTTTTCTTGAATCCTTCAAAGTTGTATTTTGATCTGGTGTAAGAGCAGCAAAAGCAGCATCATCCTCAAGCTCGTTATAGCCTTTCTCTATGATATCCCACACATCTTGTGATCCAAGAAGTGCCTTCATTTTGATACTCCAATTATCATAGTTGTTGTTGTTGAGTGTCGGACTTGGAGTGGTGCCATACCAATTGTCATATCTCTCAATATAATGAGAATTTGCAAAATCCTATTGCGCGGATGAATCCGAAACGCCGAAAGACCTTGGGAGGGACCTGTCAATGGTCAACGACTTTGATGGATCAGTCAACTCGGCTTGGATGGCTCGGTCAAGCGGCTTGGTCAACAGGCTTACGGCTTGTTCAACTCGGCTGACTCGGCTCAACTCGGTGAGTCAACTCGGTTTTCTGGCAGCACTCTTCCGGTGGCGCGTAGCAGTGGGCTTGAACTCCGATCGGGGAGATTTTGGCGGCGTCGGATTCCTATCGTCGAGACCTTCGATTTGATATGCAATAGTGTATACTTTCCAACTGGCTCTGATACCACTTTGTTGGAAATGAAACACTCTCACAAATAACTTTTATTCAAACTCAAATAAATATTATAAGAGCACTCTCACTCAACAAAATGATACTATAACTCACTCTTATAAGACTTTGATTTTTCACTCACTTAGAAGCTCTTAATTTTTCTTTATACCTAAACTAAAATAGGGAGGGTATTTATACTACTTAAGAACAATCATACACCACACAAATAAACTAATAAAAAATTACAATAACCATACACTTCATTCTTCTCCATCCTTTTAACAATATTTTAAATTACCAAATGATTCACATGCATAATTACCACACCCTAAAAGATTCTAGGTAGAAGACTTGTAGTTTTGGACCTTGATTATGGACTTGGACTCCAATTTGATTGGATTTTGATTTGGGCTCCCATAATGTATCAAGTTTATGAACCAACAACAAATCTTCAAAAATAGCTAAAATTTCTTTGCAGAATTGAAAATCTCCCTCAAACATAAAAGAACTCACATTGATTTGGTTTCAAGTTTCTTTAATCATCCTCGTTATTTACCAATATACAACATACAACTTGAAAATTTGTTCCGGATAACTAAACAACATACAACTAACTAACGAGGATGATTAAAGAACTCACATCTTTTATTTACCAATAACGAAAGGAAAATATTCCGTCGATGAAAGTTATATTTTCGGTGGTGAGAACTAATATTTGAGCGGAAACATAGAGCGTCTTAAAAAAGAACCGCAAAGTACTTTTTGACATTTCTCTTTCACATAGAAGAACCACCATCTCTAAACTCATAGTTTAAGCCCAGAAATAAAAACCTTGATATTATTAACGAAGAACAGTCAGATTCTTCATTCGATTTCTCCAAGAATCTTATTTACTTTATCGATTTCACAAAGCCTCTAAAACCAACATATGTTTGAATTAAAGTCAGTACTCGATCCCTCCATCTGGTTGTGTTACTCAATTTCTTATATTGAATTTCTTGAAACACACAAGTTCTGGAATGAAATAAAAAAGGCCTGGTAGTTTTAATATCTTGGCTACTAACAAATGACTTTATTGAACAAGCTGGTTTAGCCCAATGGAAGTATCATCAACTAAAGCTGAAAAAGGGAAGCAGAAATCAGAGGCAAAATTAAAAGTAGACAGTAAAGATCTACTTTTTGATCTTTATCATCCTTCTTTCTTAATAAAAATCGACAACTTCTTTCCTCGTGACCTTGATGTTTACCACATGAACAAAACAAAGGGAGATTATCATAAACAAGTTCTTGATGATGCTCCAAAATCTGCCCAGTGTTTTCATCAACATGATGAACTCTAACTTGATGAGGAAGTTTACCCAGTTGCTTTTTTTCAGTATGAGCATTCTAAACAAGAGTTGATTCTGTTGGATATTTTTGCTCTATGGTACTTTATAAAGTAGTACGGGAAGTATATAACTAGTACAAGTATTCGAAAGGATAAACAGAGATTCAATAATTCAACATGGAATCTGAAATTACAATAGTTACACACGAAAACTGGAAATTCCAGTTTTGTAGAAGATGGAAAAATTGAAATTGCTTTTGCTGAGTCGAGTGTGGCACTCTGTCCTTAAGACAATATTGCCCCGTATGTATCCTTTATACGTCCTGGACAATTTGTCTCCCAAGATAAAACAGCAATGGAACACTTGAGCAAAGGAAACTCAAGAGCTACCGTGAAGAATATTGAGTAACGAAATGATGCCTTGGAAGTTGTAGGAAGAAAACTATTTTGGTTGTGTATTTTCGTGCACTGTTTTTCTGCATCTGTTTATGTATTTTCGTGCATATGTCTTAGTGCTCAACAATGGTGTAATGGGGTGTTTATATAGGAGAGGGAGGGGCTGTTTCTTGCTGAATCGCCTCCATAATAGCCAAATAATGGCCATTATGGAGGTAGTAAAGTCACCAACATAAATGGGAGAAAGACCAACTGTTTTGGCCATTATAGGAGGAGTAATTCAGCCAAAATAAATGGCTGAATTGAGTGCTTGGCATTTCTGTTTTTGACCGTCGAAATTCTGATTTTCTGGAAACTTCAGGGACCAAACTGTACATCTTGAAACTTCAGGGACCAAACTGCACATCCAAAGAATTCGTCCAAATCAGATATCTGAAACTTCTGGGATCAAACTGTACTTCTGGCAAAGTTTTCTGGCCCAAAAAGATAATATCAGAAGACCCACAGCCCACGACCCGTGAACCCGAGAATCCGAGAACCCGGAACTCGGAACCGGACGGGACGGGCGGGCGGCGGCGGCGCGCGTGTGGTCTTTCCTCGAACCGAAGTACATCTAGGTCCTCCCTCCTTTAAACACATGGGATACCCCTTGGGGTCCCAAACCCCAAACCAATTTCGAGTCTTATATACACAATAATTCTTTCTTCCTCTACCGATGAGGGAGAATTGAACACAATACCACACTTTCCATGCTTCAAACACCTTACTTCGTGGACCAATATCTCTTTCATTTCTCAATGAAATTTGACGATTCTTGGCCCTACGGTTATCTACGTACTTAGTAGATCATGCATGTGTGAAGAACTGGATTCTCCAACATACGTAACACTAGTGTTTAAGCCGTTAAAGTTGGTCGGTCGCAACTCCCGCCAAAGGCAAATTTCCAACAATCCCCTCTTGAAAGAGATTTTGGCGCACTCACATGGTGTCTTTTTCATTTCCAGCAATATTTCAGCGGACCGATGTTGCATAAGGAGAGGTAGCCTCAGCTTTGAACCTTCCATAGTTGAATACCATCGGACTTACTGCGCGGTGAACGTGATGTCTTGAACCGTCAGTGTTTAGTGTAAGCCAAGACAATGATACCAACACAACAAATTCCCTTACTCTCTTCTTCGTAATGTTTTGTCCGTTTTGGCCATGGACAACGTCTTGGATTCTTAAGTGCGTTCATTTTGAGGCGGCCCGTCCTCGCACTTAAATAGGTGGTCTCCTACAAGGTATCCTGCTATACCCCACTTCACAAGTGTTAGGAACCATTAAAAGTTTCCCAAAAACCTAACCTCAACTGTTGAGGAGCATTATAGGCTTTGAAAACTTAACCTTTACCCACACTGCAGATAGCACTTAAAGTCTATCGTGGGAACGGCTTTGGATTTGGTATTTCTTTTCAGAAATCACTATCCGAAGTGCTCATGCTTCGACTGAAGCGATCAACTGAACCTTTACAACTTAGTTTTCCCATTGAACCAAATTACTGGGATCTCCAGTTCGTAAGGTTGGGTTTCCACTGTATTGGTCCGTATATTTTGGGTTTTAAGCCCATTCCCCTAGACAGGCAGAACACTTGATCTCCGGGTAGTCCCTGAGTTAGTAAACAAGGAAGTGACACCCGTGATGATCAACTGTCATACGGTCTTATGTCTCTTGACAAATCCTGACAGATATGTCCAGACGCCGTCATCCGTGTCCTTCCTAAAGCCGACCGGCTAGCCACAGTGTATAACTGCTGAAGGCACGAGTTTCTCCCAATAAGGGACGCCCTCTAATGAGTCGTGAAGTTACTCAACTTCTTTCATGCTTTGTATAAAGCGATAAACTCCGATACCATCATGAATCGGACGATGCAAGTTTGCTTAGAGGATTTTCCAAGATCCACCATACACATTTACTTGTGGCTTTGGTGTTCTTCAGATCTGATGTCCAGTTTGCATCACTGTGTTCTCCCAGAACCGCTGGACATCCAGAATACTATAATCCGAAGATAAGCGAATAATTCAGATATCGTCATATCCGACTTAACGCCTTCTATTGATCATGTATTAAGATTATCAGTGAACCTTAGTTCAATCGATGCATTAAATAGGACGATACCAGGTCGGTTGTAGTGTGTACAATACATTGAACTACACGTGATCTGTGTGTATCGCTCCTTGTCTATGGGTGCATCATGATTCCAATCAGTTCTATGATTGATATCCATTGATGGCTTCAACGAGACTGTCAACTATCGACCAGTCCGTTAGATGTCTTTAGAAATCCAATTCCTAAGATGTCATCTGTGATATCCATATCTTTCATATCGAGACTTGGTTTCAATATGACTTTCATTTTCAGACTGTTGATTCTCCAACTGTTGGCTTTCTAACTTCAGAGTCAATGTTTCTGTGGTCAGATTCATTGTTTCTGTTTTATCTGAAACTTTCAAGACCAAAAATGTAAACATTTCAGGGACCAAGGTGAAAGTTCAGGAAGAAGCCCAACAGTCCAGAAAACCAACTCTGATTCTCTTCTTCCAACTCTCCGGTTGGGAAGGCTGTTTTAACATTCATGCCACGCAAGACTGCAATGGCCCATGATGTTAAGCTACTCCTGTGGAGCACATGTACAAGTAGCCGAGGCTTTGAACTCGTCGATGAGATCCATCTACTTTGTACTCACTTTTGAGTATCCTTTTTCACAACCCAAAGGTTCTTTTCCCGGAGGAAGATCAACCATTACGCAAGTATGGTTCTATATGATGGAATATATTTCTCTCTTTAGCTTCTTTCCAAAGTAGCGCTTTTGGAGATAACAATTATTTGTTAATTTGTCCATGGTTCGTTCTTAACCATACAAGCTAGAAGGACTGGAATAAGTCTTTGTCCCCTCTTTGCTCCGTCTTGGTTCAACATCTAGAATCCCTGAGTTCTGCAGATCTGGAATATTAAGTTCCGGATAGCCAGCAACTTTCGAGTCCTGTAGATACGGAACGTCTAGTTCCGGACAGTCAGGCACTCGCGGGTTCTTGTTAACCTTGAGCAATTACTCCTTTTTCCTTTTCAAGGAAAGTTATCTTATAAGAATTCAATATTCTTTGACGCCAGGAGGCGATAAGTACTACTGTTATTTACAGATCCAGTGGATATGCAATCTACAGTCCTAGGTCAAACTTGACCTGTTTCGGTAGTCCAACTTCTACCAAGCCACCCCACATCACAACTTTTGTATGTGAGATCCTTTTCATGTCTCATACGGAGAGTTATCCTTATCCTTATGCGGAGTTCCGTTGAGGATTGCATTAGCGATAAGGATCGCCTTGCCCCACATAATTTAGGTGTACGGGTTTGCGCTTGGCTAACACCGTTAGACTGAGGTGAGTAATGAACAGTCGTTTAATGAACGCTGCTTCACATTCTCCCCCTCTATCGCTATGAATTTCGCAATCCATAGGCTTAGTTGATTTTCAACTTCTGCTTTGTAGCGCTTATCCGCTTCAACAACTTCATCTTTGCTTTTTAACAAACGAAGGATTCCATACGTTGTACCATCATCAATGAAGATCACAACGTACTTGTCTCCCCCCTCTATTTTGTATAACCTTCAAATCACCCAAGTAGGTGTGACTAAGTTCTAGAGGAGCGGTGCTTCTTTCGCTATTCCCTTGACGGAATTTGGAAAGGTGATTTTGCCTCTTCGCCTACCTCACATTCATTTTGAGGGTTTATGTTGAAAGGAGGCAACAATCTCAATATCGTTAGCTTTTGAATGACTTACTATTTAACGTGTCTTAATCTATGATGGCATAGATGCACGGATTACAAATATATCATTCATTGGGCTATAGACATATTGTACCATTCTTAGTTATTACAGACCTGTTGGACTAGTCTCAAACCAACTTGACCAACAACGTCCCTTAAACCAAGTTAGGAACATGTATCACCTCTTTTAGAGTGATCTCATTCCCTGAAGTCCTATTGAGGACAACCTCTCCAGCCCCTTTGATTTTAGAGGTGGCGTTGCTTCACATGAACAACCTCTTGCCCGTGGTTAGGGCGTAACCGGATCATATGTGATCTCGATACTCTAGCCCACTTCAGTTGCTTTGGCAAACTGAGTGTCCAATTTCTTTACTGCCTTTCTTTAGGCCTTCAGATCATTAAGACCTGGAAACTCTGGCCCACTACACTAAGTGTCCATTACTTTTCCTATGAAATGAATTCTGGCCCCACTCCAGTCACCCGGAGGCTTTGTATGACTGAGTGTCCAATATCATCATATCAATGGAATTTTGGCCCACTCCAGTCGCCCGGAGGCTTTGTATGACTGAGTGTCCAATATCATCCTATGAAGGATCTTCTGCCAAATAGTATGACAGGTTCTACGTCTTTAACTTTTAGACTTCTTCCGTTATGATTGGTGCCCAGATAATTCTTGGCGCTTACTTAAGAGTTGTAACAGTTTTCGCACAGTCAGTGGATCTTACTCCCTCGTAGGTGCGAACATACTTTACCCACTTTTAATAATTACACTTAAAGGAACGGATCTTTTTAAGATGCTTTACAATCCAATCTTTAAATGGAAAAGAAGATGAGATTAAACTTCTGATTTTTAAAGCGTAAGGAATATAAATTATTTTCATATTCCTCCTTACTTTAATCAATTTTTTTAATCAGACCTCATTTAATCTTTATTCTTGACAAGTAAGAAAAACTACTTATCCCAATTTTGGATTCTGGCTCACTCCAGTCACTTCATCAAACTGAGTGTCCAGTTCCTTCTTACCATTATTCGGATCTTTGTCTGGGATAGATACAGGCCTTCTGCTGCAAGATAGAAGTACCTCTTTAGTCTTCTCCTCTTGTCCCAGTTGACATCCTCAGGCTCTCTAGAGCGCTTGTTCCCACCAGTCTTGGTAGCGGTGACACTATGAATACGTTCATCATCATCACTCTCTTCTACCAGAAAACCATTTCCATATCCTGATTTGGTCACACAACTTTTGACCGACATCTTTCGAACACTAATAGTAATACTATACAAATATTGTCTTAAGTTGTTGGGTATTTTTGCTCTATGGTACTTTATAAAGTAGTACGGGAAGTATATAACTATTACAAGTATTCGAAAGGATAAACAGAGATTCAATAATTCAACATGGAATCTGAAATTACAATAGTTACACACTGGAAATTCCAGTTTTGTAGAAGATGGAAAAATTGAAATTGTTTTTGCTGAGTCGAGTGTGGCACTCTGTCCTTAAGACAATATTGCCCCGTATGTATCCTTTATACGTCCTGGACAATTTGTCTCCCAAGATAAAACAGCAATGGAACACTTGAGCAAAGGAAACTCAAGAGCTACCGTGAAGAATATTGAGTAACGAAATGATGCCTTGGAAGTTGTAGGAAGAAAACTATTTTGGTTGTGTATTTTCGTGCACTGTTTTTCTGCATCTGTTTATGTATTTTCGTGCATATGTCTTAGTGCTCAACAATGGTGTAATGAGGTGCTTATATAGGAGAGGGAGGGGCTGTTTCTTGCCTGAATCGCCTCCATAATAGCCAAATAATGGCCATTATGGAGGTAGTAAAGTCACCAACATAAATGGGAGAAAGACCAACTGTTTTGGCCATTATAGGAGGAGTAATTCAGCCAAAATAAATGGCTGAATTGAGTGCTTGGCATTTCTATTTTTGACCGTCGAAATTATGATTTTCTGGAAACTTCAGGGACCAAACTGTATATCTGAAACTTCTGGGATCAAACTGTACTTCTGGCAAAGTTTTCTGGCCCAAAAAGATAATATCAGAAGACCCACAGCCCACAGCCCGTGAACCCGGAACCGGACCGGACGGGCGGGCGGCGGCGGCGCGCGCGTGGTCTTTCCTCGAACCGAAGCACATCTAGGTCCTCCCTCCTTTAAACACATGGGATACCCCTTGGGGTCCCAAACCCCAAACCAATTTCGAGTCTTATATACACAACAATTCTTTCTTCCTCTACCGATGAGGGAGAATTGAACACAATACCACACTTTCCATGCTTCAAACACCTTACTTCGTGGACCAATATCTCTTTCATTTCTCAATGAAATTTGACGATTCTTGGCCCTACGGTTATCTACGTACTTAGTAGATCATGCATGTGTGAAGAACCGGATTCTCCAACATACGTAACACTAGTGTTTAAACCGTTAAAGTTGGTCGGTCGCAACTCCCGCCAAAGGCAAATTTCCAACAGATTCTTCCTCAGACCTTTAGTCTTGGATCAAGATTGTGTAAGTCCAATTACACTTCAAACACTAAATTTGTGAATTCCATTTATTTTGTATTGTATGATCTATGCTGTGTTATGTAAGAACTCCTGTTTTGAATGAAGTAGTGACAATTTTCTCAAGTCTATTTGTGTAGACCTTACTTAAACTAATTCATTTGTTGAGTTTGTTTTCATTCAAGAATTAATTGCCCTATAAATTTGTTTATCGAGTCAAATATTGTTTGCACTTCGTTCTAATTTGTTTGGTTAAATTCCATGTTATTTTGAGAATTTTGTTGTAGACAATTCTAGTTTTCGTATGACTTGGTCAAGGAATAGCTCCATTGTTCCATCCTACCGTAGTAACAACTTAGCAATCTCAAATCGTTCATTGTTTTATAAACAAAGTACTTTTTTCTATTATGCTGATGTTAACTGGTTTTTTTTAACAGATCAAGCATGTGAATTCTGAAGAATTCGTCCTTGAAGTGCAAAGCAAGTTAAATCAATTGAAAATGTTAAAGAACTAGATGTTTCAACTGTACATGATATTATTCTGTTTTATTTTATTTTAGAAGTTGGACCAATAAAATGTCATACAATTTTTAACTAACTTTGAAGTTCTATCTGAATATTGTTTATTATGTATTGCTTTTAAATGTGTCTCACGGAATGATGAGTGCAGAAAAAGTTAGCCCTTTAAAAGTACTATTTTGAAAGTAAACCTTAACGACCACAGAAATCCAGTCGCTATTATGTATTAACGACCGAGAAATGACAATTAACGAAGATACAATTTAGTCGCTAAAGGAACGTTTAACGACCGAATTTCTTGTCGTCGTTAAGAATTAATGTCTAGATTGCAAATCCAGTCGTGCAATTTTAACGACGGAGATTGTGACCGGTGACAATCAGATTTTTTTCTAGCGTAATTGACAAATAGCGACTGGATTTGGATTTTTAGCATCCGAATTTCCCCTCGCTAAGAGCCAGTTTTCTTGTAGTGAACTTCAATAACGATTACATACCTGTTTTCTTTTATCATTATCCCTTTTTAAGAAAACAAATTACAATCGTAATATAAAAAGAGCATTGAGCGACCTAGCACGTTCCAGAGCTCCGCAGACAGGTTCACCGGTGATCTAAAAAATTACACTTTTTTTTTTTTTTTGCTTTTCAACGAATGACACACTCATTGTGCTAAGAAAGAGGTTTGCTAGGTTTTTTGGCCTTTCAATATTTCGTGCGTATTAAATTGAAAAAAATAACTTCTAAAATGTTTAATTGGACCTTTTATCATAATCCTTCTCATTGAGTTCAGATATCACTTTTTTTTCTTTTTTTTAATTGAGCAAGCTGGCTTAAAATATTACGATTAGAAATATGTAGTGTTTTTCAATAATAATAGAGTACTCGATTTTTTTTTTCTGTATTTCTTTTCTTTGAGCAAGATGACTTAAAATATTAAAATTTAAAATATGTAGATTTTTCAATAATGAAAGGATTACATCAACTTGGCATGCATGATTTAGGATTTTTGGATTACATTTTTACATGAAAAAAAACTAGCCAGCATTCTTATTTTGGAAAGATTGGATCGCTTTTTCACCAATTTTAATTTGATTTGCTATAACTTTTTCAAGATTAAATTTTGAACAAAAATAAAGATTAAACTCATCAAATATAAATTTTAAATTCGTCTCTAAACAAGTCATAATCATGAAATGGATTCAATTAATCCTTGACATGCACTCTTTCGTCTCTAAACAAGTTGGTTATTATTTTCAATAATTCTTTTGGTTAACTTTTCTCTTTCAGTCGTTGGCAACACAATTCATAGCATGCATTCATTAAATGTCAAATAGAAAAATCTAGTCTAGGTCTATATACTTAAAATTGGTACAGCTTAAAACTTATAAGCAAGTCAATAGTAATTAAAAAGCATAATGGAATTATTGTTTAAGCAACAAAGTGGTATACTTTTCCAAATTTGATGTGCTGAGATGATTTGATAAATATATACTATAATTAATTAGCTATATGGTACTTTAATTTTGTGTTAGCATATAATCGAATGAAAAGTTCACGCTGTTTAGAAAGTTAAAAATATTATCACATGTATTGAGTATGGACACAACTTGGAATTAAAGTAATGTGCAGTTTCAAAGGTGGCTGAAGTGCGCTAGCAAAAGATGCACATTGATAATTTCTGAAACACAATAATCCTTTGATTATTTTTCTTAATTTAATTAGTTATTACTACCATAATTACAGATGCACAAGATCTCTAATAATATCATAGGAATATACGGTGTATATTCTATTACATCCCCGCATTCGTAGCGGGCGATCTTCGGATGCTGCGACTGTCCCTAAAATCTTCAAATAGAACTAAGGGAATGACCTTAGTAAATATGTCATCAATTTGATATCGTGAAGGGACATGCAAGACACGTACTTGTCCACGAGCTACTTTTTCGCGAACAAAGTGAATATCCATCTCGATATGTTTAGTGCGCTGATGTTAGACAGAATTTTCAGAGAGATATATCGCACTAACATTATCGCAGTAGACCAAGGTAACTTTCTGAATAGGAAAATGAAGCTCTAAGAGGAGGTTACACAACCAACCGGACTCAGACACCACATTAGTTACCCCTCGATATTCGGCCTCTGCGCTGGAACCCGACAAAGTTGCCTGGCGTTTAGCCGACCAAGAGACCAAGTTATCACCAAGAAACATATAATAACCAGATGTCGAACGCTTGGTATATGGACATCCACCCCAATCAATATCTGTATAAGACATGAAAGTAGATACCGATGATGGATATAAGTGTAAACCATAATCAAGAGTGCCCTGAATGTAACGCACAATGCGTTTGAAAGAGTGCATATGTTCTTCCCTCGAATGATGCATAAATAAATACACATGCTGCACTACATAAGTAATATCGGGTCTCATAAACGTAAGATACTGAAGAGCCCCCGTAAGACTACGATAGTGGGAGGTATTCTCGTAATGTGTGCTAGAAGTAGCACTCGACTTTGGTTTAGTGTCAACCGGAGTAGGAGATGACTTACATAATGACATATCAGCCCGTTCAATAAACTGTGTTGCATACTTCATCTGGAACAAAAATAGACTACATGTGTGATGAGTTACAGCTATACCAAAAAAAATAACTCAAAGACCCCAAGTCTTTCATAGCATATTCGGAGCTAAGACGAAATATGATAGACTTATGCAGTTTATCAGAAGAAGCAATCAATACAATATCATCCACATATAATAAAATGTATGCCAGAGAAGAACCGCGACGGTAGATGAACAGAGAATGAACATACCTGCTCTGAGAAAACCCAAGAGTAGACATATAATCAACAAACCTTTTGTACTAGTCCCGAAGAACCTGTTTGAGCCCATATAAGGACTTCCTCAACAAACACACATGGTTTGGATGATCGGGTCCCTGAAACCCAAGAGATGATGCATGTATACAGTTTTATTGAGTTCACCGTGCAAGAATGCATTTTTACGTCTAACTTATGAATGGGTCATGCTTTTGAGAGAGGTAGACTGAGAATTGCGAATAGTTTTCGGTTTGACCACCAGACTGAATGTCTCGCCATAATCCATCCTAACAAGTTGAGTTTTGCCATCACTTACAAGACGAACCTTATGCCTCTCAAAACAACCATAAGATTTTTCCTTATGAGTAAAAATCTATATAGAACAAATTACACTGACACCAGGCGAACGGGGCACAAAATTCCACGTCTTATTTTTAATAAGAGCATTATATTCATCACCCATAGCCATTTTCCAATTTGGATCACGAAGGGCAGACACGGGGTAACGTGGTAGGGGTGATTTAGTGCCATTAGAGTTGAGATTAAATTATCGTTTTGGTATAAAAATACCTTGTTGGCTACGAATAACGAACTTTTGACCAGGAATAAAATTGGGCTGAAGTTGGGTTGTTGTAGTGTTCTCGGTACCTTTCTGGGTTCGAAGGAGTTGGGCCGACTGGAGGGTGGACGTGTTTGAGCTAGCATGCAGTGGACCTGTTGGTAAAATTGGACACGGGTGTGAGGGATTTGGTCCTGCTAGCTGAGATTCGGGGGCGAAGGGAGATGGCCAGCAGGTAGTGGGCTTGCTGGCAGAGTTTGAGGACAATCAGTGTTGGGGCCGGCATGCAGTGGGCCTGCTAGCAAAGTTTGAGGACGGGCAGTGTTGGGGTCGGCAAGCAGTGGGCCTGCCGATGTCTGCTGGTCCAAAAGCCGAGGTGTGGGCCAGACCAACTGGTGGATCACATACGAGGAGAGCCCATCACCCAAAAAATTATAAGAATTGGACACGGAATTATGCAACTTAGAAAACAGATATTGAGTTTCATAAAAAATGACATGACAACTAATTATGATTTTATTAGAGGATAAATCATAACATTTATGACCACGATGATTAGACGGGTAACCCAAAAAACACACGCGGTAGAGCGGGCTTGAAGTTTATTGATGGTAGCGAAGGGAAATAGAGGATAACATAAACACCCAAACACCCTAAGATGAGAATACGAAGGATTTTTTTTAATAAAGAATTTTGAGTTGGAATTGGTATGCTAATCCTTTGGAATTGGTATGCTAATCCAAAATGAATGTGGTAATGATGTATGGACTAGTAGTGTACAAACACTATTATTAATGGTGCAAATTTTTCTTTCGGCTTTCTCATTTTTTGATGACGTATTTGGACATGAAAATCGAAAAGATATACCATTAACCTTACAAAATTTTCTAAATGGTCCATTATCAAATTTTCTTCTATTATCACATTGAATATTCTTAATTTCATGTTCAAATTGTGTACGAATGAATGCTCTAAATGATAGAAATGTGAAAAAAAAATTGAGACTTTTTAGATAACGGAAACGTCCACAAAAATAGAATAATCATCCAAAAATGACACATAATAACGATGACCGGTAGAGCTCAAAACAGGAGATGTCCAAAGATCACTATGAATAATATCAAATGACAATAAAGTACTAGAATTGGAAGCCACAAACGACAATTTAACATGTTTTCCAAGGGGACATGAAGGACACATATTAGTGCAGTGATCACTATTACACTTCATAAATTTATTGTTTTTAAGGGAGGAAAACACAGACACTCCCGGATGAACCAAACACGCATGCCATAAGGAAGGTGCTAAAGCGACAAACGTTGATGGTGTGACTTGTTTAGTGGTGGTGGTGGTGTTGAGATAAAGCTCGATCCAACTATCACATATCATTAGAGGTATTCCCGTCGCACAGAAAGTCCAAAAGGGTCAAAGTCAATAAAAACCCAATTATTAGTTGTAAATTTCCTAAAAGACACCAAAATTTTAATTAAGTGAGGAACATGAAGGAAAATTTTCAAGGCTAAAGGTGGGTTCGGGGGAGATATATTTGTGTGATCATAACTACGAATCGGAATTAAAGTACCATTACCAATAATTATGCCACGATTTTTGCTCAAATTGGAATAAGATAAGAGATTACCTGGTACGGACGTCATGTGAGAAGTAACACCGGTGTCCATGTATCAATTTGCATCCAGAGGATTTAGCCCAAGTGTATGCATTACCGCCTCGATATCCGTATGAGTCGGGGCTATTGCTAGGCCCGCAACAGCGAAGGCCTACTATGGTCGAGGCCTAAGCAGGCCAGACTGCTGCCAGGCCGTGTAATTGCGAGGCCCATTCTGGACTGGTTACTGCTGACCGCCACTGGGCCTGGTCCAGTTGTGAAATGGGTATGGGCAGAGCGGCATGAGCCACTGCCCAATGGCCCAAGGTAGGACCCATGACCACTACCTCGAGGCCCAGGTTTGCTTCCAGGGGTGATGTGGCCCGACTCCTGCTTACCGCCACTGCCACCTCCACGTCCGTCACTGCAGCTGCCTGGCCACCACCCTTGCCATCGCCATGTTCGCCATTGTGATTTTTTCCACGGTTTTGATCCTTTTTGCCACCCCCTTTGTTACGGTTTTGACCATAATTTTCGGAGAATGATTGATAGTGGTCGGTTTCACGGGACGTGGCCACCATCATAGCGGAATTGGCTCCGGTAGTCGCCTTTTTAGGCAATCCTACTTCTTTTAAGATGAGCATGGAACGTGTTTGGTAGAACAGTGGGAGATGATTGCTTTGACGAAGAAGCGTTCCAGCCCCATTATACTCCTCGGAAAGGCCTACAACCATATGAAAAATGAGACGATCATTCGCGACGGGCGCGCCAACGTTCTTGAGTTAGTCCGACAACTTCTTGAGCCTTTGACAATAGGTTGAAGCATTCGAAAAATCCTTCATATTTATGTGGGTGGATTCTTGCTCAAGGGTCACGACACGGGAATTTTTGTTATCTTAGAATATATCACGAAACCTATTCCAAGCTTCCACTACCGTGGCGTCGGGTTCGATAATTTTCTGTAAGAGGTCCATAGAGATGGTGGAATAAATCTATTGGAGCACCGTAACTTCGAGAGTTGCCCACAACTCTATTTCATCATCGGTGGAAAGCACCTTCTCCTTACCCTTTTCCGATTTAACGATGTGATGGAGGACTCTACGAGACCTTGCGTGGATTTTAAAAAGTTCTGCCCACGTTGCATACTGAACGTTCTCCAGTTCAAGAACAATAGGGATGTTGTTCTTGATATTGGAGACTGTAAGGGCATGATGAAATGTATTCTTTGTGGTAGACATGATTGAGGAACAAGAGGAGAATTGGGGTTTCGGAAAAAAAATTGAAGGGAGGGGACGACCGAAGTGGGGTCGGCCGCCGGAGTGAGTAGGGCGGCGGAAGTTTATGTGGAGAAGGAAAAATTTGTCCTAGACTGCTGATACTATGAAAGAGAATAATCTCTTGATTATTTTCCTTAATATAATTGGTTTATAAACATGATATACATGATATACTATTGTAAACCTAGCTTACAATTATGGAAATCAAATATAAATTTTCCTAATACAACATATTA
Organism: Anisodus acutangulus; assembly: GCA_029783415.1. NCBI lineage: Eukaryota > Viridiplantae > Streptophyta > Magnoliopsida > Solanales > Solanaceae > Anisodus > Anisodus acutangulus. The sequence goes on from CM056496.1 coordinate 55,105,488, forward strand.
CTACCATAATTACAGATGTACAAGATCTCTAATAATATCACAGTAATATACGATGTATATTCTATTAATTTCTTCTTGTCTTCATTGCAACCATTGCTTTCATCACATATTGAAAATTACTTTGTTGTTTAAACTAAAAATACTGGATTATTTAATTTCACAATCTTTTCCTCATATTTTTAATTAATCGATTAAATTATCTTGTTCAATTGTTAGCAGACAACGACAGTTTTGTGAGGATTACTGATATATACTACCTTGTGATAATGTAGATTTGTAGCATAGCATTTATTATAAACATATTTTGTTGGTATTACAAAGGATTGCAGGAACGGAAATTAAAAGTAACTGCTTATGTAAGAATTGAAATTACAATTCAACTAGAAAACTGAAAATTACAAAGATGAACAAGAAAAACTGAAAAACTGAAAAACTGTTTTTGCTGAGTCGAGTGTGGCACTCTGTCCTTAAGACAATATTGCCCCGTATGTATCCTTTATACGTCCTGGACAATTTGTCTCCCAAGATAAAACAACAATGGAACACTTGAGCAAAGGAAACTCAAATGCTACCGTGAAGAATATTGAGTAACGAAATGATGCTTGGAAGATGTAGGAAGAAACTGTTTTGCTTGTGTATTTTCGTGTATATTGTAAGTGTGCCTCAACAATGGTGTAAGGAATGTTTATATAGGTGAGGGAGAAACAACAAAACTGCCTCCATAAGTGCCATTACTGGCCATGTAATGGCCATTATGGAGGTAGTAATGTCACCAAAATAAATGGTGAAGAACACCAACGTTTTGGCCATTATAGGAGGAGTAATTGAGCCAGAATAAATGGCTGAATTGAGTGCTATGGCGTTTCTGCTTTGACCGTCCAAATTTTGACTTTCTGAAAACTTCAGGGACCAAACTGTACATCTTGAAACTTCAGGGACCAAATTGTACATCTGAAAGAATTCTGGTCCAAACTGTACATCTGAAACTTCTGGGATCAAACTGTACTTCTGGCAAAGTTCTTTGGCCCAAAAAGATAATATCAAAAGGCCCACAGCCCACGACCCACGACCCGTGAACCCGGAACTCGGACGCGCGCGTGTGGTCTTTCCTCGAACCGAAGCACATCTAGGTCTTTCCTCCTTTAAACACATGGGATACCCCTTGGGGTCCCAAACCCCAAACCAATTTCGAGTCTTATATACACAACAATTCTTTCTTCCTCTACCGATGAGGGAGAATTGAGCACACACCACACTTTTTCATGCTTCAAACACCTTACTTCGTGAATCAATATCTCTTTCATTTCTCAATGAAATTTGACGATTCTTGGCCCTACGGTTATCTACGTACTTAGTAGATCATGCATGTGTGAAGAACCGGATTCTCCAACATACGTAACACTAGTGTTAAAGCCGTTAAAGTTGATCGATCGCAACTCCCGCCAAAGGCTAATTTCCAACATATTTTCCTCATCCCCCCTTCAATCGATAAAAATGTTCAAATATTGCTATAAGATGACAGCAACCTTTGTCCGTTCGTTAATGTCTTGTTGTCTGACTACTAACAAAATGTATGATAATTGTTACAACAAAAATAGAGACTATTAATTCATTTATTCAAATTAAAACCCTTAAGGAAGTCCATCTTTATTCGAGTAGTTTATAACCCGGTAGGCGATTTGACATCCACGACATTTACACACATTTAGACGAGTAATTCTTGTTTTCCAAAACAATAAGTGGAAACATGAACCGTGGTTAATTGACCCATAATAAGATTTTCAAAATATCATAAACCCAAGATTGTGATTTAGTGATCAAAAAATTATGCTGAGAACCATGAAATTTCAAGTTCATATAACAACAAAAGATATATAAATTTAGATAATTTTTTCTCTTTATATAAGTTTTGGTGAACAAAGTTACCAGCTTATAGTATTTATGATTGTGGGAGGTAGCATGTATAATTAATGAAGATACCCACAAACTGACCCAACCACATTATATAAAAAAGGAGATTTTCAAAGAGATCACCACCCTTTCATTAGTTAATGTAGCAAATAAATAAGCCGACTTAAAATTTTGAATTTCAAGTTTGTTACACCTGGCCTAACCAAATTCACAATCTTAAAATGTTCGAATGGCTGAAATTAAACTCCACGTTGTAATAATATGATAAATGAATCAAAGAAAGACCACTCGTATTAACTTGAGTTAGGGTATTCAAAAAGGAGATTCATGTCATTGTTCGATGTATAGTGGAGGCAAGCCAACAAATCCACGTACCATTTGAATATTCATATGAAAATGCGTCAGCACATTAAAGAACGAAGACCTCATATTCCCTTCCCATGTAAACTCTATTAATTCAATGGATCTATTTGAATGGTTGCTTCTAAGTACGTCATGTTCATTAACATGTAGAAAATATTTTACCATAGTCGAGGTAATTATTAAATGAGTCAGGAATTATAACGAGAGATTAAAAAAAACACAAAAATTGTAGCACATTTGCCGCCACACACTGTCAAAGAGATTATATTCAATAGTTTTTATATATGTAAGAATTTTTTTAATCCTATTTGCAAACAAAGTAATATAAATCTATGACGAAGCCACCCCTAGTCAAAAACCAACTCTCGATTGTGCCCTCCTGCCTTCTGCGACAGGTATAGTATATAACGAATGGATTTAACTAATGAACTCAAATATTTTCAGACAAGAAACATAAATATAATTGTGAAAATCACTAAAATTTCAAAAAATATTAAGTTTTGAACTCATATTTTTCAAAGTGTAACGGTTTCGATGATAAAATTCCATCTAGTCTTTACTTACTACAACCCTAAAATGGAAAGTTAGATATATGTACCCAAGTTGGGGTTTCTTTCAGTCTTGCTTTTCTTTTTTTGATTTTAGTTTCTTTTAGAGACTTGCTTTTCAAAAGTCTATACCTACTAAATAACTTCATCAACCTGCAACTTAGAATTATTTTTTGTTATGAAAATGTTTGTTACTCCTAGAGAAGAGTCTCGTAGTTTCTATAACTAATCTTTTTTTTCTTCTTTTCCTTAGCTTCTACATATTTTAAAACAAAATTAACCCTTACCAACCAATAATGGTAAGTATTGGTAACCATATAAGTTGTAATTGGTGTATATAATATAACTATCAAGTGCCATTGTTTTCTTTGTTAGATTAACTTCCTTAGCGTCACGTTGAAAATTAGACGAAAAATTAAGGGATATTATTAATTATCTCTTCTTTCAGTTCTTTCCTTTTTATTAGCTTTTAATAAACGATTTTATTTATTTGTGCGTGTTACTAACAGTACTGTAGATAATCTTTGACATTTAAACGAAATATTAATAATATCTTAATTAATCTATTTTGTTAAGTGATTATGAGATTTTGGGTTAAAAAATATCACTTGGATTGCGATCTGACTGAAATAGGCAGGAACAACATGAATCATGACTATATCAGGCAAATCATTCATTCACAATTACTTCTTACTATACTAGTGACGAACCGGAATTTTATTAATGTGACTCAAAGTATTAAGAAGTAAGAACGCGAAGAAGTTTAAATGAATTCAACGTCTATTATATAAAAAATATATAATTTTAACTATTTATATATACAATGTGATTTTGTTGCGAAGGAGTTCCGGTAAAACCCTTTTGGTGGGCTCCGCCCTTAAGTTAGAGTCGCCTTACTTTTTTTTTTTGTCTTCTAAAAACCATTTTAATTATAGAGTATATATAACTTCAATCTTACTTTAATTTCTGTTTAAATGTTTTTCACACTGCATGCAAATTCAAAGTTATAATTCCATACAATAAAAAGTTGCAGCTAATTTGGTTAACTGTCAAATGTTAATTACATACATGGAAAAGATAATTGGTTTAACGTGAAATACAAGTTAAGAAAATTATTGGGTCCAATTGTGGGGTAAAAGTGATTATTCCATTGAATTTATTATCCTTCACTCAATTCTCCAAATAAGCCAAAAATTCACGAAGAAATTAATGGTTCCAAACATCACAAATTTATACGTTATCAACTCTCAACTCTCAACTCTCAAGTACGTCATGTGTGGACACCCAAAGCCACAAAGAAAAATAACAAAGTGAATATGAGGTGTCCAATATCCGCATTGGGCTCAACTAAATTCGAATTCACGCATTACAAGACTCGAATTTGAGATCCATGGTTAAGGTCCGATGGAGGAATCTCAATCATCCACTACAACTCATGTTGGTAAAATGTGTTTTTGTCATGAGAAATATTTTTTTCGTTAAAAACCCCTTTGTAAAAAACCCTCACCAACGGAGCCACATAGAATGAAGAGTGGTTAATTAAGTTTGAACGTCCTTTATTAAAAAATATACCATATATATTAAGAAAATTATATACCAACAAAACACTACTTCTTAACTTATATACTTAATTTAGCATGTTAGAAGTTGTTAAATAAGGCAATGCCTTATGGCTCTCGGATTTGGCCATATTTGTCTCTCGGATTTGCTGGCCAGATTTGGCTCTAATTCTTTTGGTAATTGTTAATATTAGACAAGGTAAGAATCTTGAATATTAGGAAAATATATGTGTAATATATTGTAATAAATAGGTTACCATAATTAGGAATATACACTACCATAATTGTAGAGTTACCATAATTGTAGAGTTAGAATTATGGTAGAAGAAGGCTTTGTAACTTGTATATATATCTATTCAATCAATGGAAATAATCAAGGGGATTATTTCTTTCATGGTATCAAGAGACTAGGTCTAAACAAAAGTTTTTTTCTCTCAAACTTTTGCCTCCCTTTGGCCGAGACCCCCCCCCCTCCTCGGGTTTTTCTCTTCCAAAATTTCGTCTTCCGCTCTAAAAAAACCTCTCTTAAATTTCTCCTCCTTCTTTGTTCTTTCAATATGTCTAAAAACAATTTTCACCCTGCCCTCACGGTTTCCAATATCAAGCTCAGTGTCCCTATTGTCCTTGAGATGGAAAACGTCCAATATGCAACATGGGCGGAGTTGTTTAAAATTCACGCTATATCTTATCAAGTTCTTCGTCACATCATTCCTCCCGCTAGACCTCTTCCTGCGGAGGATCCTGAGTTATGGATTACACTTGATGCTACCGTTCTTCGGTGGATATACGCCACTATTTCGGTGGACCTTCTACAAACGATTATTGAGCCGGATACCACGGCTATGGCTGCATGGAATAGATTGCGTGACATATTCCAAGACAACCAACATTCACGTGTCGTCACACTCGAGCAGGAATTCTCTCTCGTTCGAATGTACGAATTTCTGAACGTTTCGGCATATTGCAAGAAACTAAAGGAGTTGGCGGATCAACTCCGTAATGTTGGCGCACCAGTAACAAATAATCGTCTAGTTCTACAGTTGGTTGCCGGTCTTTCGGAGGCTTATAATGGTGTTGGAACTCTCCTTCGCCAAAGCAACCCTCTTCCCGACTTCCATCAAGCCCGCTCTATGCTGACGTTGGAAGAAGCCGGTTTGGCTAAAAAGGCGGCTACCGGAGCAAGCCCAGTTGTCATGGTGGCATCCTCTCCTAGTCCTTCGGGTTTTGTTAATAATTCGGGCCAAAACCATAATAATGGTGGCGGCAAGAATAATCGCAAGAATAATAACAAAAATCGCGGGGGCAAACGCGGCGGTTCTGGTGGCGGTTCCGGTAGTCAACAAGCAGGCGGTGGGTCCCAGCCAAGGTACAGTGGCCCACCACTGCCATGGGCCCAGCAGTGGGGCCAATGGTAGTGGAACCTGTACCATCCAAAGAAGCTGGCTGGCTGGTCGCCACCGCCCAGCCCACTACCAGCGGTGGCGGCCCATCGCCAGCTGGGCCCAATGTAGCAACAGCAGCTACGGCCCAGGTGCACCACAGACAGGAGTTCTTGGGCCCCGACCACCGCAGGCCCATCATGCAGCAGGCCCCACTCAGACTGATATCGAGGCCGCGATGCACACACTAGGTTATCTCAACCGGACCCAAATTGGTATATGGACACCGGTGCCACCACTCACATGACTTCCGAATCAGGTACTCTCTCATCTTATTCTAATTTGAGCACCCTTCGAGGGATAATTGTTGGTAATGGCAGTTCTATTCCAATTCTAGGGTATGGTCAGAAAACGTTGTCTCCCCCCAATCCACCACTCCTCTTGAAAAATACGCTACATGCTCCTAAATTGATTAAAAATTTAGTGTCTGTCCGAAAATTCACAAATGACAATTCTGTTTCCGTTGAATTTGATCCTTTCGGTTTCTCTGTGAAGGATTTCAAGACGGGGAGTCATCTCATGAGGTGTGATAGTAGGGGGGATCTGTATCCTATCATGCCCGGTTTCAGTCCATCGAGTCCAGCCTTGCCGTCAGCTTTTGCAGTCATCTCTCCTTCCATGTGGCATGCTCTTCTGGGTCATCCAGGATCTTCTATTTTATCAGTTTTAGATAAAAATAGATTTATTTCTTGTAAGGGTACGAGTCGTACTCCACTTTGTCAGTCTTGTTCTTTAGGGAAAATTGTTAAGCTGCCATTTGTAGACTCCAATTCTCATACTTCAAAGCCATTTGAAATTATTCATAGCGACTTATGGACATCTCCTGTTCTTAGTTCAATGGGTCATCGATATTATGTTCTCTTTTTAGATGATTATTCTAGATTTTTGTGGACGTTTCCAATTGCGAATAAATCACAAGTGTTTTCCGTCTTCATCAAATTTAGAGCGTTCATTCGTACTCAATTCGAAAGAGAAATAAAAAATATTCAATGTGATAATGGGAAAGAGTATGACAATAGGGAGTTTCGGGAGTTTTGTGCTAATAATGAGATAAATTTTCATTTTTCGTGTCCTCATACATCTTCACAAAATGGGAAAGCCGAACGCAAAATTCATTCCATAAATAACATTGTCCGAACTCTCTTAATTCATGCCTCCGTACCTCCATATTTTTGGCATCATGCTCTACAAATGGCCACATATCTTCTTAACATAATTCCGTCTAAAGGTCTGACATATTCTTCCACCCTCAAAATCCTATATAATAAGAACCCTTCTTATTGTCATCTTCGGATTTTTGGGTGCTTGTGTTATCCGTTATTCCCATCCACCGCAATTAACAAACTTCAGGCTCGGTCTACCCCGTGTGTGTTTTTGGGTTATCCGTCGAATCATCGTGGTTATAAGTGTTTTGATTTATCCTCCAAGAAAATCATAATAAATCGCCATGTCATTTTTGATGAAACCCAATTTCCTTTTACGAAAGTTCATACTCCCGAGCCTAAGTCGTATAATTTTTTGGATGACCAAATATCCCCGTATATTATTCGAAATTTTTCGGACCTCTCCCGCACCCTAAATCCTCCAGCGAGCCCACTGCCCGCTGGACCCACAAGTCTGTCTCGCCGATAATTCCGGCAAGAATCGAACAGTTCGAAATTGAGTCAGTCGGCCCACCAGGCTGGTCCACCGGACGAGTCCAACAATTACGATTTGGGCGGCCAGGCCACCGCTGCTGGCGATCCGTCCCGAGCTCAGAAAATTCCCAAAATTCTCTCAATTCTTCCTCGAGTCATAGATCGGTCACTCGAAGTCAGCGGGGTATTTTTACACCTAAAAGACATTTTAATTTACATTCGGATGTCTCTAAATCCCCCTTGCCCCGCAATCCTGTGTCGGCTTTAAATGACCCTAATTGAAAAATTGTTATGACTGATGAATATAATGCTCTTTTTGCTAATAAGACGTGGGAGTTGGTGCCCCGTCCATATGGTATTAATGTTATCAGGTCTATGTGGATTTTTGCTCATAAGGAGAATTCAGATGGGTCTTTTGCTCGACATAAGGCGCGACTTGTTGGTGATGGTAAGACTCAGCAGGTTGGAATTGATTGTGGTGAGACGTTTAGTCCGGTGGTCAAACCGGCTACCATTCACACTGTGCTTAGCTTGGCTCTTTCAAAGACTTGGCCAATTCATCAGTTGGATGTCAAGAATGCTTTCCTACATGGTGACCTCAAGGAAACAGTCTATATGCATCAGCCGTTGGGTTTCAGGGATCCCAACCACCCTAATCATGTCTGTTTGTTGAAGAAATCATTGTATGGGCTTAAGCAGTCTCCAAGGGCCTGGTACACGAGGTTTGCTGAATTTGTTTCAACTATTGGGTTCACTCACAGCAGGTCAGATAATTCCTTGTTCATCTACCGCAGTGGTTCGTCCTTGGCATACATCCTGTTGTACGTGGATGATATCATTTTGACTGCCTCTTCAGATGCCTTACGCCAGTCTATCATGACCATGCTCAGTTCTGAGTTTGCTATGAAAGACTTAGGGCCTTTGAGTTATTTTTTGGGGATTGCCGTCAAGCGTCATTCAGGTGGGTTATTTCTGTCTCAACGGAAGTATGCTGCTGAGATCATCGAGAGGGCTGGGATGTCATCCTGTAAGTCCACCTCCACGCCAGTTGATGCAAACCCAAAACTAAGTGCCACAGCAGGTGCACCATACGAGGACCCGACCCGCTATCGTAGTCTTGCAGGGGCCCTCCAGTATCTTACCTTTACCAGACCGGATATTACATATGCGGTTCAGCAGGTGTGTTTATTCATGCATGATCCCAGAGTTGAGCACATGAATGCAATCAAACGCATCATTCGGTATATTCAGGGGACACTAGACTATGGGTTGCACTTGTATCCGTCATCTACATCCACACTTGTTTCCTACACGGATGCTGATTGGGGTGGTTGTCCCGACACCAGACGGTCGACTTCTGGCTACTGTATGTTCCTTGGCAACAACTTGGTCTCCTGGTCAGCAAAACATCAGGCAACCCTATCACGCTCAAGTGCCGAGACAGAATATCGAGGGGTGGCGAATGTGGTCTCCGAATCATGTTGGCTACGTAATTTGCTTTTGGAGCTTCATTGTCCTATTCAGAAGGCAAACTTGGTATATTGCGATAACATTAGTGTCATCTACCTTTCAGGTAACCCAGTTCAACACCAACGTACTAAGCATATCGAAATGGACATTCACTTTGTCCGCGAAAAGGTTGCAAAGGGTCAAGTTCGCGTATGCCATGTCCCATCGCGTTATCAAATTGCAGACATCTTTACAAAGGGTCTACCAGCGGTTCTCTTTGAAGATTTTAGGGACAGTCTCAGCGTTCGAAGACCGCCCGCTATGATCAAGGTGTGTTAAATAAGGCAATGCCTTATGGCTCTCGGATTTGGCCATATTTGTCTCTCGGATTTGCTGGCCAGATTTGGCTCTAATTCTTTTGGTAATTGTTAATATTAGACAAGGTAAGAATCTTATATATTAGGAAAATATATGTATAATATATTGTAATATATAGGTTACCATAATTAGGAATATACACTACCAGAAGTATATGATTTGCGTATGTTACAACTTTTATATATGTTTAACTAAAGACTGAAAAGTGATTTACAGATGTAACATTATTCATGATTTTTTTTCCTAGTATATATATAGCCAACATATGTACATCAAAAGGACATCCTCATAACATAATTTTAATGTGATCGATTTCTTCTGTTTTGCAATCCGTTTTGCTATAGCACCCACTGATTGATCGAGCAGTTTGCATGTTTCGAAAACATAATTAATCAAAGCTCTTCCGTTTAAGAGAAAATTTAGTTTCTAGAAAACCAAACTAAAATGTTCTTTAGAAACCAGAAAAAGCAAATTAAGTTGATTCACATTTTCTCAAAAACTAATTAAAACATACAACTTTTTTTTTCTTTCTCAAAATTAAGTCAAAAACGTAGTTCATACTCTATCGTAGATTCTTCTTTTTTGTTTTAGAACCGTGTGAAGATAATAGGAAGATTCCAAAATAGACTAGTCATAAAGTTATGTTAAAAGCTCTGGGAATATTTTAATATTCCTTTCGGATTGTCTTCATTAGTATTATTTTTCTATTGGCAATGGTGCAATCGAAGTATCCAACTTTTTGACACATTTTATTTTCATAGCCATAAAGAAAACTAGAGGACCACACTTCACTAACTAATATGGAAGGATTTCTGTTTAAAAAATAATTAAAATGAAAATTTTGAAAAAATATAATGGAAGAAGGGATAAATTCCAAAAATAGTTCCTCGTCTTCTTCATTACCAGGAAGATGACCAAAAGACTCTTCATAAGTACTTCGAAATTAGAATCTTGAGAATATATATATTTTTTGTATTAAATTTATGACACTCATTTCATTTTAAATATTTCAAAAGCTTGACATATATTATTCCACGAATATTATAAATTTATAAAACATTAACGACATCAAAAAAAATTAATATCCATATTTTTTAAAATAATAAACTTTGATGTACGTGTTTTCTCTACTAAAATAACCTTTTAACTAAGTAGTAATTTAATAGTTTCTATTACTATAATTAGTAGTTTACATAATTTAAATTACCCTTAAATTATGTGTTCAATCAAATACTTCTAAGATTAGACGAAGGAAGGACTTTTTATCTCTTTGAAAGAAACTACTATTATATACGTAAACAAAATAAATTGGAACACTACAAATTGAGAAAATGCCTCATCAAACGATAATAAGAATAAAAGAACGCATTGTTTCTAGTCAATTTTACATATTTGTCAACCCACATAAAATTCTAACAAACCAAGGAGTGTACAAAAAAGAAATGTGAATGTATCTTATTGTCAATGACATTTGTTGAGAAAAGATAAGCTCTTAATGGCAATTAATTATAATCACAAAGAAATTGAATATCAGGAGTTGGTGGACGATTGACACCTCAAAAATGGAGTTTTGAATCGGGTCATTCGCACCAATCCCCGGGGTGGATCTTTAATTTTTGCCCAACGAATTTGAATTCTTTAATTTTTGCCCTTTATTATTTTTGGTGCGGTATAATTAAAATTTCGTTCGACATAATTAATGTTTATCTTCGATATATATATATATATATATATCATACACAATCCACAAATTATGTCGGATAAAACATAACTATCATCCCTCAACATAATATGAAAAATGCATAATTTCAAATTTCGGCGGACATAGTTAGTGTTTAATTTCAACATATGTATCATAATGTCCACACAAACTATGCCGGATAAGATATAATTTTGAACACTCAACATAATTTAAAAAATTACTATAAAATTATGCCGCATAACTTAATTCATACATACGCGTGAGGCAAAGTTTCAGTTTTCAAAGAGAAAAATATTATAGAAATTGTATCTTGCGAAATAGATCTGAATATTTTCATAAAATAAATAGTAAAAATAAAAATTAAAGATCACAAATATAAAGGGCAAAAGTTAAATATCAGTGGATTTGAAGGGAAATCCTCACAAAGAAATGTTTTGAATCTTCCTAATGTGCCCACTGAAAATCGCGGGCTTTGTATTTACTCGGGTTCTAGAAGCCCACCTACTCATGATCAAAACTTCCAAACCCTATGCAAACATTAAGGCGAAAAAATAAAAAATTATTCGTATTTGATAATTATATCCAACCAATATATAGATGTGTGTATATCAAATACATATATTTATAACTTAATAATATTAACTGTAACTTATTTTTATTTTTATTTTACTCCACTTACTAAGATTAATTGTTGATGTAAATATCTAGTGTGAATGAGTATTTATCGGGGAGCAGGTGATTTGTCTTTTTTGCGAGCTTTGTTTATATGTTTCGTTATGACTTAATGACTGAATTTTTTTGTGCATGAAAAGACAGTTTGAGTGTTTTTTTTTTGTTTGTATTTTTAGCAACTTATTGAGACCATTCATTTTGCCTTTATTGAAGAACCTCAAATGTAATCAAGGCTATGTACTATGGTGTTCCAATTTTCTTTTAGTCTTTTTCAGCACATGATCTTTATTTAGATACAATACATTAGCTAAACATAAAGGTAGTAAACAGTTATGTAGACGGGAAACAACATTAAGCGGGGCGTCACCCCCATCACTTCGCGATGTCCATACTTGTTTCGTCGAATTTTTAGCTCTGGTATCAATTGTTGGGTTAATAAAAGCAATATAAAAATATTCTTAACATGATGTAATACAGTCTAAGTGGACCAAATCCGCATGATTTTTCCTAAAAAACCTCACATCTTTAAGAATATCACTACACCTTATACATAAATATAATATTTTAAATACCTAACTTAAAACTTCATTTGCATACCACACAACAATTAGTTTTTAGAAGATCAAATATATGTCTGCCATCAAATCTTATCTCATACAAGGATATTTTTAAGAAGAAACAACATAAGGGTCATAAAAAAATTCAGGTCTTTTTTTGTTCTCCCTAACCAAATTAAAGTGTGCAAGCTAAAGAGAGAAAATTTCTGATGCAGAAAAAAGATTGGCTTATCTATAAACTTCTATACATTTTAGGCACTTGAGGTAAATAATAGATTTTGGGCCTAGCTCAACCTCAAAATCTAGCTTGTAGGGTGAGGATTGTCCAAGTCCATGTTCCTATTCCATATCCGATGTGAGACTCTTAACACTCCCCGCACGCCCAGACATTGTTAACTGGAGCGTGGATAATATAATTTGGGGCCCAACATCGGTGAACAAAGAATTGAAATGGTTCTAGCTCTGATACCATGTAAAGAATGGATCTTGGGCCTAACTCAATCCCTAAAGCTAGCTTGTAGGGTGAGGATTATCCAAGTCCATATAAGGAGTTTATGTTCTCATTCCATATCCGATGTGAAACTCTTAACATACCATGTAAAGAATGGATCTTGGGTCTAAGTCAACCCAAAAACTAGCTTGTAGAATGAGAATTGTTCAAGTCCATATAAAGAGTTCATGTTCTCATTTCATATTGGATGTGATACTCTTAACACTTGAGAATTGAGAAAATTGAAAAAGAATATTGAAAAAGAAGAGGATAACATAAGCCAGTTGGCCTAAGGTGAGGTGATCTTATGATATATAAAAATAGTAAAATTCCACATTCATGAAGAAATGCATGCACATGCATTATTATTGGTTGAGGTAAGGTTTAGTAAAGTAGGCCTATAAATGACACTATATTGTTGAATTGTATTTTAGCTGGTCAAGGAAAGTGGGGGATGATGATGTACAAGTTTATAAACTTAGCTTTCAAAAGTCCATACGATTATTTTTTCTTATAAACATTCTTATCTTGGTAACTGAATTTACTATATACTTTGACGAAGTGCAGCTCAAGGGCAACCTTATTGAAGCAAAGGGTTATATACCCTTACTTGTTTGCTACAGATTTTTTTAGCATCTTCACATAATTTTGGAACTATTTACATGGTAAAATCTTATACATAATTACATATAGAATTGAAATAACAGGAATTAGCGATAGATAATTTTTGTCATTAAATACCAAAATTTTATTGCACATCCTATTTAACGATAGATCAGTGACAGATTATCAAAAAAATTGTGCACTACATATTTACAGATTTTTTAACAATAAATTAGAGACGAATTTCGTAGCTAATTCTGGTTTTTCTCTTTTAGGTGGTATCTCTACAAAAATGCTTGTAGCTATTGATCCCACTGCGGAAAGGAATTAATAGTGCTATATATTTTTTGCATCTCTTTTAATGATATACATATAAAAATTAAATCTCAAAAGTGTATTGTATATTTCTACACACAATACTGTATGTGTGAGCTTGCTTGGTTGGTTGCATTGCGCTGCCAATCACAAGATTAGATAAAGGAGGAGGATTGTTGTATGATAACAACTAAGGTAAAATTAATAAATTATGGTCAATCAACGCAATATACAACAACATAAATACTTTTAAGAGTTCAAATAATCGTATCCAACTTACTTGAAATCGAGCCATAATTTCGTAGGTGATATATCTCCACACAGAGAGTATTTTACTGCTTCTACCACAAGTAAATGTCATTGTATAAAAGTAAGAGTACCACTACAGAAAAATAATAGAACTTTGTGACAGACTAATTTTGTCACTATACAACAAATCTTTGTCGCAAATTCAATTGATTATCGACATCGAAGGCAGATCTAAAAGTTAAAGTTTATGAATTCGTACAACACTCTCAGTTAATATACAATAATAATTAAGTTTGATCAAACACTAATATATATTTAATAAATTTCTTAATATATATAAGGTACGCGTAAATATTACTGAATTCTCATGAACCTGCATGTTTTCCTCAAGATCCTTCACTGACGATATGGGCTATTTAGTGACACACTTTTTTTCCACCCCTAAAGGAATATGTTCCTTGATGTTTATTGATGAATGATTTACAATAAATAAGGTTACAAGAATATTTACTTTGATACAAACTAGGTAGCTAATTAACCTAATTAGAAAAGGATTATAATTCTATCTAAAATATGAGATATACAATTAATATAATTAATGAAAGAATATTAGAAAATATTCTATTAAACCCCCGCAGTCGAAGCGGGATGTTCACGAACACAGAGACTAGCTCTAAAATCATCAAATAGTATGCGTGAAAGTCATTTAGTGAAGATGTCAGCAATTTGATATCTGGAAGGGATGTGAAGGACACGAACTTGACCACGAGCCACTTTTTCGCGAATTAAATGAATGTACATCTCAATGTGTTTAGTGCGCTGATGTTGGACGGGATTGCCGGAAAGATATATCGCAGTAGACCAGTGTTGCCTTTTGAATCGGGTAGTGAAGCTCAAGTAGAAGGTTACAGATCCAACAAGACTCAGAGAATACGTTGGTGACACCTCTGTACCCTACTTCTGCACTGGATCGGAATAATGTAGGTTGCCTTTTGGAAGACCAAGACAATATGTTATCTCCGAGAAAAATGCAATAACCAAACGTTGAGCGTCGGGTGTCAGGACATCCACTCCAGTCAGCATCAGAATAAGCAGTGAGACCAGTGAACGAAGACTTGTATAGATGTAATCCTAAGTGAAGTGCACCTTGGACGTATCATAAAATACGTTTGAGGGCATACGTGTGTGCTTCCGTCGGACTGTGCATGTGCAAGCAGATTTATTGCACGACTTAGGATATGTCTGGTCTCGTGAATGTGAGGTACTGCAAGGCCCCAGCCATGCAATTATAATGAGTCGGGTCTGAATATGAAGGGCCGGAATCAGCGCTGAGCTTGGAAGTGGTGTCTACATGTGTGTGGGATGATTTGCAAGATGGCATGCATGCACGGTCAATGATCTCTTCGGTGTACTTCTTCTGACATAGAAATAGGTCGTCAGAATGTCGAGTGACAGAGATTCCCAAGAAATAACTCAAGAGGCCCAGATATTTCATAGAAAACTCAGAGGAAATGAGAGACATAATGGACCGACGGAGAGCGTCAGATGATGTGGTGATGATGATGTCATCAACATATAATAATAGGTAAGTCATGTCTGTACCCTTGTTGTAGATGAACAGGGAATGATCAGACCTTCTGTGTGAAAAACCAATAGAGGAGACATAATCGGCGAACCGCTGGTACCATGCTTGAGGAGCATGTTTCAGTCCATAGAGTGATTGCTGCAACAGACACACATAATCCAGATGAATAGGATCCCTGAAACCCATAGGCTGATGTATATATACCGTTTCATGAAGATCCCCATATAAGAAGGCATTATTGACATCAAGCTGATAAATGAGCCAAGACTTGGATATAGCAATGCTGAGGACGGTCCGGATGGTTGCGGGCTTT
Source organism: Anisodus acutangulus (assembly GCA_029783415.1). Taxonomy (NCBI): domain Eukaryota; kingdom Viridiplantae; phylum Streptophyta; class Magnoliopsida; order Solanales; family Solanaceae; genus Anisodus; species Anisodus acutangulus. Next base: position 55,121,258 of record CM056496.1, read on the forward strand.
ACGACCGGGCTAACCTGTTTCATCACAGTCTACTCCCACCTATTGAGACCTGTCATCACCTACAAGACGAGCCTTGTACCTCTCAAAAGAATCATCAGATTTCTTTTTATGTCTAAAAATCCACATAGAACGAATAATGTTAGCATCACGTGAATGGGGTACTAGGTCCAACGTCTTATTATCAATAAGAGCATTATATTCATCAATCATTGCGGCTTTTCAATTAGGGTCGAATAAGGCATCCTTCGAGTTACGAGGGAGGAATGGACAACTGAAATGGAAAGGTTAAATAACCATTTAGGTTTATGAAGTTCGTGCATGACACGGGTTTTCATGGTCCGATAGTGTGTCTCGGGATGCGGTATGGGAGGGGAGTTTGCCGCGGGACTACCGGGAAAAGGAGAAAGGGTAGAGGTGACGGTAATAGCTGGCCGAACCTCAGTTTGAGGAGAGGTGGATGTGGAATCACCCTGAGGCGGGCTGTTTTAGGCCACCGACAGTATAATCGAATGGGCAGCTAGTCCCGAACTGGCCGAGGTGGTAGCAGGTGCCGAGGTCTAGGACGACGGACTATGTAAATGGTGAATTAGAAGAGGGTTTAGGCCATCATCTAGAAAGTCGTAGGAATGTCGATATGGCAAGTGTAGAGAGGAAAATGGGAATTGAGACTCATCAAATAGGACATGACATGAAATAATAATTTTATGGCTTGATAAGTCATAGCACGAGTAACCACGATGATTGGCAGGGTAACCCAGAAACACACACGGGGAAGTCCAGGGTTGGAATTTGTGAGTCATCGGATGGAGAGGGTAACAAAGACATCCAAGAATACGCAAGTGTTGGTAGGAGGGGTTCCTACGAAACAAAACTTGGGTAGGCGACCGTTGAGCTAGAGACTTGTTTGGGATTATGTTTAGGAGATAAGTGGCCATGGAGAGTGTGTAATGCCGGAATTGAGAGGGAATTGATGTGTGAGTAAGTAGGGCACGAATGAGGTTGCTTATGGTTCAAATTTTCTGTTTGGTTTTACCATTTTTGGAGGATGTGTGAGGGCAGGAAAATCGAAAGGTAAGACCATTTTGGAGCAAAATTATTTGAATTGGTTATTATTAAATTCCCTGCCACTGTCACATTGAAAACATTTAATGCTCTTTTTAAATTATGTTTTTATGAAAGCACTAAATGGAGAAAAAATGGGGTAGACCTGGGATTTATTTCCAATTGGAAAAGTCCATAGAAAGTTGAAATAATCATCCAAAAACAACACATAATATCGATGTCCAACCGTACTCAAAATAGGGGATGTCCACAAATCACTATGTATGATATCGAAAGACATTAAAATATAATATGTGGATGCAGAAAATGATAATTTGACATATTTCCCAAAAATGCAAGATTCACATATAAGTCGATGCATAAGTGGATGGCGGAGGGCCATGTGCTTTGTAGGCCTGTTGTGGATGTGGCCTAAGTATGTCAGGTTGGGCCTGTCGATTCTGAGGTGGAGGCCATGAGGATGTCGAAAACGGGCAAGGAGGGGAGGCCCATAACAGTAGGGCCCACGCGGCCCACGGCGGGTAGGTATCTCATGGCGGAGGCTGCTGCCACTGCCGCGGTCGTTGCTGGTTGTTTCCAGCCGGCGGGGACTACCCCTTCCCGCTGCTGTTATTGCTGGAATTTCTTTCTTCGCGGCTCTTGCCAGACTGCCTGCTCCGACGGTTGTTACGGGAGAAAGCGGATTGTTACGGGTCATCATACCGACGGTTCTGGTTGCCGGAACGGGAGGCCCTGCCGTCGGCTGAGGGCCCGACGGTGGTGGTGAGGGAGGGGTCGGCAATGCTGGCTCGAGTGGTGTTGCGCTTAATTTTCTGGGTTTTCTCAAGGATGATCTTCGAACGGGCCTCATAAAATGAAGATAACGGTGTGCATTGCTGAAGCATGATGTCAATGCCATCATAGTATCGTTCAAACCTGTAATAAATTACATGACCAATCGATGATTAGTGGCTGGTGCGCCGACATTGGAGAGCTGGTCGGCAATCATCTTGTGTTCTTGACAATAAGAAGACACGTTTGGGAAATCATACTGATGAACGTCCTTGAACTGATTTTCAAGGTATAACGCTCGTTGAGTTTTGTTGTCGTGGAAAATACTTTCCAGACGTTTCCATGTTTGACGGGCAGTGGCATCGGTCTCAGTGATGGTGTGCAACAGATCATTAGATATTGTGTCGTATATCCACTAGAGGAGGGTTGCGTCCAAACGAGACCAGAGTGCATCATCAGAAGTCGAAGCCGATGGTATGTTTGTGGACTTCGGCGTGGGAGGGATGATGTGACCGATAACTTCATACACGATAATTGATCTTAAAAAGCTCCGCCCACGAGGAGTATTGACCCTTTTCCATCTCAAGAGTCACAGGGATGAAGTTTTAAATGTTGTTTATGGCAAGTGCAAGATGGAATTTGGTTTTGTCAGTCATGGAAGAGGAAATTTATGAGGAAGAGGCAGGGAGAATGGCCGGAAAAACTATAGTTCCGTCGTGGGGAAAAGAGGGGGTGGGCGGCTGATAGAGGTTGGCGGCTAGGGTTCCGACGTGGGCTAGGTGCCGACGTGGAAAAAAAGTGGCGGCCGAGAAGGTGTATCGGCGTCTAGGGTAGGGTAGGGTTTGTAGTTTAGGCTATTGATACCATAAAGGAATATGTTTCTTGATGTTTATTGATGAATGATTTACAATATATATAAGGTTACAAGAATATTTAATTTGATACAAACTAGGTAACTAATTAACCTAATTACAAAAGGATTATAATTCTAACTAAAATAGAAGATATACAATTAATGCAATTAATGAAAAAATATTGGAAAATATTCTATTAACCCATCCCAACATGAGGATCAATAGTGTTTTCACTTACCCTTTAATGTGACTCGAATCTTCAACTTACCTGTTGATGATAGAGGTGCTCAACCACTCTTTAGCGACACATTAGCGATGAGTTTCCTGGCTATTTCTTTTTGGATATTGAGTCGGAATAACAAGTCTAGTAGCTCCAAAAGGTTGAGTTAGGTGATTGTATGGTTGCCATTTTATTCATAGGTGGAGGTCAGTGTCTCAATGACTTGGTGGAGGAAATGCTAGTTCGTTAGGATTGACGAAGAAACTCAACCTCATTAAACTTACGCGTTTTTATGATTTAAAGAAGAGAAACAAATAGACAGATTCTTTTACTCTAGTCCCAAATGAAAAAGATTGACTGAAAAAAGCAGAGAGCTCCAAATTAAAGTCCATATTCTACTTTTAGACACCCCATGAATGTTGCATTTTTGTCTTCATTTATGGTAGAGACTGTCACTATTATTATTATTCCACGTGTCCTATTTATTTGTTACTTTACTTCAGTTCTAGAAGGTTAATAGACTACATTAGTTAATCTTTGAAATTAAACTTTATTAGATATTCAGAAAAAGATTCCACAATTATGCTGTTTGTTGTAGAGCATAACAAATATTACAAATTCGTCGTCGCCTGAAGGAAGAGAACTGCAGCAATAGGTTAACAACCAATGTATAAAATGTTCTACTAATGTTAAAGTTGAATGACTTTTTTATTATAAAAAATAGTTTAATGATTTTTGTGATACTTAGATAAAGTAAAGTGATTTTTTTGTTAAAAAATAAATTTAGTGATTTTAGTACAAAAAAAATGAAAGTTGAATGATCCTATATGAAATAAACCCTGAGTTATTGGTAAAGAATTTTCCAAAATCAACTAGCTAGCTAGATGTGACAATATTTGCATACTAATTGATTTAACATTTAGCTTAGCTTCTCCTCATGCTAGTGAGATTATACCTAAAATCTTAAATCTGGATTGGCCAAATCAAAGAAATATATTGAACGTGCTATATATTGATACTCATAAATGCATAATGTAACTACAAGAACCAAAAAGACATTATAAAAATATAAATTCTTTTTAGAGTGCAATATAAACATTATATTGTTCATATTCAGTAGGAAGTTAGTGAGTTCTTCGGCTCTAATTCTCTAATAAAAACGACTTAAAACGAAATGGCCATGAACAAAGTTACATATCAGAAGAAGCAAGAATAATCAAGATCTTGTTTCTCTCTCTATATATATATGTTGGAAATTAGCCTTTGGCGGGAGTTGCAACCGACCAACTTTAACGGCTTAAACACTAATGTTACGTATGTTGGAGAATCCGGTTCTTCACACATGCATGATCTATTAAGTACGTAGATAACCGTAGGGCCAAGAATCGTCAAATTTCATTGAGAAATGAAAGAGATACTGGTTCATGAAGTGATGTGTTTGAAGCATGGAAAAGTGTGGTATTGTGTTCAATTCTCCCTCATCGGTAGAGGAAGAAAGAATTGTTGTGTATATAAGACTCGAAATTGGTTTGGGGTTTGGGACCCCAAGGGGTATCCCATGTGTTTAAAGGAGGGAGGATCTAGATGTGCTTCGCCCGTCCGGTCCGGTTCCAGTTCCGGGTTCCGGGGTCACTGGCTGTGGGCTGTGGGCCTTCTGATATTATCTTTTTGGGTCAGAAAACTTTGTCAGAAGTACAGTTTGATCCCAGAAGTTTCAAATGTACAGTTTGGACCAGAATTCTTTCAGATGTACAATTTGGTCCCTGAAGTTTCAAGATGTACAGTTTGGTCCCTGAAGTTTCCAGAAAGTCAGAATTTGGACAGTCAAAGCAGAAACGCCAAGCACTCAATTCAGTCATTTATTTTGGCTGAATTACTCCTCCTATAAATGGCCAATCCATTGGTCTTTCACCATTTATGTTGGTGACTTTACTACCTCCATAATGGCCATTATTTGGCTGTTATGGAGGCAGTTTTCAGTCCCTCCCTCACCTATATAAACACCCCCTTACACCATTGTTGAGGACTAACACTAAGACTCACATATACACGAAAATACAGAAGCTTACACAAGCAGAAAACTCTTCTTCCTACAACTTCCAAGCATCATTTCGTTACTCAATATTCTTCACGGTAGCACTTGAGTTTCCTTTGCTCAAGTGTTCCATTGTTGTTTTATCTTGGGAGACAAATTGTCCAGGACGTATAAATGATACATACGGGGCAATATTGTCTTAAGGACAGAGTGCCACACTCGACTCAGCAAAAACAGTTTCCAGTTTTTCTTGTGCAACAATTGTAATTTCAGATTTCTAGTTGAATTATTGAATCTTTGTTTATCCTTTCGAATACTTGTAATAGTTATATACTTCCCGTACTACTTTATAAAGTATAAGAGTAAAATCTCCCAACAATATATATATGATGTCTTCTTAATATGAACCAGCATTCGGTTACGTTATATATAGCAATGTCTTAACATTTATAGAGTGAATTTATTTTCTTATGCCAACTAATCTGGTAAATTATTGGGACACTGTACTATATACAGATTAATTGGAAACAGCGTATATATAAACAGAAATTATCCTTCTTTATTTGTATAGACATTATCCTACTGCAAGAGATATTAGAACCAATTAAGGACCTCAGAGATTTATTACATTAACCTTGCGAATTTAGCAAGGCCTTGACATAAATTTTATTTATTCACATAGAATAAATTAGCTAGAAATTTATTTTTCCTCCCTAAGTATATATTTCTCAGACAGTCAATATTAGAGCATGTATTTTAAAAAAAATATATACTCCTACTACAAACTGTTTTCTTTTCACATGTGATCACTACATTCTTTTGCTTTATAAATTCTCAAAATAGTATATACGGAATAGATTGTGGATCGACACTTTGCAGAACCACTGAGCCACACTGACGTTAAACACACCAATTCATCTTGAACTCATCTTATGAGACCCAAGTTACGTTAGATTGTAAGAGCAGATACTGTAAAATGTAAATCTGTAATTGTAAAACATGAAAAAAACATAAAAATAAACTGTATCTTTGGAGTTGACATTGTCAAGTGATGTTTGGAGTTGCCAACAACTTCAAGGAGTTCAGTACTCCATATTTCTGTTGGAAATTTACTAATGTGGAATTAAGTATATCCCATTAATTTATGACTCGAACAATTGGGGCCCGCACGTAGGAAACGTCGTTTCCACACGTGTGCACACGTAGTGCCAAGTATAGCAAATTTCATTAGTGAAAGAGATATTGGTACGTATGTAATACGTTTGAGACATAGAATTATGGACGGTTATTGGCCAAATGACAAAGTATTCCACGTTGGTAAAAGAAGGAAGAAGTGTAAGATGAAACGTGTCGGAAATCGCCTCGGCGCCTCCCGGGCAGCGCCGTAGCGCTAATTGGTTGGCCAGTCACTGGAGCCGCGTCGCTTCGGAGGCAGAATGCTGCGACTGGAAGTTGGAAAGATCTGACCTTGTTGGAAATTAGCCTTTGGCGGGAGTTGAAACCGACCAACTTTAACGGCTTAAACACTAGTGTTACGCATATTGGAGAATCCGGTTCTTTACACATGCATGATCTACTAAGTACGTAGATAACCGTAGGGCCAAGAATCGTCAAATTTCATTGAGAAATGAAAGAGATACTGGTTCATGAAGTGATGTGTTTGAAGCATGGAAAAGTGTGGTATTGTGTTCAATTCTCCCTCATCGGTAGAGGAAGAAAGAATTGTTGTGTATATAAGACTCGAAATTGGTTTGGGGTTTGGGACCCCAAGGGGTATCCCATGTGTTTAAAGGAGGGAGGACTTAGATGTGCTTCGGTTCGAGGAAAGCCCACACGCGCTGTGGGCTGTGGGTCTTCTGATATTATCTTTTTGGGCCAGAAGTTTCAGATGTACAGTTTGGTCCCTGAAGTTTTCAGAAAGTCAGAATTTGGGCAGTCAGAACTGAAACGTCAAGCACTCAATTCAGCCATTTATTTTGGCTGAATTACTCCTCCTATAATGGACAATCCGTTGGTCTTTCTCACCATTTATTTTGGTGGCTTTACTACCTCTATAATGACCATTATTTGGCTAATAATGGCTGTTATGGAGGCAGCTAAACAGCCCCTCCCTCACCTATATAAACACCCCTTGCACCATTATTGAGCAACACTTACACTACACGAAAATACACAAGAAGAAAATAGTTTCTTCCTACAACTTTCAAGCATCATTTCGTTACACAATATTCTTCACGGTAGCTCTTGAGTTTCCTTTGCTCAATTGTTCCATTGCTGTTTTATCTTGGGAGACGAATTGTCCAGGACGTATAAAGGATACATACGGGGCAATATTGTCTTAAGGACAGAGTGCCACACTCGACTCAGCAATAAAAATCACTTTCCAGTTTTCTTGTTCAACGTCTTTGTAATTTTCAGTTTTCTAGTTGAATTGTAATTTCAATTCCTACATTAGCAGTTACTTGTAATTTCCGTTTCCTGCATCCTTTGTAATCCAACAGACCTTTGGGCTGGTTTTGGAGCATTGATTCTCCATTACTTGACACATCAATTCAGCAATTATTTGGCTGAAGGTAACCCCTCAATCAAGTGTCATTACATGCCTATTGAAGGTCATTAGTTGGCTAGTTGAGGGGACCTCTCCTTACACTATAAATTGAGGCATTTTGCTCAATTGAAGAACACTACTCAATACTTAGAAAATACTCCAGATTTTCTGAATTCATCTTCTTCCTCTCTAGCAAAGTTACTATACTCAAAGTTCTTCAAGAGTAACACTTGAGTTTCCTTTGCTCATTTGTTAAGTTGTTGTTGTATCTTGGGAGACTATTGCCCGACAACGTAAAAGGAGATATACGGGGCAATCTTGTCTTAAAGACAGAGTACAATCACTCGACTCAGCAAATCACACAAACAGTTTGTTAAGTTCTTTATTTCCAATTTATTGTAATATTTAGTTTATCCTTTCTTACTATTATAATAGTTACTTACTTCCCGTTCCCTGCAACAATTGTATCCCAACAATTTCTTTGGTTATCAAAAGAATTCCAAAGACACAAGTGAAATTATCTTTCATTTTTTTTACTTAATTATGTCGATTTGACCATCCCTTATCCTCCGGTATTCAATATCCAGCTCTGCACAAACCCAACTAATTCAGATTCATGTTTATAATTAACTCATTAAGAGAATAAAACGATTTTCAAGAAAATATTTTTCATTCTTAAGATATGAACCCAAGATCTTCGATTTTAGCATGAAAAAATATCGACCATCCAACCACACCCGAGATGGATGTTGGCTAGCTTCAAGTTACGTTTGGAAGAATCCATTAGGTTTGGCGTCCAAAACTTTGTATATGTATTAAGAAATTTATTAAATATATATAAAAATTAAACTAGAACTCAATTACTAATACTTGAAATTATTGTCCTACAATTTAGAACCCACGAAACTGAAATCTTGACCCGATACCCCACGATGGTAAGTAAAATTATCTTTAAACATGCATGAATATTCTAATCATCTAATGTTTGAATCATTCAATCTGTTATCTAATTACAAGAAACATGACGTATATAGTTTCTTTCAGATGAAGGGCCTAAGAAAAGTTGGCAAGCATTAGAGCTTTCCACCCTTTGAGGTGATTTCATTTCATTGTGCTAGTAGTTTCGATTTGGTTCAGATTTCATTGGAAGTCTTGTGTCAAGTTCTAATAGTAGTAATAATTAAGCTGGGGTCCTCTTTCGATCGACCACCAAAAAATAGTAGTGGACTTAGTGTTAAGAGTCTCACATCGGATATGGATAGGTAATTGGTCTCCTTATATGATTTGGTCAATATTCCTCCCTACAAGCTAGTTTTTTGGGTTGAATTAGGCTCAAAGTTCATTCTTTACATAGTATCAGAGCCAGGCCCATCACAATTCTTTGTTCACCGATGTTGGACCTCCATATTATATTGTCCACGCTTCAATTAACGAGGTCTGAGCGTGCGGGGTGTTAAGAGTCCCACATCGGATATGAAATGGGTAATTGGTCTCCTTATATGGCTTAGGCAATCATCCTCCCTACAAGCTAGTTTTTGAAGTTAAAGTTAGAAATAAAGTCCATTCTTTACCCTTAGCACCATTTCCAAGCAACATATTTTCTGCCGTTATGCACTCTTTTACCTTAGTTCATCTCCTCTCTCTCTTTTGCCGTTGAATTTAAATTGAAAGCTAATGTGATTTTCTTCGATTTTGCTCTTTTTTCAAAGAAGAAAAGTGAAAATTATTATAATTTTCTTAAATTATTAGCCGAAATTCTCCAAATTTAGATAATTCTCAATCTCAAAATCTTGTTTCGGGGGATATCATCCCACCGATGTGGTATATTTCTTTTATCCGGGGCAACTATCCGATCTGGAGCATGCACAATCACGGACCCGTGGTCTGATACCAGAGACCCCCTGATACCATGTCAAATTAGGCACTGAAATTCAAAGGGATCAAATAGGAAATGATACTCTAACTCATATCCCAAAAGCTAGCTCAAAAAAAAAATTATTGTCCAAGCCTTATAAGGAGTTCAGAATTTTTTTGACCCATTGGGTTATACTAATTGACTCATTTAACCCAATAATTTGATGAGTCACTTTTAATTCAACTCCTTGAGTCAGATAAATAAACGACTCATAATTTACCTTGAATAAACTTAGACAGATAAAATAGTCACTTGTCTCCTAATTACTGATCTTATGCAATATAGATCGGAAAAATTGACAAGTAGTCAACTTTCAGCTCTTGAAATTATAAAAATAGTCATTATTATGAAGACGTTTCAAATTTCACAAACAAAATGCTAAGATAACATCCTAAAATTTCATTCGAACTTCAAAACAATTACTTACTATTTTTTAAAGATATGACCGAAAAATAATCCATGGATGCTATTGTAACGACTAATTTTTTGTTCCTGAAAAAATAATAATCAAGACAAGAAAAATATAGCGACAAGTAATATTTGATTTCAAATATTTGTGCGGGGTTACAATTTTTATAAATTTTTTTAAAAAAATGTAATCCTCTGATTCCTCTCCTCACGGCCGTCAATCAAGAGCTTTGCTTGTTCTTGAATCGACGGATCACTTGTTGTAATTTCACCACGAATGCGGAGACAAGCTTTAATCACAAACATGGAGGTATGGAGACTTGCGACCCACCATTTGGAGACGAAGACTTCTTAGTATGCGGATCACCTTTGGAGATGAGAGCTTCACTATGTATATTTCTTGACTTGCGGAAAAGTTATAGATCTTTCTGATATGCGGAGGACTTATGGGTCTTCTTGATATGCAAAAGACTTATGGATCTCCTCGATATGCCGAAGACTTATGGATCTTCTTAATATGCGGATGCCTTCTCTCCCATTCTTCCTCTTGGCTTTATGAAGACCCTTATTTATAGTTGCAGGGAAGAGCTAGGATATGTATATGATTGGTTGAACCATGTCATTTGAACACTTGGCGACATTTGATTGGTTCTTCTATTGACTTGGCATGCTACGTCACTTATGCACGTGGCACGATTTTAATGGTCCTTGACTTGGCGCACCACGTCATCTGATACGTGGCATGGACCTTGGGCTAATAGAGTGAGCTCATCATGTGAAGACCAACTTAATGGACTAGCCCGGTGAAATTAAACTTTACTTTAAATCCATGTTTTGTACTTAAATAATTTAAACTTTAGGAACAAACCATGAGGTTCAGAAGGGTCCCTATCAACGTCAATCTTGATTTGGGCTTGATATTTCTTGAATTTAGGAATTTATTCAAATTTAATATGGATTTTTAATTCCACAAAATTGAAGATTTTGCTTAAATTTGAGGAGCTTCTTTATGAAGGTTTAGCTCGAATTCAATGAGCTTTATGACATGAAGATTTAGCCCAAATTTGAGGAGCTTGTGACATATAGTTTTGGCTCGTGCGTTAAGGAGCGTTTAAACTTGAAGATTTTGCTCGAATTTGATGAGATTTGCGACGTACAGTTTGAGCTCGTGTGTCAAGGAGCGTTACAACTTGAAGATTTTGCTAGAATTTGGTGAGTTTTGTGGCGTACAGTTTAGTCTCGTGTGTCAAGGAGTGCTTTAACTTGTAGTTTAGGCTCATGCGATAAAGAGCATTGTAATATACATGGACTCTTTGATTTCATCTTCGGATTCAAACGTGTCTCTACTATGAAGTTCTTCTATATCTTCATCTGTGTAAGGCTCATAGACATGCAACCATTGATCTCCACTTGTAGGCATGCTTAATTTTATATCATATGCACGAGTCACCAACTCTACGAATGTATTGGGCTTTATTCCTTGCAAGAAGTAACGAGTGCCCCAATGCATACCTTGGATGCATATTTTAATCCCAGAAGTTTCACTAAGGCGATCTTTGCAGTTAAGTATCAAGCTCATCCAGCGATTGATGAAGTCAACAACTTCTTCACCATCCCTTTGGCGGACATTTGTAAGCTTTATCATGCTCACAACGCGTCTTGTGCTATAGAAACAGTTGAGAAATTCTTGCTCTAGTTGCACCCAACTATCAATGGAACCAAGTTCGAGGTCTATGTACCAATTGAAGATATTTTCTTTGAGGGATCGAACGAATTGTTAGACAAGGTAATCACCATATGTTCCAGCATTATTGCAAGTTTCAACAAAATGTGTTATGTGTTGTTTTGAATTTCCCTTGTCGTCGAATTGCTGCAACTTAGGAGGTTGATAGCTAACAAACATCTTCAAATTATCAATCCTATGCGTATAAAGCTTTGCATATATAAGAGAATATTTTGATGCGGACTCAGATTTATCATTGATAGCCTCCATGATGAAGTCCTTCAATTGGTCAACGGGAATCAGACCTTCGGCGGAAACTCGAACCTCTTTGATTGTTGTTGCTTGTTTTGCGAAGGACTCCTTCATCTTGTGTTTTATGAAGCTTTACATGTTCTTGAGTGGATCATCTTTCCTCCATGCTCTCCATCATATTTGTTAACTTGGTGATTTTAGCATCTTGATCTTTAACGTACTTTGATAGGCCTCCAACTGCTTTCATCAAATTTGTAAGTTGTTCTTCTATGGTGGAAGCTTTAATCACCATCGCTTGCATAACCACCACAGATGATATAGAATGGTGCAAATCATCACTTGGATAGATGTATTGGGGAGTGACATGAGAGAAGATTGGAGCAGATCCAGTACTCAAGACATCACCATCTTTCTGCATGAAGGGATCACTAGACTCACGATGGCATTCTTGTGACAGCCTTAGTCGAGCCAAATTTCTTTCTACCATCTTAGCTGTGTCATTCCCTTCTTCTAACACGTACGATGACGATATCCCTTCTTTTGGAGAATATGAACCAGAAGTATGAGACGTCTTGGACGGTAACTTTAAATCCACTTTTGGAGTCAGATCTAGGGTTGAACTTCATTGCGACCATCTTGGTCTTCTTGAAGTTCAAAGAGAAGAAATGAGAGGTAAATATTGTCCCACTGGGCGTGCCAAATTTGTAACGACTAATCTTTCGTTCCTGAAAAATAATAATCCAGACAAAAAAAATATAGCGACAAGTAATATTTGATTTCAAAGATTTGTGGGGGATTTACAATCTTTATGAAATTTTAAACAAAAAGATGTAATCCACTGATTATTTTCCTCACGGTCGTCAATCAAGGGCTTTGCTTGTTCTTGAATGGACAAATCACTTGTTGTAATTTCACCACGAATGCAGAGTCAGGCTTTAATCACAAACGTGGAGGTATGGAGATTTGCGGCTCACCACTTGGAGATGGAGACTTCTTAGTATGCTGAAGACTTGCGGATCACCTTCGGAGACGAGAGCTTCTCTATGTATATTTTTTGACTTGCGGAAAACTTGTGGATCTTCCTGATATGCGGAGGGCTTATGGATCTTCTTGATATGCGAAAGACTTATGGATCCTTTTGATATGCAGAAACTTATGGATCTTCTCGATATGCGGAGGACTTATGGTTTCTTCTGATATGCGGATGCCTTCGGAAATCTATGGATGCCTTCTCTCCCATTCTTCCTCTTGGCTTTATGAAGACCATTTTTTATAGTTGCAGGGAAGAGCTAGGGTATGTATATGATTGATTGAACCATGTCATTTGAACACTTGACGACATTTGATTGATTCTTCTATTGACTTGATGTGCTATGCCACGTCATTTGATACGTGGCATGGACCTTGGGCTAATAGAGTGGGCTCATCATGTGAATACCAACTCAATGGACTAGCCCGGTGAAATCGAACTTTACTTTAAATCCATGTTTTGGGCTTAAATAATTTAATCTTGAGTTGAGCTTGATATTTCTTGAATTTAGAAATTTATTCAAATTTAATATGGATTTTTAATTCCACAAAATTCATATCTCTACACCTATTTCTACATAAAAATCCCAAGTCATCGGTATAGGCCGGGGAGAATGTTTTGCCAGCAATCCGAGTCCGCCCAGTTATCAAGAATATGCAAAACAGCTTAAGTGGCATGCCTTATTATTGTGATATCCGTCTTACAAAAATTTTATTCTAACTCATACTTTATTTTTACCTAGCAATGCTGTAATATTTTTCTTCATATATAGTTAATAGAGGAGAAAATTGAATAACATTGGTCAAGAATTAGGAGTCCACTTGATTAGGACTTGTAACAATTCCAATCCAAATGATGCCCCAAAAAACGAGACACATAAATGATATAGGCAAAAGATGGTAAAAAATATTTAATCTCCTTCACACATCTCATAATTAATTCTTTGATTTTATTATCATAATTTAGGAACGAAGCAAATGTACATAGCATAAATTTAAAGATTCCAATATAGGGCTATCATTTGCATTGCTGCCGAATTCATGGACAAGCAAAAGAGAACTAGATGAACTGAAAGATTTTAATAACTAAATTAAAATTTTAATATGTACTTTTAAATTTTAATTAGTCAAAAAGAAAAACTTAATTAAAATCTTTCATAATAGTTATTTAAAATAATTTCTCTCTGTAGAATAATCTTGATAGTATATGTTTATAATACTTGTCTTTTTTTGTAATTTGACACTCAAAAGCATTTTTTTAAAAAGATGAGCCAAACACAATTTGTTTATTAGAAGCCGTCAAAAGCACTTTTCAAATGAATTAACCAAACACACAAATTGCTTTTCATTGTAAATAATGGATCTTGGGTCTAACTCAACTCCAAAAACTAGCTTGTAGGGTGAGGATTGTCCGAGTCCATATAAGGAGTCCATGTTCCCATTCCATATCCGATGTGGTACTCTTAACACTCCCCGCACGCCCAGACCTTGTTAACTGGAGCGTGAATAATATAATTTGGGGCCCAACATCGGTGAACAAAGAATTGGAATGGGCCTGACTCTGATACCATGTAAAGAATAGATCTTCGGCATAACTCAACCCCAAAAGCTAGCTTATAGGGTGAGGATTGTCCAAGTCCATATAAGAAGTCCATGTTTACATTCCATATCCGATACGAGACTCTTAACATTCATAAAAGTACTTTTTCAAAAATAATTTTAAAAAAAAAAACACTTCTCAAAATAAGCAATTTTTAGCAGCTAGGCCAAACATGCTCTTAGTCGCAGAAGAACACTTATCTTGTGTAGCACGCGCTAAGTGATTTTTGTATAAAACGAAGAACATGTTTGGCCTAGTGGTTTTGACCTAGTAGCCTTAGCATAAATATTACAGTAAAAGTTAAAGAAATTTTAAAAAGTCTACATATTTTTTAATTTAAAATTATAGATAAAGATTGAACATATGAAACTTATAAAGATAAGAGTTGTATCAAAAAAATTAGGTAACAGATAAAAATTGTATAAAAGAAGGTAACAAATAATTTTGATAGTAAACAATCATCAATAATTGTTCTTTTTCGTAATTTAACACTCAAAAGTAATTTTTTAAGAAGATTAACCAAACACAATCTGCTTACTAAAAATAAGTTAAAAATATTTTTAAAATAAATTAGTCAAATACAAATTATTTTTTAAAACACTTAAAATAGAATACTTCTCAAAATAATCAAGTTTTTATCGCTAGGCCAAACTAGGGCTGGCCAGTGGGCCGGGACGGCCCGACCCCTACCCGACCCCGTCCCGAGCCCGCCCCGATCCCGCCAAAAAAAAAAAATAACGGGGGCGGGACTCGAACTCGGGACGGGACGATGTCTCGTCCCGCGAGACCCGCGCCCGCCCCAGGCCCGCTTGACCCGACCCCGCCCCGACCCCGTCCCGAGCCCGACCACGACCCCGCCCTTTTCCCCCCTTTGCAAAAATGGTCGTTGCACCAACAACCATTTTAGATTATGGTCGTTGGCCAACGGCCATTTTAGGCCCCCCCTCCCCCAACCCCCTACCCCTTAATATTTATTTTTAACCCATAAGTTATTATATTTATACTTTAACCCAATTTTTCAACTATAAATAACTCATTTTCTCTTCATCTTTCTCACAAATCTTCCTACAATCTCTCTAATTTCTCAATATATCTCTCTACAAGTCTACATTGTTTGCTAAATATTCAATTTTATTTATTCATTTGAGAATTGGGAGTGAAGTTGGCAACTAGCTTGAGGATCTTCCATCGAGCAAAGTTTCAATTTTCAACCTCTCGATTACACGTCGACGTTACGTCGACGTTTGGTACATTCGTTCCTTCATTAAATTATTATTGTCTGTTTATTTTATTTAGCGCACTTAATTTTATTGTCTTTAATTATTTATTATCATAATTAAAATGGAAGGATTAAAAGGTATGTTTAAAGGTAAGGGTAAGAGTGCTTCTTCTAGTAGGGGCAACCAGGGCAAGGGTACTTTTTCTAGTCATCTTATTCCTACACAGGATGATTTTGTTGATACTCAACATTTTTCTACAATACCATTAGATTTAGACCAGGAGCTATTTTCTGGAACTCAAGAAGACTTTAATTTAGACGATGATATACCCACTAATGTTGATGACAACACACCCACTAGTGCACCTTCAACTGAAATACCTCTTATTCCCCCTAGTATGAGATTTGAGGTCCAAAGAAACGACCATTAAAATCAGATGCATGGACATTTTTTGATAGAGACGTAGAGAATCAAGTAGCCATATGTAAAATTTGTAAAAATGTTTTAAAATTTAAAACTGGAAAAGGTCACGGTGGGACGGGGTGTTTAATTAGACACGTAGTAAGTGCTCATCCAGCTAGGTATGCCCAATACCAGGCTTCAAAATCGGGTGCGCAAACGCTCGCTCTATCGGGACAAGGTTCACATCGACATCGTCCCTGACAAAGTATGTGGTCAAATTAACCCTATGACGGGGAATTGTAGGCTCTAAATACAATAAACATAGAGATAGGGAAGCAATATCAAAATTAGTTCTTTGTGGAGGGTTTGCCTTTTTCATTTCCTTCATCTCCGATTTTATTCATTACATTAGAGATATATATAATCCTCGCTTTTAACGGTTTTCCTAGATCAACTGTTAAGAGAGATGTATTTAAATTCGCGCATGAATATCAACAATATTTACGTTTTTCATTATATCATTTTAATGGCAAAGTATCTATCACGTCTGATATAGGTCGTAGTACTAACGACCATGATTATTTAACTGTAACTTGTCATTGGATATATTATAAATGGTCTATGCAAAAACGTATTTTAGCGTATAGATATATAGATGATAGGCACACTGGTACTTTTATTGCAGAAAATATTTATCAAGTGTGCGATTATTACGGAATTACCGATAAAATTATGACTATTACATTAGATAACGCTTCTAATAACAATTACGCAATTACAATTTTAAAAAATAGTTTAACTCCATCTTTTCCAGACCATTTTCATATAAAATGCGTGTGTCATATATATAACTTAATTGTAAAGGATGGTCTATCACTTTTTAGACATTCTTTGTAAAATACAATTTGCTATAAACTTTATTTTTAAAAGTAATAAAGTACAACGTAGAAAAGAATATAAAAAAAATTGTCATGATTGTGGACTACCTTATAGAAAAATTCCACAAGAAGTATCCACTAGGTGAAATTCTTTATACGCGCAACTACTTGTTGCTTATGACTATAAATTACCTATAACTTTATTTTTTAACTCTCATAATAAAAAGCCAGCTGATATGATTTTAGATAGTGATTGGGAAAAAATTTCCGAACTTATTGTATTTTTAGAGAAATTTTTTCAAGCAACAAAAGAATTTTCCGGTATATATTATCCTACTATTTCAACTATGTTATTTTATATAACTCTAATATTTTTATTACTTAGTGAATATATGAAAACCAAATTTATAAGGCAGCTCTTAAACAAATATTTCTCAAACTAAAAAAATATTTTATTCCTATTCCCTCTATTTATATTATTGGTTCTGTATTAAATCCTACTATTAAAATAGACGGTACTAAATCACTAATTGAAACTATTTACGATTGTATAGAAGTACTACCACCTCCAAGTCCCAAAAATCTAAATCACCCACCACCTATTGAACAAACTAAAGAAGAAGTGTTGTCTAGTGTAGAACACCAATGCAAAAATATATATAGATTTTATCAACAAGAAAATGCTAGTAACTTACCAGCTTCCATACCATCTTCTTCATCTTCAACACAACCTCACAAAAGACATGTTGTTTCTGCAGCTAGTATTGAAAGCCTCAGAAATAGAATGTGCGGTCGTACCTCTACTACTAACCAAATTAGCGAGTTGGATATTTTTGTTTTGCATGGTTCTGTACCGTATCAAGAAGTTATCAATGAAGATGGACATGAAGACTTGCTGAAATACTGGAGGGGGAATGAGAAGACCTTTCCGACACTTTCATTGATGGTTCGAGATGTTTTGAACATTCAAGCGCCGTCAACTGCGTCTGAAAGCGTTTTTTCTGCAGGCAGATATCAAATAGGAGACCACAGACACTCATTAGCCGGAGACAGCTTGAAAATTGCAGTATTATTCAGAGATTGGATACGAGCGGAGCGGAGAAGGTGCGGTCAACCGAAGATCAACGAAGAAGATGATGAAAACTACAACGAAATCTTAACCGAAGGTAGTGGAAGCGACGTGGATCAATTTGACCAACAAATACCAATTCCAACCGAAGAACCACATGAAATCATCAAGCAATTAGAATGTGGTTTTTGAGAATGTAATTTTTAATTGTAATTTTATTATGTAATTTGTAACTTTTGGACAACACCACAAAGTTGCAATTTAGATTTTAGACAATTGTATTTGTATTACAAAAAAATCATATGTCTATTAAATAATATAAGAGGCACAAAAACAGCCTTGGGATGTTTTTATTACACTATCTTGTTTTGTTTATTGAGTTTTTTTTTATACATATGTTATTTTTGAAGAAAAAAAAACCCGCCGTATCCCGCCCCGAGCCCGCCCCGAGCCCGCCCCGCCCCGAGCCCGACCCGACCCGATACCTACGGGATCGGGATCGAGACGGGACTTGCTCCAGTCCCGCCAGACCCGACCCCGCCAGAGCCCGCCGACCCCGACCCCGCCAGACCCGGCCCGCCAGACCCGAGCCCGGCCCACTGACCACTCTTAGGCCAAACAAACTCTTAATCACTGTATATATTATGACATAAGTTTGACTGTAAATAAGAAGTATGTACAAACATCTATTCACTGTATACGCGTCACTGCAACAAGCAAACCCACAATAGAAAGAAAAAAATTTAGAAATGCATGATTCCTACTTATTTATTTATTCATATAAATTCAACCTTTTCTATCAAAATTCAGAAATGACCCTCACTAGTCACTACTCCCTCACCATTTTTAAGAAAGCTCTGAAAAAAATACCTTCGTACAAAGCCAAATCCATTTCTCTCTCTCACTCTCTCAATTTCTCTCTATATAACAAAATTAAATTATAGACTATACCGAAAGAACAGTATTGTTTTATAATTAATTGTCTCTGTTGTTATATATTCTTTCGTGTATTTGTCTATTTTATTACTTGCCTTAGTTATTACTTTTTTTATAAATATTTTATAATAATTTATTTATTTTGTTACTTTCATTTTCATATTATTTTAAATCTTTTATTCGGGTCAAAATAATTTGCTTCTGCTTGTGCTTTTCTGCGTCTTACAGAAACAGTTTTTCTACTTCCTGAGGCATATGAGATTTCATTTGTTGTATACGGAATATAACCAAAAAGAGCTAACCAAAACTTTCGGTCAATTCCGGTCCCCTCTTTTTCATATATTTGCAGAAATTCCATTGTCCTTTTTGCTAGATTCAGGACGCGTACAATAACTTCTGCATTTCCTTGCTATATAATATTCATTATCTTTCTCACCACTCACACCCACCAAAGAGCATTTTCCATTTTTTTGAAATTTTGTTTTTACATATATTTATTTATCTGTTTCAGTATTTTGATTTTGCTTTGATTTGAGTCAAATGAGGGGGTTACCTGGACATGAACGCCGGTGGACATCGGATACGGTATCTTCCGGCAAGGATTATAGTGGTGAGTCATCTCCGGGAACAGATTCCGGTAACAATTCCGGTTTTGCATCGGAAGAGTTTGTTGAAGTCATACTTGATCTTCAGGATGACGATACGATAATTTTACGGAGCGTTGAACCTGCTACTTTGATCAACATTGATACTCCTGATGTTACCTCCGGAATATCGATTGAAACTCCGGCGTCAACGTCGGAAACTAGATCGCCGACGATGCGCCGGAGTACATCGAATAAATTCCGTCAGTTTTCACAGGAATTGAAAGCCGAAGCGGTTGCGAAAGCGAGGCAGTTTTCGCAAGAGTTAAAAGCAGAGTTAAAGAGATTTTCGTGGAGCCATGGACATGCGTCTCGTGCGTTTTCACCAACGTCGTTTTTCCAAAACGCTGTCGTTGGAACGGGAAACGGTGTGGATTCGCCTTTAGCGGCTCGAGCATTACGTCGACAGCGTGCTCAGCTTGATCGTACTCGTTCTAGCGCCCAAAAAGCTCTTCGTGGACTCAAATTCATTAGTAATACTAAAACTAATGGATGGAATGAAGTTGAGAACAATTTCGCTAAGCTCTCTAAAGACGGTTACCTTTATCGCTCCGATTTCGCACAATGCATAGGTCAGTACAGCGTTAATGATCAAAAACATGTATGAATTATAGTTTTTTGCAAATTTCACACCACAATTATCATATATTCTCTTTTATGGAAGCTAATTAGGTCAACTATCCACTGTTATTTTTCTATCTGAACTATTACAATATGCTCAACTACATGTGTTTTGACACATAAATTGTGATAGTTCTATTAGTTTAGACAGGAAAAAAAACTGATAAGTGATGTGTGAAACTAATGTAAAAGTAATGAGTAGTTTATATGTGTTTTTTACCGTAGAATTATTGAATACTTAGAGTAATTTGATTAATTTTTGTTAATTGTTTGGATGAAGGCATGAAGGATTCTAAGGAATTTGCATTAGAATTGTTTGATGCTTTGAGTAGAAGAAGAAGATTGAAGGTTGATAAGATTAGCAAAGAAGAGCTTTATGAGTATTGGTCTCAAATCACCGATCAGAGTTTCGATTCTCGGCTTCAGATCTTCTTCGACATGTACGCACCATTAACTTGATTAATTATTTAGTAAAATAAGAACTAATTATCTTAAGTAAAATTAGAGATAAGTAATTTTAGTAAACAAATGGTGAAGAGAGAGATAGAGGCAATTTTACTGTTTGCTTTCCATGTGGAACACTCGTCCACTACTGCATGACAACTGACAAAGTAATATTCGAAATATTTAAGTGTCACATCATTATCTAGTAGAGTAATTAAAATATAGTGCTAACTTCTGCAAAGGGAAAAATATTGCTTTGATTTTACTGCACGTAAAAATCTTTGTGGTTTTCATTTTGTGGTAACAGGGTGGACAAGAATGAAGATGGTCGAATTGCTGAAGAGGAAGTAAAAGAGGTAAATATATATTCATCTGCTCCATTTTATTGCCCTTTATGCTAAAAATAATTTTTTATTTATTTATTTTAGTAAATTAAGAGAGATTTATTATTATTTAATATTATCTTATAAAGTAATAGTAGTCAAATTTTAATTTTCAAAGCATAATTATTAAAGATAGTTTTATTGAACACTCTTAATAAACACATCATCGGTTTAAAAATATTTATCACTTTTCACTTAGCGAGAGTTATATTCAATTTTAGTTCTGAGATTTGTCAAATTGACTAACCAGAGTTACATTAATTGGAAGAAAAGAGTACACCATATTTTTTTCGGCTACTCCCTCCATCCATATAAAGTATGATGAGTTTCGACGAATATACTAATATTGTAAAAAAGAATTCATATTTATTTCTTATTTTTATTACAGAATTACGTATAAAAGCTAAATACATAGACACGCTTTACGAGAATCAACTTATCTAAATTTCAGTGTTAATTTTTTTTTAATGGTTAAAGAAATTTTATGACTCATTATATAGTTACTATGTTTTTTTCAGAAAGAAGGAAATTGCTTGTTTTACCTGGAGTTTAGAAGATAAAGTCTAATTAATGTAACCTTTAAAAATAATTTCATAGGAGAACAGTCTGTCAGGTTGTGGTTTCATTATAATGTCTCGCTGACTTTTCCTTAAAAAAATCTTAATGACTTACATAAACAATTCATTGTGCATATACGAACACATGCATTCTAAAAACGATACTACGAAGTGGTTAGGATTAAGCTTTGTGACCCAATTTTCTTGTTTTTTTTCTTCTAAATGGATATAAAATATGTGTTCGGCTTGATGATTAGGTGGCCAGATAAGAAAATTTCAAGAATCAACGACTCCAAAAATACTTATAAATATATTTTTTTTCTAATATAATTGCATTGCATAATCTCTATATTCTTGCTGTCTGACGCTACCCATGTTCTCTAGAAACTTTTTTGTCTGGCCCAAATGGTGGAACTTCTATGTATAAGCTCAATGTGCAAATAGTCCCAACATTTTTTTGTTCATCTTTTCATCGACTTAAAACATCATTTTCATGGGAGTTGGTGGGAGCGTTTTTATCAAGTAAACATATACTAGTATTATTTGTATATTCTCAAAGCTTTTTCTAATTTAAATACCTTTTCTCTTTTTAATTACTCATTTATTCTTCATTGTTTTCTTTTCAAAGGTCTTGTGGTTCCTGAAAAATTAATGGAAAGGCATTTGATGAAATCAAATTTTGACAATGTGATGTTGGATAAAGTTACAATTGCCTACTACAATTCCAATCTAATTTCTCAAATCAATTTTGTTTTATAAGATAAATTCCAACAATATTATTTGGAAATCTAATTCTTAATTTTTTGGAATACCAAGTCAATTCTCCTATCTAAACTCTAATTGGAATAGTTTGATGTGATAAAATTACTTTGTTGGAGCATAATTTAGCCGCCTAGGCTTAAATGTTTTTTGGTTTCCCACCAGATATCTAGTACTCGTCCCAAATAATCAGTATTCATGCCATACAAGGCTCATTAAAAGGAATCAAGTTTGAACTCAAGACGACTAGATAAGAATAAAAGAATCTTATTTATTTCACCATAATTCTTGGTATTGATGTGAGTTATTGGAACGAATTGTCATGAATGAATTTGCACATTCATAGAATGTATACACTACGGAAACCGAAAAGACTAAATTAAACTTTACTGGTGGAATTAACCCTTTTCTATTGAAAATGACAAATTATAAAAACTATATCTTATTATTAAGTGATCAATGTAGATCATCATGCTAAGTGCCTCTGCAAACAAGTTATCAAGATTAAAAGAACAAGCAGAGGAGTATGCAGCTTTGATCATGGAAGAATTAGATCCTGAAAGACTCGGCTACATTGAGGTAGGACCCTCCTTTACTTTCCCCCTCTTGAAGGGCTGCAAAAGTAACACAAATTATTTTATTTTTGTTGCTTGCACGACAATTCGTCTTATGACTAACTCTTCCTATTAAGCAAATTACTATCAGTTGATTGGTTATTGACTTATGCAAAATGGTTGCAACTAATTTATTGCATTAGACTTAATTAAAGATTTTTAAAGTCCAAGTTGTTAGACGACAAAAGGAGTGATACCGTGTTGTTCAACAATTTTTTCTCCCATACTAATAGTAGTATTTTATTCTGGGGTTTTAACTGGGGTACTTAATTTTCTAGAGCATGGTCAAATTGTAGTCGTTCAACAGTTCCTCTCTTCTTCTCTTTCCTATTTTATGTTAGGTCGGGAAAAATGAAGAGAAAGAAAAACCCCAAGTGAAGGTGAATGAAATATGAAAAGAATTAGGTAATTGAAGTAATATGGAGGTGATCTATTCAAACTTCAAAGAAATACGCTACCTAATTTTGGTTGGTTGAGCTTACCTGTAAGCAGTTAAGATTAGTTTACAATATTTGAGGAACTGGAAAATGCTGTCACATCCTTGGTGATAAACTTGAGTTTAAATATTCACGAGCAAACATGTCAATTTAGTGGTGGTTATGCATAATAAGATTACTATTGGAACCGGGGCTCTACCTTAGTGGTCAATAAAATGAATTAAGAATGGAGTATGAGATTAAGATTTAATTTTTAGTGGAGGTAAAAAATAGCTAATTTATTTTTATCTACCCGATAGAACTAATTAAAGTAGCACAAGCGGGTTGGAACACTATAATTATAAAATATATAATACTCTCTTTGTCCTCATTTATATGATACAATTCGGATTTTAAGAATCAAACTTCTTTATTTTAACGGTAAATTCGGACTTACAATCTTTCAATTTTTCTTTTAAAAAAAATCACATTTAGTAATTATATAAAAAGTATTATAAGTCACAATAATTAATAATTTAAAAACATACGAATAAACTGAGATAAAAATTATTTTTATTTGACTCTTGAAATTCAAACTACATGGTATAAATTGGGGGGGGGGGGGGAGTGTATATAAATAAGGTTGCTTTGTGAGACTCATCAAAAAGTGGAAGGAGTACTGAGAATAGCGTGCACTTCTTTTATATACTTTCCCCACTTTAGCTTGTAAATTCAGCGATTTACCTAGAGTAAGACATAGTGCAAGAACTTCTAATTTTTATTTATCTTTGAAATTACTTAGTTGAGGTGAAAGGTCACTAGTAAGTTTACTCAATGCAATTGTGCATTGAATATTTATAATTTTCTTGTAAGAATTCATCCTCGTTTTCAAAATTAGTTTATTTGAAAGCAGAACTTAATCTATACATATTAAATAGTACTTTCTATCTCTTAAAAATATTTAGTAACCTAAAAAAGCCTACTACCATTGTCGAAACTTTAAAAATGTCAAGTGAAGTATTAGTTAAAATTTGCCAATTGGAATAAATATCTCTTAAATTGAAACAGGTGTAGTATTTTTAATAATGCAGCTACTTTTTCTCTTTTTATTAAATAGTTTTCCTTTTTTTCAAATTTAAATTGAAAGTAATTTTTCTACTAAATTGGTATTTACTCTAGAAAATTATCTACAATGAATTTGAATTTTAAGTCCATAAAAGTCCCAAAAAGCTGCTTGGCACTAGCTTTCTGGTTATCACAGTCTATGGCTCCATCATTAGAAGGTGTAGTATATATGACCATTGTTTGCGGTCCTGGCATCCCATGTGGACCTTCCCTTTTGTACATCTAATGCGTGTTTTGAGCGCTCAAACAAGAGTTTAATTTATATATAGCAAAATAATTTTAGGAGTATATTACAGGATAAAAATTACTAGGTGATTACTATTCATCTATCGATTATGTTAAATTTTTTAAAATGTCAATGAAGCCGTGCCGGATCCTTTAAAAATATTATTTTTTGGAAGGATTTGATATTTGATCGAGCAACATAATTTGTATTGGTGCATGTAGTTACTCAGAAATAGTCGAGGTATGATCAATTGACCCGAGCACCTCCGTCATGTAACTATAAGTAATTTCATAATTAGTGGAATAAATGATTTGAAAAATTAAGAGGGCTAACATTTGATAAACGTGAGTTTTTTAAGTCAAACCCTTTTAGGGATGAATTAGCATTTTGTAACATTTCCTTAATTTATTGAGCATGAAGCCATAACACAACTTTCTGATTCATGTTCCTTGCATGCTCTGTTTTATCATGATGATAATGCAGTTATGGCAGCTGGAAACGCTTCTCCTCCAAAAGGACACTTACCTCAACTACAGCCAAGCACTGAGCTACACAAGCCAAGCCTTGAGCCAAAACCTGCACGGGTTAAGGAAGAGAAGCCCAATAAGAAGAATGACCACTAAACTTATGTATTGGTTGCAAGAGAACTGGAAGAGGATTTGGGTTCTGGCCTTGTGGGTTTTAATAATGATTGGGCTTTTTATTTGGAAGTTCTATCAGTACAAAAACAAGAGTGCATTCCATGTCATGGGTTATTGCCTTGTCACTGCTAAGGGTGCTGCTGAGACTCTCAAGTTCAACATGGCTCTTATATTATTGCCAGTCTGCAGAAACACCATTACATGGCTCAGGTCCACCAAGTTGAGCTCTTTTGTACCCTTTGATGACAACATCAACTTTCACAAGGTAGGCTTCCACTTTCATTCTCTTCTTTCCATATGTTTTAAAAGGGTTACAAATGGATAGGAAATGATCTTTTATACCCACTTACAATTACTACTTGTAAATTGAATAAAAGAAATTAAATGACCCTATAAAAAGATCTCCTCTGTTTTATTTACCTATGAAACGGATTATATATAATCAAAATAGCACTTGTAGTGGACTAACAGAATTAAATCATCCCACAAACTGAGTGGGTGCACCTTCTAATATACTCCCTTTTGATTTTTTCATTTTATGTGTCTTACATTTTTAATCTATTTAAAAAAGAATGTCACTTTTTGTATTTAATAATTTTATAAGTCTAACATCCCAAATGACATGTATAATGTTAAGACCCACTAGATTCAAGGGAATTTTGGTATTTTTTACACATTTTTAATTTAAAATTACAAAATTCAAATGTGTTACCTAATTCCTTATATTGTATGTCTCCGTGTCGCCGGTCAATTGAAGACACATAAACAAATTGGGACGGAGGGAGTTACTTTCTTCTTTTTACAGATTGTATATATAAATGCATGTGCACGCATCACACATACGGTGAATTTGCATATAAACAGAACCATGTGAATGGAGTTAGGAAGATCATTGTTTACATCAGTCGATCTATCTTACTATAACATTTTTAAGTCCAAAAGGAATATGATACTAATTTTCTGTATACCAATATACTCGGAATGGTGACGACTGAGTGTCCTGCGGATTCTAAACAGGAAAATATAAACTGAAATATCGAGGTTGATATGCTGTCTTTTTCTTTTCTTT
Organism: Anisodus acutangulus; assembly: GCA_029783415.1. Lineage (NCBI taxonomy): Eukaryota > Viridiplantae > Streptophyta > Magnoliopsida > Solanales > Solanaceae > Anisodus > Anisodus acutangulus. The sequence continues at coordinate 55,147,679 of CM056496.1, forward strand.
GCTAAAGGTTGATATGCTGTCATAGCAGCAATAGTTGACTTTTTGCTCTCTAATTTTCTGCTTCTTTTCATGGAATGGATTGAAGTCTCGACGTAATGACTTATTACAGATTGAGGGACTAAAAGTCCGTGTCAAAGTTTCTCGCCAGTGCATTACTGCCTTTAAGGATAATTAATAAACTAGCTAAAAGTTTGTGACAAAATTCACCATTACAATCTCATAGTTTTCACTATGTGTTCATCAAGATTAGTGTTTGGTTTATGCAGAAGTAACTCTATACTTTGTGAGTACTAAAAAGAACATATCTATGTTAGTCTTTAAGGATTTGCCTAATTTACGTGTAAGAATGCTAATAATCACAAAATTTGTGAACCACGTTAGTGATCCCTCTTTTTCTTTTTCCAGAAAGAATTGACGGAGTTTGGATTACTAGGATCAAATGTGTAGTTAATAGTGGTTGACTTCCCAAATAGTTATTTCAAATATGGCAAAATGAGTAGTATGATTTCTTAATGAAGGGTTCATTTATCTTTAAGTTGCAAAGTGACGTCTATTTTTACTCTCAAATTCTTACTTGGTTGGTCTACAGACTGTTGCTGCAGCAATTGTCATTGGTATCATACTCCATGCTGGTAACCACCTTGCATGTGATTTCCCAAAGCTTATACGTGCAGATGATAAAGAATATCGGAGTTATTTGGTGAATGATTTTGGCCCACGTAAGCCTCAGTACATAGATCTTGTTACAGGAGTTGAGGGTGTGACGGGAATAATAATGGTAATCCTCATGGCCATTGCTTTCACTCTTGCAACGCGATGGTTTAGACGGAGTCTCATTAAGTTTCCCAAACCTTTTGATAAACTCACTGGCTTCAATGCATTTTGGTATTCACACCACCTTCTTGTCATTGTCTACATCCTGCTGATCATCCATGGCACGTTCCTCTTCCTTGTGCATAAATGGTACTCCAAGACGGTATGGATTCTGAGTTCTTGTCCTCTTCCTTTCTCAATAATATGACTCCTATTTTTTTGTTTACATGCTATTAACCTAGTATTTGTTTCCAGACATGGATGTATCTAGTAGTTCCTGTACTTCTATACGCAGGGGAAAGAACTCTCAGATTCTTCCGGTCAGGCTTGTACCCTGTCCGGCTTCTAAAAGTAAGCTTCTGAAATGGGCATTTAGTTTCACTTGCATTAGGTTTCTCGAATCAGGACATTCTTTATATGGTCTGAATTTAATGTTGGACATTGTTAGTCAATTCACATAGTGAAATTCAATTACACATTCAGAAATGGAAAAAAGAATAAGCAACAATAACAACTACACAATCAAACCCAAGCTTGTTTAGAGGATGCGGATTCATCATGAATTACTCCTACTAATTTATGCTGAATGTCATCCTACTGCAACTCTACTCCTTTATCTGGACTTGAAACCGACCATATGCGCGAGCTCACACTCACACAGCCGGAGTTATAAATAGAAAAGAGTGAACTAGAAAACATTTAGTTATCTAAATTCAACATACGACAAGTCATAGTTAGTGACTGATGCTATTTTAGCTAAATTTCACGACATTTCCCTTAATGCAAATGCTGAATCAAACATTTTATTCTCTTAAATTTTAAATTTCAACAATTTATTTCAGGTAGCAATATATCCCGGAAATGTCCTTACTCTGCAAATGTCTAAGCCTCCGCAATTTCGATACAAGAGTGGACAATATATGTTTGTCCAGTGTCCAGCTGTTTCTCCATTTGAGTGGTAAGTGACTCGAAGCATTTTGATTTTAGTGAGATTCATTACCCTGAGCCGAGGGTCTCCTGGAAACAGTCACTCTACCTACCAAGGTAAAGGTAAGGTCTGTGTACACTCTACCCTCCCCAGACCCCACATTGTGGAATTTCAGTGGGTATGTTGTTGTTGTTGTCATTACCCTGCAGATAAAAGTTTGAAGTTTACAAGATTACATTACCACCAGAGTTTCTCATTTGCATCAATCCAGAGTTGTTAGTTTACCTTGTTCTCTCTCTTGAATAGTGAAACTAGCGCTTTGATGAAAGTGTAGGATGGTGACAAAATATGTGAACTGTTCAGAAAGGGAGGGAGGGGAAGGGGGATGCAAATCTAAATCATCTTCAATCTTGTGTTAAACATTTGATGACACTCAGTATGCTTATCTGCTGAGATCTTACATGCTTGAATATCCAGGCATCCATTTTCAATTACTTCAGCTCCTGGGGATGACTACTTAAGCATTCACATCCGACAACTTGGTGACTGGACCCAAGAACTCAAGCGGGTGTTTTCTGAGGCTTGCGAGCCGGCAGAGTCTGGAAAGAGTGGCCTGCTCAGAGCTGACGAAAATACCAAAACAAGGTATAATTCTACAAGGACTCAAACTTAAATGGATATTATTTTCGGGTATATTTAAGAAAGAAAAGTTTTCTGCTACGTATTCTTGGAGGTATTATTATTATTGATGCGAAAAGTTACTCCTAAATCTCAGTTTGCCAAAGCTATTAATAGATGGACCTTATGGAGCTCCAGCACAAGATTACCGGAAGTATGATGTCTTACTGCTTGTTGGTCTTGGCATTGGAGCAACCCCCTTTATAAGCATCCTGAAAGATTTGCTCAAAAACATCGTCCAAATGGAGGAGCAAGCAGTGAGTATCTAAAATTTCATATGGTGTTACATTTAACATAACACTGCTCAAGTAGAGCAATCTTCATTTATCATGCCGCATTGCATTCTCAGTCTTATTCTTCTTTTTGTTGTCTTCTGGGATAGCGTGATGAACAAGAAGTCTAATGTTCACTATTTCTGTTCTCAGGATTTAGTCTCTGATTTCAGTGGGAACTCAGACATGAGCGCTGCAACAAGTGAACAACCAGCCCTCAACAAGATTTCTCCAAAAAAGAGAAAGGGCACTCTAAGAACCACAAATGCATATTTTTATTGGGTGACCAGGGAGCAAGGATCATTTGATTGGTTCAAAGGTGTTATGAACGAAGTGGCTGAACTTGATCAAAGGGTACTGCTAGACATCTAATTGTCCAACTTATTTGCTGCCTATCTCGATACTTATTGATATTCCTCGTGATATTCAGGGAGTCATCGAGATGCATAACTACTTGACGAGTGTTTATGAGGAAGGGGATGCACGTTCAGCTCTCATTACCATGGTTCAGGCGCTTAACCATGCTAAGAATGGGGTTGATATTGTATCAGGCACCAGAGTAAGCCTCTTCTTTTTAAAGAATTATATTTGTTGATTCAATCACTTTAGTGTTAAGGCAATAAGTTATTTCCATTAGACCTTACTCAATAGCATCAATTAGGATTTCTTTGAGTTGGAATAGCTGATCATTGCCTAAGGTTTGTTCAGTCATTTAAATCCCTCTCTGATTTACTTTCATCAACAGGTTAGGACACATTTTGCCAGGCCAAATTGGAAGAAAGTATTTTCCAAGACCTTAACCAAGCATGCAAATGCAAGAATAGGTATAGTTATCGTTTGACCTATCGGAGATTGAATTTTGTCATTGTTTTACTGAGAGTTGATTCCAATTTGTTATTCTGGAGTAGGAGTTTTCTACTGTGGTGCACCCATATTAGCGAAGGAACTCAACAAACTCTGCAATGAGTATAATCAAAAGGGTACGACAAAGTTCGAGTTTCACAAAGAACATTTTTAAAAGGGGGCTTGGAGAAGAACAATTCTTGCATCAGCTGCAAACACATTGGTAAACCAGTATTTACTACATCCATCTTTGGTACATGATGTGCTGATTCCACTGAAGACATAACATTACTAAGCAATAAGTCAGAGACAAATTGTACATAATAGCAGGAAGAGTATTTATTTCAAGAGAAAAATACATACTAATATGATGTGTATAGGTTTTACTCAGTCATCTGTTATACATACCAGAAATCAGAACTCCAAAAGGGAGACTCTGCTTTGGTCAGATGGCTTAGAATGTGGGAGAGGAAAAAAAAAAAAGGATGACAAGTGAATGTTCACAATACACATGAAGAATGAGAATATTGGGAAACAGCTAATAAGAAGTTGACCTTCTTGATAAAGAAGTACTATGAAAATGGCAAGCATGAAAGGACAGACAAATATGGCTTGGATGGGAAAAAATACAATTTTGAAAGAAGATAATATTAGGAGTAGTGGGGGACTGATAGCTTTGTTGGTGGAACTTATAATTTTGAGGTGGGCTAAGGGAATCCTTCTAGAAAACGTCCATGTACTACTACTTTTTCTTCTTCTTTTGATTTTTGAGTATTTTTTGGGGCATCTTAATATTTATTACTAGTAGATAAGAGAATAGAAAATACGTGTATATGCAATTCTTGTTAGTAAAGTATCTCTATCGTAGCTCTTCAATTGGACAAAGGTATTATCAATAGAAAACTCATATATTCCATTGAGAGTTTCATTTTTTTTTCTTCGTGTACCCTCTTTTTGTTCACGATCTTCTGATTGAAAGGAATAGAAATGAACGAAACATGCAGAAGAATGGAGAGAGGAGGGAGATGAGTGATACATATTTTCTTTTTTGCTTCTTGGATAGAAAATTAGAATGTGTCCTTTAGGCTATAACTTCACTTGCAAATACTTCTTTAGTTTGGACATGAAGTTTTAATTATTTCAAGTTGAAAAGTGATTGAGGGTGAAATTCTAGTGAAGTTTTTTAAATCTTCAACTCACTCTCAAAAAATTTCAACCTTCGCAACTTATTTTGTATGTTCATGTAAGAAAATACGTGTAGTGAGTAGTGACATGAACTTCTCTTTTCTTCCTTTATTCTCTCTCCCTACAAGGCAATCTATAAATAAGAAAATAAACTCAACCCTCTGCTCTTTTCTTTTTCTCCGTTCCCCTCAATTCATAAGAGTTATTCAATGGGGAATTTTAGTATTTCAGTTGTTCCCTCACCCATTTCCCCCCTCCCCTACCCCCTATTTTTGTTTTAAAAAAGGTTGTGTTTTTAAAAAAAAAAAAAAAGAGCTTTTCAGTGCTTCACCTATAATGGTTTGGGCCTATGGTCTTTGAAGTAGGCCGAACATCCTAGCATGCAGGAAAGTTGTTTGAAGCCCACACTGATTACAAGCTTCGTTGGGTATATCAAATAAAAAAATCAAAATATCTTGACAAGGATTTTCATTGGCTAATTTGAACTACATATTTAACTCATATTAGCAAAACTTTTAGATGGACTTAATTAGCTACTCCAAAATGAGATGAATTAATTATTAATTCGCTCAAACTTGAACGAATTAAGCGGCTCATTTGTCACCCGTAAATCTTGATGTCCTCAAGAAATAGCCGAATAGTCGACAAGTCACAATTTCGTGGCTCTCAGAATATTGTGTTCACTTGAACCCTACTTTCTTATTTACGTGTTTTTTTTCCTTCTAAAAAAATGGCCCCACATGGATTCATTAATAAAGAATGGATCCAAGCAAGAAAAGAGAAAAAACCAAATGGATAATTTTCTCTTAAAGTTTTGACAAATTCAATCATCAGAACTTCGATATTATATTATGTTTGTTACTTCCAAGAAAACTTGGACCTAAGAAAAGGTGGTTGTCGAAGAAACTATGGTTCTTATGCTCCAACGAGGTGCCTATTTTGATATAGTATTTATTTTTGGCTCAAGTAGAATTATATTCATGGCGGCTTCAAATTGATGCAATTGGTAGTTGAAAAGATTAATACTTATAAAGACACCCCATTTTGAACAATAACACGCACAACTTGACTTAGCTCAAGTCATCCACTAACTACCTTTCAACTACCTTTCCATCTCATTGATAAAAGAAAATTTAAAAACGAATTTTAATAACCGTATTATTCGGGTGAATTTGTGCGCACCTCAACTAATCTTACATAGTTCTTAATACCTTTCATCAACATAGATTTCGGATAATTCTCTCCACCATTCAATAGATGAAAAGAAACTACTTTGTATTTTTGCCTAGGCGGGAATCTGAACATGATCTCATAATTCTCAGTCCACTTCAATGACCAGTATATAATATTTTTTGGTGCATGGATTTGACTTAATATTTATCGAATATTTAGCATTTTTTTTCTATCTATATCTATATCTATATCTACATCTATCTATCTATATTATTTTAAAAACATGAATATAAATGTTGGTTGACCAAAATATCTTTCACATGTTGAACGATCTTTATACCCTTAAATATTAAGTCAAGAATGAAACATTGAATTACTAATAATCCTAATTATATTAAACTACCAATCCAATGAGCACACTTTACAACGACTTAAACTGTTCCTAATACTTGATCCTAATGCGCACTATTTTCGGTGTTCTAAGAAATCCAATTAAAGGTCTAATTATATAAGAACTAAGACACCTATTATTACATTACAAGTCTTCCCGATTTTTCAAATTCAGGATAAGAGATGTTTGAGGCAATAATCGTTCCTTATAAAAAGCTAAATCATATCAGATGTTATAAAAAGGACTTTTAAAGGTTGAATCTTATTAAGGTAACTTTATCTTTATTTGCTTTTCAATTAGATCATCCATTAACTGCTATGATATTAATATATTACTTTGATTGTTATACCATCTTCTGATCATGACTTATAGGAAACACATGAAGCGTTGGGGAAGTTAGGGTATGCATCGGCAATCACTTAATCTTATTTGACAAATATCAACTTGATTATATTATAAGATTTGTCATATTTTGATGAAGAATATGTGATTGTAGGGAAATATTTTATTAGTTTAATTTTAACCCTTTGTATTGATCTATATATTTATTTATTTATTATTTGAAAATCTTGTATTTTGATCTTGACAAACTAAAGCTTGAATTGTTGCCCACTGCAATTTTTTGGCTTTTGCTAATATTGTTACAGATATTTCAACTTGAATTTTAGTGATTGGGCTTACATAATTTTAGGATGAAGTTGCTAGATGCACATCGTCGGGAGATCGCATACAGGATTGAGGAGGAGATCGACTTCAAAAGACATGCGAAAGGTATTCAACAATAATATTTGTAAAAAGAGGGAATTATAAATTGAAATTGAGAGAAGATCAAATTTGCATTAATATTGTAAATCAGGATTAATATTGCGCCAAAAAAAGCACAAATAACAATATTGGTTGACTTTTATTCCCTTTATTACTCATCTAATTTTAATTAACCTCTAGACGGTGGTTGTCATGTGTCGGCTTATGGTCACTTAGCTCTAATATTGAATTGTCTTAGCCGTAACATGTTTTCTATACGATAAAAATAAGAAAGGGATAAATATCGAGAACATCAATTTTAAAGAAGTATTAAGTAGATACAATCTTATACTGTAGTAATATTGATGTAATCATAAAGTAAATATATATAATTATAAATAATATTGTATAATATTTTACTATGATATAAAATGACATGAAATAACACGCAACTGCAAGTTTATAAAGAATAATATTTATATTAAGTATCAAAAATATCTGGGTACTCAACATCCACTGACCAAAGGAAGCAGTCGCCCCCATTCATTATCCATCTCTAGACTTGTTATCCTTATATATATACAACACATCAAAGATGAGAACAAAAGAAACTCAATACTTTTTCCAACCTAATTCATGGCCGAAGATAGTCATATCATCCCTCTTGCACCACCAACAACATATCCCAAAAGCGATCAAAGGTTGAATTTCAGTAAACCGATAAATTTTTACAACCACAAGAATCAAACAAGCAGCAAGTTTTTCGTGTACCTCCTATCTACTATCGTCTCACTAAGCATAGTCATGCTAATTATTTCGATGATATTTTTTCGTTTCAAATCTCCATCTTTCGAGCTAGACCTCATCAACGTGCAAAATCTTCGGTTTACAAATTCTACTAATTCGTCTTCGTTTAGCATGACCATGGGAGCTGAAATCATCATAGACAACGATAACTTTGGTCGAATTAATTTTCAAGAAAGTAGTATGAGTATTTTTTTGTACGATAATGTCACGATTGGTTTCGCGAACATTAACGTGGGTCGTGTGGAAGGTAGAAAGTCCAAGAGAATTGGAATTTCGTTACAAGTGAGAACTAATGGATTGAATCATAGTAATGGGAATTTGAGCAGTGATATAAATTCAAGAATGGTGGAATTGACAAGTTTTGGTGAGTTTAGGGGAAAAGTGAAGGCTATGAACATTATGAGTAGTCATAAAACTTCAGTGATGAATTGTACCATGAATTTAAATTTGACAAGCCAAGCAATTCAAGATCTCCTCTGCAGTTGATTTATTTGTTTTCTTCTTTTTTCGCTTTCTTTTGTGTATATCTCAGCTTTATTTATATTTTCTTTTTTTGACTCTTTAATTACGGGACTCCATGTTTATAATATAGAGAGCATTCAGGCTTTTCCATAATTTCATTGTTATTCTTTTAATTTATATATTTATCCTCAACTTCCTATTCCATCCTGCACTAAAACAATTGATTCACGTGAACGTAGTAGCTTTTAGTCAAATTTTATATTTGCATTAAGAAATTTATTAAATATGTATAAATTTTTAATTTTGAACTTTGAATTTATTGTATATTAACCTAACACTATTATAAAAATTCATAAACTTTGGATTCTGAATCCGTGTTTAAGTGTTAAATCTAATTAATCAAATATGAGTGTTTTTTCCTTTTGGGTTTGTACAGGAGTAGGTACCTTTATTCAATCTTTTTCAGTGGAAGGAGGAGTCATCAATAATAATCTTTGCACTCGACGTGAATAGTCTTTTTTGGTATATGAAAAAAACTGAACGAATTATAATGGTTCTATATTATATGAAAACGTAACTATCAACTTATTGTTGGAATTTTTTGTCATCAAGCTTGTTATCTTGTGTTTAATCATGCAGAACATTTTTTTTACATTTCCTTTTCAGTTCCATTTTAAAAGAAGAAGAAAGCTATCTAGCCCTAAAAATCATAATATATTAAGGGAAAGCTACACCAAATGCCCGTCGAAACCTAAATAATTACCCGTTATTACGTTGAAACTACCCATAAGTCATAAAATAATTACCCGAATGCTACCCATACTTCAGTAAACCTATTTAATTACCATCATTTGTCGGTAGAAAAGGCAGACAATTAGGAAAATTGACTTTCGGAACCTACACGTGGGTTAACAAAAGTATCAAAATTAAACTTAAATAATATTTTGTGTATTTCTTATTTTCTTTTTATGGAATGAACCCATCATTTATGACACTTTGTCGGCATTAATAGATGTCATATAAGTATCGTATAGAACTGAGGAGTGTTTAAGAAATGAATCAATCGCTTATGATACCCTATCAGTACATGATATAGATCATGTTGGTATCATAGAGGATTGAGCTTTTTTTTGAAAGAATGAATCAACCCACTATGATACCTTATCAGTATATGATACATACCATGTATGTATCATAGAGAACTGATGAGTGTTTTTTTAAGGAATGAAGCATTCTTTATGATACGTTGTCAATATATTATATATACCCTATGGGTATCATAGAGGACTGAGAAGTGTTTTTGAAGGAAAAAATCTACCATCTAAGATACTCTGTCAGTATATGATATATATCATGTTATATCATAAAGAATTGAGTATTTTTCATGAAAGGATGAACCCGTTATTCATGATATCCTGTCAGTATAAGATATATACCATGTGGATATCATACAGCACTGATGAGTATTTTTTATTTAAGGAATGAACTAGTTCTATATATCATATCAGTATATGATATATACAATGTGGTATCATGCAGGACCGAGAAGTGTTTTTTTAAGTTTTTAAGGAATAAACCACTCTCTATGATAGCCTATCAGTATATGATATATACCATGTGGGTGTCATAGAGAATTGAGTAGTGTTATTATTTAAGGAATGAATATGTCATCTATGATATCCTGTCAGTATATGATATATACCAGGTTGGTATCATAGATGTATACGTGTTTTTACTTTTATTTTTTAAGGAATGAATCATTCTTTACTACACAATGCCAGTATATGATATATACATGCGGGTATCATATATTACTGAGCTCTTTTTTAAGGAAGGAATCAGTCCTCTATGATATCTTACGAGTATATGATATATCATGTTGGTCAGGCATCCATGATACCATATATATATATATATATATATATATATATATATATATATATATATATATCATAGAGGATTGCGCTGTGTTTTTCTTGAAGGAATTAACCAGTCATATATGATATATTGTTAGTATATAGTACATAATATATACCATGTGGGTATCATAGAGGATTGAAAATTGTTTTTCTTGAGAAAATGAAGTAGTCCTCTATGATACCCTATCAGTATATAATATATACCGTGTGGACATCATAGAGGACTGAGTAATATTATAATGAATATGTCATTTATGATATCCTATCAATATATGGTATATACTAGGATGATATCATAGAGGACTGAGTGTTTTTCTTGAACGAATGAATTGTCAGTCCTCTATGATACCAGTATCAGTCAGTATATGATATACCATGTAGGTATCATAGAGGATTGAGTAGTATTATTTGAAGGAATGAATCAGACTTCTATGATACCATGTCAGTATATTATATATACCATGTAGGTATCATAGAGGATTGAGTTGTGTTTTTCTTGAAGGATTGAATCAGTCTTCTATAATACTCTGTCAGTAAATGATATACCAGGTGGTATCATAAAGGACTGAGTGTTTTTCTTGAAGGAATGAACCGTCAGTCCCGTGTGATACCATGTGCCTGTCATAATATACTGCAATAATATACTGCAACTGCTATTGATTTGATATACGATATGCTAGAATAAATTATTTTTTGAGATATAAATTATATAAAAAATAAAAAAGATAATATATCAGTAGTCCTTTTATATTAATTAAAAAAACAAAAAAACAAAAAAGAAGAAGCTAAAAGGTTTGTAGAATTAGATTATGAAGAAAAATAGAAATACAATAAAATAATTGAAAAAAATGAAATTAGAAAAGGAGAAAAAAGTAAATGCAAATCAACAGAAATTTAAAAAGAAGAATAAATAAAAATACAAAAAAGGTGAATGAATTAGATTATGGATATAAATAAATAAAATTAAAAAAGGAACAAGAAATAAAGAAATAAAAAACAGAGAAGAAAGGAGCTATAATTAAATATGGAACAAATTATGGTGAAAAAAAATAAAAAATAGTATGATTTGAAAGAAAAAAAAGAATAAAAAAGGAGAAGAAAAAAAAGAAGATAAGAAGTAGAGAAATTAAAAAAAAAAGATAATTATCTACAAAAGCTACAATGGGTAAATAGTTTGGTGGGTATAAAAGTAAGGAAGGCATGAAAGAATCATTATTTAGTGTAAAGTGAGCATTGATGTTCTTTTCCCATATATTAATGCATGTAAATCTATCTCGTGTTATTAGCCTTAAGAGATTGTTCAAGTAGGGGAAGCAACATAAGAAACCTATATTATCTCACCTGCAAATCCAGCCTAGCTTAGCCCTTCTCTTTGGGCTTGTCAATTAAGCCCAAATGTACAAAGTCTAACCTTTGGCCCAGTGAGATGGTAAATTTAGGACCTAAAACTAAACAATGAGGAAACAAAAATACCGATACTTGTTAATGGCATATGAGTGAGAAATACAGAAATAGCGATCCGCCCTGCCTTTGAAAAAATAAACATTATTGTATATGGTGAAAACCGACATGACACGTGGCATAATTTTCATATGAAAATCGAAGGAGACAGCGATATTTAGCATCAGAGGCGAGTTGAACCGAGGTGAGTCCGTGTATCAAAGCAAGACCGAACCAGGTGGAACCAGGTAGTGATCGGACCAGATAACACCGGATGGAAGACCGAAGAGGCTCAGTGCATACCCGTTCTGAATATGGTATCAATCGTTACCCTTTCTTCATTAAGTGGCCGATACTGCCATTTAATTGAATTTAATGAGGGAATGATTCTCAGACATAAATGTCTTGTAATGATAGCTATAAAATGAGTCAAACCTTCATATTAGAGTGGCATCTCATTCTCATTATCCATACTTGCACGATTTTCTTATTGTTCTGATAGTTGTTAGCTATCACTGTTGACTCGGACCCGAAGCGAACTAGCTTAGGATCGGACCAAACTTGTCAAGTTGTTTCAATCAATATCACAACATTTCAGGCTATCTACTCACTAATTATTTTTATTTATTTACTTATTGTTAATTATTTATTATACTAATATACAAATTGATCCACATATCCTTAAACCCACTTACAAATTCAACTGTACCTTTTTGGGGGTAAATAGTTTGGTGTTCACTGTGGGGCTAAGGATAGTAGTGGTGATTTATACAAACTCAAATTTCACTTATTTCTGTCGAGATTTTGTGATTACAAGTCAATACTAAACACTTACATTATTACTAATGAAATCCAAGTTGAGGTCAGCAACCACGAGGACAACAACAACAGTGACAATGTTGCTAAAACATCAATAACAACAACGGCGTTCTGCCCGTTGATCTAATGAACGACGTTCCACCCGTTGATCCATTGAATCCTAACCCCGTAATTTCACCATAGGGTCTAGAAGGTCACATGGAAAGACACCAGACGATGATGAGGATCGCGAAATAAATTTGGCCCGAATCTCTTACATGTTGAAGAAACAATAGGAGGCAATAACTCAGTTGCAAAAGAAAAGCAACGGAGCAAGTGCGGCGAATGAAGCTCGTCCCCTTCGCAATGATGATCTAGGCCGAGAAAATGATCGAGTTGATGAAAATGACAATGGATCGGGAACTATCCTCGGAGGTTTTGAGGCTGCTCCAAGCTTTGACCAAACGGGGTGGATACTAATGAAAAGAAGGTGGAAACCTACAATTCACAAGTAGATAATATTTTTGGAGTGCCTAAAATAAATGCAAGATTTAAAGCAGTAAGAATAAATGCAAGATTTAAATGTTGCATTTATTCTTACTGTCCCTGAGTGTTTGAAAAGATTTATCACAAGACATGAGTATCATGAGTGTTTGAAAAGAGAAGAAGTAAGAATAAATGCAAGATTTATCACAAGACAAAAAAAATGGAGGTACGATATACTAATCATGATTTTGGGCTATCCATCGTTTTTGGAAAGTTCTTTCCATGTGCGCTTTTTGTGCGAGTAAGTATTGATGACCTTCTCGATCCATGAGTGGAGATTGTCCATGTGAGCCGGTATCCAACGGACTGTTGGAAAGGTGGACAAAGGAAAAGGCTTAACCCAAGTCATCAAAAATCATAAGTTAAACAAAAGAAAAGGAGAGAGCTTCATTACTTACGATGCATGTTTCATTTCTTCGGGAAAGGCATGTAACTAGCTGAGATTATTTCAGCGGTAGGAACCGCGACAAAACATTCTAACCAACCTCGATATCGGTTTTCATCACCGCTAGAGAAAATGAGGAATTTGTCTCATTTCGAGAGCTAAACGATCCCACTGTGGAAGAACCTCGAGATATTTAAATGGATCAGGTGATCCAAAGTAAAAGTTTTATCGACCAAATTAGCTAGGAATTTGAGGCAGGTTACGACCATTCAGACAAACGGACCAATTTGTGCAAGACACATATTATAAGCCCTACACATCTCGAGGATCACGTTGTTGATCGAATGGATGAGTTTGAAAGTAAAAGAATAGGTGTATAAGTTAGAATACCCGAACCTGAAGGTGGTAATATCTTCATCCGGGCTGGGAACAATGATCCTAGAGAGGTCGATCCAACCACAGTCATTTCGGACTGTTTCGATGTCGGAGACACTAATAGAGGATGGCCAGTTTCTAGCTTTTTCACCTCTTTTAGACTTCTTAGAAGCGGTCTGAAAGACGAACTCATTTTTAAAGTGAAAGGATTATGGGAGCATATCAAAGGCTCAATGGCAGCCTGAGCCTCAGAAGATTCACCGGCGTCGGCGGCGTCATCGATGGCCGGCGGTGGAGAAGTTGCCCGAGAAGATTGTATAGAAAACAACCGGGTAGGTTTTGTCATGGTGATGAGGATATGAAGATATAAAGGTTTGAAGTTATGAAGATATGAAGATTTGAAAGTTTAAAGCTATGAAGATTAGAATGTATGGAGTTAAGAAGATTCGAAGATTTGAATGATGAATGTTAGAAGATTTGGAGAATCGGCAGAAAGTAACAAATTTTGAAAGGAAAAGAAAGGAAATTTTATAGGGGCGTTGTCATCATTATAAAACACTTCGGTTCACGAACTGAAGTGAGAGTTCAATCAGATAGTGACATATGTCCGTAGTGGCAGAGTGTAAGACGTGAGTAAGATTTTGGGGGAACTGGAAGCGTTTCATTTTTCTGCCTATTTCAGAGTAATTTGAAAAGAAGCTTGTGAAAGAAGACACCGAAGGAATTATTTACACTTCCCATCACTTCGGTAAACTTTGATCCAGGAAGTGTGGGGACTATCTGTATACGGTGAAAATTGGCATAACACGTGGCATGTTTTTTATATGGAAATCGAAGGAGGCGGCGATGTTCAACATCGGATGCGAGTTGAACCGAGGTGAGTCCGAGTATCAAAGAAAGACCAGATAGCGACCGAACCAGGTGGCACCGAATAGTTACCAAACCAGGTAACACCAGGTGGAAGACCGAAGATGCTCAGCGCATACTCGTTCCGGATATGGCGCCAGCCGTTACTCTTTGTTCATTAAGTGGTCGTTACTGTCATTTAATTGCATTTAATGAGGGAATGATTCTCGAGCATAAATGTCTTGTAATGATAGCTATAAAAGGAGCCCAACCTTCATTTTGTAGGGGCATCTCATTCTCATTATTCATACTTGCACGATTTTCTTATTGTTCTGATAGTTGTTAGCTCTCATAGTTGGCTCAGACCCGAAGTGAACCAGGCTATCTACTCACTAATTATTTTTATTTATTTACTTATTGTTAATTATTTATTATACTTATATGCAAATTGATCCACGTATTCTTAAAACCACTTACAAATCAACTGTACCTTTTTGGGGTAAACAATTATTATGAAGCTTCAAATTTTACTAGCGAAACTTAATGATAATTTTCTGAAATTTCACCTGTAAAACTTAAAACTATATGGCACTGCCTGAAAATATGACTTAAATCTATACAAAATATATGAAGTTACCACTACTTTTGGGGTTGTTCCTTGTCATGTTACAAAATATTATTCGTTTTATCGTCGTTAATGAACAAAACCTTCCATGATTCGAAAATTTAAACATACACCAATGACCGCTTTATCAAATAAAACACTAGTCCCCGCCAAGTCAACATTCTAAGCCGTGCAAAACCGGTTAGTACATTAAACATATAAAAGATTAAACAAAAAATATTTCCCCTAAAATTTATAATATATAAATAAATGTTGCACTAAGTTTTCTCAACATGCCACAAGACTTAATAGTTTACATAGTTCATACTAGTTCCCAAAAATGTCTCCACCACAATCTCCAAATTCATCCATGGCTTCTACAAACAATCAAGCTCGATTTTTGGCACAAGGGTCTCATCACATTTACATCAATAACGACGATGACAATATTACAATGGAGTTACACAAGAATAAACGTCGTCGTAGAAGATGTATTAAATGTTGCGGTTGTTGTACAGCCACAATGTTAATACTCGTCGTGGTCATGTTGGTTCTTGGTTTCACCATTTTCCGTGTGCACAAACCGACTATAAGGATGAACTCCGTCAAGATTGACGGATTAAATTATCTCATGACAAGTAGTTTCACTACTCTCCAACCAAATGTCAACTTAACGGTCTCTGCTGATGTGTCCGTTAAAAACCGAAATTCAGCCTCATTTAAGTTTAATGAAGCAACTACTAGTTTGTTTTATGATGATGTGGTCATCGGAAAAGCCCTAACGCTACCAGGGACCGCCAAGGCACGACGGACGTTAAGGATGAACGTGACGGTTGAAATTATGGTGGAGAAAATTCTGAGCATTCCACGGCTAGGGAGTGATTTGAAGTCCGGTGAGTTGCCGGTGAGTACATATACGAGAATTAATGGAAGAATTAATATTTTGAATATTATGAAGAAAAATGCTGAAATTAAATTGAATTGTATTATGATGGTTGATTTGAAATATCAGGACGTTAGGGACATTGATTGTAAGAGAATAGTGTCTCTCTAGGTTATACAATTAATTTTTTCTCTCTTTTGGAATCTTTTTGTGTTTTGGATGTGTATAAAGATTGATTATTAGGCTCATAAGTCTAGTATATTGTGGGGGAGGTAAAAAGGTAAGAGCGTTTTCTTTGATGTTAGCACATATCTTTAATTTTATAGGTTGGGAGGGGTTTACCTAGTGCGGTTTACATCTCTGGTGTGGTTTACGAGCGATCGCATAGGGGCGAGTTTATCCGGTGCTCACCATTTATACAACTACATTTAAACTAAGCTTTGTGTCAATATCTTCTAGTTAAAGTAGGATTATACTAATATGAAATTTATATCTTTTGATTATACAAAAGAAAGAATTAGGGACCCCATCACGGGGCTTTGCAGCATGAGTCAATAAA
Organism: Anisodus acutangulus; assembly: GCA_029783415.1. NCBI lineage: Eukaryota > Viridiplantae > Streptophyta > Magnoliopsida > Solanales > Solanaceae > Anisodus > Anisodus acutangulus. The sequence goes on from CM056496.1 coordinate 55,164,330, forward strand.
TAAAGCTACTTTAATACCTAAATGGTGTCTTGTCCATAATCACGAGGAATCAACCATTAATGAGTAGCAGAATAAACCATCTATTATAACTTCAAAGGGAACATACTACTACACTTGAGATAGGGTTGTGTCTGTTACTTGACCGAGCTAAAACTAAAACTCTCATAGTATGTTAAAATTTGGCTTAGTGACCTTAAAAATGAGAAATGTTACATAGTATGTTATAACAATGGTCGATTGCACAGATACCCAATTTGGGGATTAGTGTGTAAAAATTTGCAAGTCTCCTACTTGCAAACAACTTCAAACATATGGTATATGAAGTTACATAGAATTGAAGGGCACATATTCATACACCTATTGTTGAAGGTCAGCCATTTTTTTTAACAGAAGCACAAAAATGCCTGAACTTCAAATATATGAAACAAATCTAACTAGCGATGTCCAATTAAGTGCCTCTAAATCTTTTACCAACTTACGAATGTAAAAAAGGAAAAATAAAAAGTTAGTGCTAATGCATATAAGTTAATTCAAAATGAAATTGAGAGCTTGGTAATTAGGCTCACTTTGGCGTGGATGTGATGTATGACCTTTTTTACTATGCTTTTTGCACAAAGAATGCTAAAGCTCTAGCAAGTTGCAAAGTCTGACTTGCCCATTCCTGCCCAATGATGTTCGTCTTTCCAAAAACTGATCTCTTTAACACCAAATATAGAAATTTACACTTCAAATTAATTTGCTACTAGAATGGAAAATTCAAATTTAAGTGTGTTTAGCTCGTTAATTAAACATTATCTCTTCACAACTCCTATCATTTCGACTTCCTAAACTTGAAAAATAACAAGTAGTACTACTCCTATAAGTAGGGTCTAGAAAGAGTGGGGTGTACGCATAGTCGCAGATCTTACCTTTGTGGCGTAGAGAAGCTGTTTCCCATAAGCCCTCGACTCAAGAATAACATATCGAGATTAAGTTTGAAAGAAATGTCAGAGTCAAAAGCTATAATGAAAACATGAAGGAAGAAAATAATGACAGTAAAAATAGTAAAGATAATAAAAGTAAAAGAAACAACAATAACACTAACTGATAATTGGATGACAAAATCTATAAAAATATTGAAGTTTAAATTCGTAACGCTGTAATTCAAATTGCTACATCTTAAATCTGAATGGTAAGTAACTCAAAAACATTTCCTGTTCATTAATGACGATGAAAGAACCATTTGCTTAAATAGGAAAGGTAGTTGGAGTATTGGACAATAATAGTCAATAGTTCAATCAATTCAGAAACTATAGTCTATGGTTGATCCTTTTAAAAGTGGTACTAATAATTAAAGATGTTATGCCAAAACTATATAAATGAAATAAATCACCTGAACGACGTGATCATTTTTGCAATGACCTTTCAATCAATTCCAACTTAAATTTGTGCAAGGGGTTTTCATGACCCAAGCTCGGTAAATTTTACTTTTATAGTGGAGTAAAAAAACAATTTTTCACTCCTTTAAATGACATAGATAACGCTTCACAGATGACATAACCTTAGATAAAAGGTTAAAGATGATATGAATTAGAATGGAAAGTAATTAGTAGTTAGTTGAACGTTATTTAGCTTCTCCTTTCATACCATTAAGTAGTAGTAGTATTAATTTTGTAGTTTGCTTGTTCCTCTATTTCTGTTACTATATTTGTTGTTTCTTGTACATCATTTATTGTATTATTTTGTTTCAGTTACAAAATTCTTTTTCAGGATACTCACTACTAAAAAAATAGTGATTTTCGATCAAATATTTTGACCGCATACGAGCGAAAAGGCCATTATTTTGAGCAATTTTTCGACCACAGGCCTTGGCCGTTAATATCTTGGTCGAAATTATTTTTCGACGTCATGTGGTCGAAAATAATTTCTATCTAAATTAAACAGAAACACTTTTCTATCACATGGGGTAAAAAAAATTATTTTTTATTTAATTTTCATTTAAAAATTTCATCCACATGTGATCGAAAATATTATTTATATTTAACTATTTTATTTTAAATTTTCCATCACATGTGGTCGAAATCTGAAAATGTTTATATATATATTAAAAAAATATTTTTACAATTTCTTTTCCTCATGAGGTCGATTTTTTTTCCTATCAAAAGTGAGGTCGAAATTTTAAGGTCGAAAAAAACTATTTTGTAGTAGTCACTTGGTCATGTTTTCTTTATTGTCATGGTTTCTTCACTTTCGAATTTCTTTTTCCGAACTGCTTTTAAATATTTTTTATTGAGCCGATGGTCAATGGAAAATAACCTCTCTATCTACAAAGATAGGGGTGAGGTCCACGTACACATTAGCTTTCCAGACTCCATTTGTGGGATTACACTGAATATGTTGTTGTTTACGAACAAGATAGATAACCTTTCATATTCACAAAGTAAAATTATTAAAATGAGATATATTGTTATAGAAGGATTTATTTTAAGGGTGATGCTAATGGGCAGAATTTTATGGGCAGAAAAAAGATAAAATGTCTACATTGTCCTCCTTTACTTTTGGCTCCAAACACAACTATTTTCTTTTCAATAATTTCCCCCAAAAAAGTAATAATTATATTTTTGTATGCTCATATTTTTATCTTTCCTATACATTGAACATTTAAATTAAATTTATAACTATAAATACTTTAGTATTGAATTATATGAATTGATTTTGAATGAATATTAATTTTAACTGAAAATTCCTACTTGTAAGATTTTCTAATGAAATTTTTAAATTTTAATTTTAATTAAACAACTAATATATTGAAATTGAACTACTGTCGAATTATTTTTAATTTTTTTACTAATACAAAATATGATTTTTTTAATTTATTACAATATGAAATATATATATATATATATATAATACACATCATATATATTTTAAACTAACTCCTCCGCATTTTACCAATAAATAATTAATTTATGACTCACACGTTTCTATATATTGTAAAATTAAGCAGTTGACTCTCTTGCATTACGAATATATGATACTATACTTTAAAAGTAAATAATTAACTCTCTTGGTATACATTGGAAAAATGTCTAAAAGACTCTTGATATACATCGGGAAAATGTCTAAAAGACATCTTAATCTTTGCCCAGATTTATTGTAACACACCTAATCTTTATCGGGAGATATATTCTCAAGGAATTTCTTTGACATTTATTGAGTGAGCTGGATAAGAATTCAAACAGCAATTTTTTTTTAGATAAATGCCTAAAAATGCTTTAAAATATATTCAGGGGGTAATAGGACTAGCGTAAATATCAGATGTGTTACAACAAATTCGGACAAAGGTTAGGGTGTATTTTAGGCATTTTCTGAATATACATCCTTATATATTTAAAAACTGAATGATTAATCATATCATATTTGAAGTTTTGTTTTTATTATATTAAGAATTGTATTAATCGACTTGAATAAATACTAATTTAATATATATATATATATATATATATATATAGATATAGATATAGATATAGATATAGATTGATTTTAATTCCCTTTTTTACTCAACATTATATTTTTCTATCTTTAATAGTCCAATAAAATGATATATATAATTTTATTAGTATATTCTTTTATATTACCGGACTTATTATTACATTATCCTTTTTATTGAATTGTATGAGTTTTATTTTTAATGCATATTAAATTAATTAAAAATATAATCTTTGTGGAATTTTTATAAACTATAAAATTCAAATGTGAAAAATCATTCTATATAAAGGTTAAAAATCACTCTAGATATATAAGACAAGGTTAAGTTATACTAACATAGGATATTGGATGATTTACACAAGTGTATATGAAAAAATTAATGATTTGATTAAATATATTATAACTACAGTATTGCATAAGACGTTAACTACTATACGATAACAAGTTCGTGTGTGAGCTTTAGCTACATAAGTAAGTAAATATGTGTAAGACGTGTATTTATTGTTATAATTCAACCAAAATAATGTAATTAACAATTAACAAATGTATTATCCTGTGTCGCCGTTCTATCAAAAAATAGTATTGCAGTCTTAATTCTTTAATTTTTTCTAATTTCTATTGCTGACTTAGTTGACCATCAAATGACTGCATTCGACGGATCAACTAAGTTAAATTTTTGGTTAGCATTCAACAAAAATAATATAATTATACAAATATTCAAATATATTTTCTATTTTATACTACCTAAGGATAATATGTTTTATCACAAATTTATTTTCTACATATATAACACTTGTTACAGTTAGGGGTGGCATAGTTTGGGCCAATTCAAAATTCAAATCCAAATCCAAATTTAGACTTCGGATTTTATTTTTAAAATTTTTGAATTTCGAATTGAATATCGGATTTAGTATTTCGAATTTTTAAATATCCGAAAATTCGAAATTTTTATATCTTATATTTAGCACTTTCCATATTATATATGCCCAATACTAATTAGTCTAAAGGTCCAATAGATAAATACCCTACAACTCTCTCCATTATAATATTAAAGCTAATATAAAATATTCTATTACATTAAATATAATATAGCTTGTAAAGATGGAGTTTGCTTCACTACTTTTAGAATAAGGTATCTTCGAATGAAACAGAGGGAATATGTAGAACTGAACTGTGTGATTTGATACATTTTGGTTTAGCGGTAATAACTCTTTGTTGAATCCATATATTTGATTTCACATTATGTGAAGGCCTATAACTTGGTAACTGGGACACATGCCTGCTTTAAAGGCTCAAAAATCACAACCAAAAATATGAAATATCCGAACCAATTAACCCAAAACCGAACTTAAAAAATTCAATCCGATCCGAACTTATTTGGATTGGATTTGGATTGTAATTTCATCAATCCGAAAACCAAAAATTCAAATCAAAATTTTCATATCCAATCCGACGGCCCGAACACCCATCCCTAGTTACCGTGTATAGACAGTGAACAAAGACTTATTTCTTCAATTTTCTAAGGAAGAATCAAAATTTAATACATTTGCTAATTAATGAAATATGAGAAAAATATAAAAAAAATATTAGTTCCAAAACTTTAGACGAATTTATTCGATCTTAAATTAAATATATTTAAGATCTTAGTTACAAATTTTTTTTAACCTGTTATATTATCCTATGATGGTGTATATTCAAATTGAAAAAAAATAATGTGACGCGGTCAAACTCGAATCCGTGAACCGGCAATCGCAAAGTTAGACTGGTTACCGTTGGGCTACAATAGCTTCATCTGTCGAGTAGTATTAATCAAATTGTATTTATCCGCTTGAATAGTTAGAGGGACAAACTAACAAGGTATAGTTTATAAAGAAATGATTTAATCAACCCATGAAACAACGTAGGACATTGGAGATTTACACAAGTATTTATAAAAAATTAATATTTTATTAAATATATTGTAACTACATTATGGCACGAGACATTACCTATTATACGACAATAAGTTCGTGTGTAGAAGTTAGCTACGTAACTGAGTAAATAAGGATAAGTAATGAATTTGTTATTATAATTTATGTAATTATACAAGTTATCAAATGAATTATCTTATGTCGGAATTTTATTAAAAAATAATATTATCTTAATTCTGTAATTTTCTCTAATTCCTATAGTTGACCTTCATATTACTGCATTTGACGGATCAATCAAGTACAATTTTTGGTTAGCATTCAATAAAAATAATGTAATTACATAAGTATTCAAATAGACTATCCTAGGGTATAGTTCTACAACAAAATTATGTTTAACATATATAACTCTTTTTATGGTGTATAGAGTAGTAACCCATAACTTATTTCTTCCATTTTTAAGGAAGAATCAAAATTCAACACATTTGTTAATTAATGAAATGTGAGAAAAATATTAAAAACAATATTAGTTCCATATTTTAAAAAGAATTTATCCAATTTTGAAACACATATTTAAAATTTTAGGTGTAAAAAATATTTTAACCTGATATATTATCTTTAATGATGTATGTTCAAATTAAAAAAAAAATGTGACGCGGGGTAGATCCGAACCCGTAAACTGGCAATCACAAGGTTGGGATGGGTACTGCTAAGCTGTAATAGCTTCATCTATCAAGTGGGGCTAATCAAAGCGTATTTATCCGCTTGAGTAATAAAAGGAACAACCTAACAAAAATAAATTTATAAAGAAATGGTTTAAATCAACCCATAATATACAACAATATAGGACATTAGATGATTTACACAAATGTATATGAAAATATTAATAATTTGGTTAAACATATAGTAACTACATTAAAACACGAAACATTAGCTACTATACGACAGTAAGTTCATTTGTAGAAGTTAGCTACGTAAGTAAATAAATGTGGGTAAGTAGTGAATCTGTTGTTATAATTTAACAAAAACAATATAATTATATATGTCATCAAATATATTATTTTGTGTCGTAGTTCTATCACAAAAAGTTAGTATTATAGTCTTTTATTTTTTTTTCAAAGTATATAGTTGACTTAGTTGACCATTACATGACTGCATTAGATGTATCAACAAAGTCATATTTTTGGTTTGTATTCACAAAAAATAATGCAATTATAGAAGTAATCAAATATAATTTTTTGTGCTACATTTATATCACAAAATTATTTTCTATATATTGAAGCCACACATCTATAACTCTTATAATAGTATAGGTAGCAAACCAAATCTTATTTTCTTCTATGTTTTAGAAAAAATAAAATAATATTAATTAACAAAATGTGGGAAGAATATAAAGCTGACCATTACATGACTGCATTCAACGTATCAATCAAGTCATATTTTTGGTTTGTATTAACAGAAAATAATGTAATTATAGAAGTAATCAAATATAACTTTTTGTGCTACATTTATATCAAAAAATTATTTTCTATATATTGAAGCCACACATCTATAACTCTTATTATAGTATAGGTAGCAAACCAAATCTTATTTCTTCTATGTTTTAAAAAAAGTAAAAGAATAATAATTAATAAAATGTGAGAAGAATATAAATCAGATCAATTCCAAAAAATTTAGATGAATTTACCCGGTTTTAAAAATTAAATATATTTAAAATTTAATTACAAAATTTAATCTAATTTGTTATATTATCCTTTAATGATGAATGTTTAACCAAGTAAAATTTGTTATTAGCATTTAGCAAAAATAATGTAACTTACAAGTAATCAAATATACTATCTTATGCTATAATTTTATCACAAAATTATTTTACATATATCACTTTTGTTATAGTATATACATTAAACCAAATCTTATTTCTTCAATTTTCTTAGAAAAATCATAATTTAATATAATTATTAATTAATAAAATGTGAGTAAATATGAGAAAGTTTAATTTCACAATTTTTAGACAAGGTTATCCTATTTAAAAAATTAAATATATTTAAACGTACATAATTAAAGAATAATGTAACGGATTAAATTAAATGTAGAAAATATATTTAAACATGTAATCAAGATAGCCTTTCATTATTTTTCTACATATATAATTCTTTGGATAAAATGCTAATAAGGTGTATATGCTTTAACACATTCTTTATTCTACACCAAATAAAAATTATTTTCTATATCTAATACAAGTAATAAAGCTAGTCTTTCATTACTTTTTCCTTTAAGAAGAAACTTAGAAAATTGTCAATAATTTTACTTAAGAAAAAAAAAATTAATGGTAGATATGAATAAGAAAATAAAAAGAAGTTGGTATTGAATCTTAAAAAGTTAAACTCATTAAAGATAAACTTTTACCTTTTTATGCATTGAAAAGGTAAATCTGTCATTACTCTAATAGAACGATTAAAATGCAAAATTTTCATCCTACTTTTCCATTGAGGGTATAAGTGACACAAAAAAACATAAAATGTCCATAATACCCGTTCTGCTCATAATTTTTTGCCCAAAAATCATTTTCCTTATTTTAAAAGGTTAAAAACGATCCTCAATTAGTACAAACATTTTTTTTCACTTATGTGTCAGGTATAAGGTCTAAGTCAAATCAAATGTGATACCTTATTTAATTTGTTTCTGTTAAAATTAACGGATCAAAGACTCGTTTTTTCGGTTATTGATTGATATGCTAGCAACCTCAACTATAATTGAAGGTTTTGTACATTTAAAGCAAAAGAATTGCTTTCTTATTGGTCATGTGATATGTTCTTTGAATGTATTTACCAGGGTTTACGGGGGCATTTTCATGACGAGTCTCGGGGCTCGCCCCGGGAGGAACGTACAAAAATGCTTCGGGACGCAAATGAAAGGCATAGATTCATAGGTCGTACGCCCTAGAATTTGGAGCGTAAGTCTCGGATGCAAAAGTGTAAGCCCCAGACATAAAAGCGTACGTCCCAAACGTTAAATTTGATTTTTTTTGTTTTAAAAGTATTTTTTGCATAGATTATAATTCTTATTATTGGTGTAATGATATTTATAATTTATGTTATCATGTTGTAGTATTTTTTTCTAAAATATATAAATAACACAATCATAATATAATTTTTTTAAATGATTATGTTTGAAATTGATAGGATAGAGATTTTATAGCACTATGTTTCTTAAATAACTTTTTTTTCAGTTTTTGTCATTGCTATTACACTTTTTATCGTTCTCATTTCTTGACATATATAAATAAAATGCAAATATTAGTTGAGGGTGAAAAAAAAAACTAATAGATGTGGAGATTGATGATGAAGTGGATGAAGATTTTATTTTAAAGATTATCTAGGCTATTATATTTTTTGTGTTGTTACCTTTCTCAAATAATAATTATAATAATTTTTTATATTATTGGTGATTTATTTGAATTTATTTACAAAATTTTAATGAAAATTTTACTTTTGCTTAATTTTTCAGTAATAAAATTATAAAATTCAAGATACATAAAACATATGCCCCGTAGATCCATGAGACTTACGCCCCATATCTCGGTGCTTAGGCCACGCCCCGTGCTACATAAAACATCTCGTCTCGCGCCCTCACCTCTTAAAACACTGATATTTACAAAGAATTTTGATGGAATTTAATGTAAAGAATTAGTTTAGGCGACTTACAAATTTTCCCTTGCCGAAAGAGACTTTTTTTAAATCGTGATTTGAATTATTGATTAAGATGAACCCTCACATAAGCTGATGAATTCCTTTAGTCTCCATCTAAATACCCTCTTAAAAGATGTAGAGACACATAATTAATAAGTGTTGTATGGATAATATTTCATTGAAACTGAAATTAAAAAGGAATTTGAAAATTGTAATTGTGATTGGATATAAATTTCAACTGAAAAGAGTTAATGTTTTGCAAGTGAAATCTGTTATTTCATTAAAGTATTTATCAAACCACTTGTTTGACTTAAAATCTTCAATTTCAAGTTGATTTAACAGATAAAAATGAACAAATTACGATAATAATAGCATATTTAGTGTAATCTTATAGGTGGAGTTTAGACTTTGGAGAGAGTAGAATGTACGCAAACCATACCCCTATCTCATAGAGGTAGAGAGGTTGCTTTTGTAGACCCTTGACACAAGTAAATCATTTCAAATAATTTTTTTAAAAAAAATACGGTTGTGAAGAAGACATGACTACTAATAAAAAAAATAGTACATAACATTCAGAAGAAAAATAGTAACAACATCAAAATAATGCGATAATCAAAGCATAAAAAACAAAGATATGATAACAGAAATTGAAAACAAGAAACTGAGAGAATAATGTTAACACCATTGTTAAGAAAGGAGAAACTAGAAACAGAAACGACAGATACAATGTAGTACCAAATTTCCCCAAGCCTGTCCCGCAGAAAAGAAAGATAACGAATAAATTATCTACTAATATTTTATCCTAATTTAAGACGGATAAAAATGAACAAATTATAAAAGAAAAATACTGAATTACAAGTAATATGTGAGTATATCCAAGCATATATCACAACGTAGATAAAGATAAATTCAGGAAAAATAGTCCACTATAGTATAGTAATAGTACCTTCATAAATAATGAATGTGGGTTTCATTCACGAGTAGACCCCACGTCATCTGCAGTAGTAATGAGACAAAAGTTCGTCAGTTTAACTCCACGCATCAAACTTTTTTTTATATCTAACTTTCCTGCTTACGCCAGACTATTTCTGGAGATAATAATTTCGGTTTCTCAGCATTAATATCAGTAAATCGCGGGATGTGTCTGAATGACTAGAGTTTGAGAACAGAGCAATTGATATCACCTACAAGGTCCTACCTCAGAAGAGAGCAAATTGTTTCCATCAGGATTCAAACTTACGCTGCACGCCTTCAATTGAATTTTAAGTTCTCCTCCTTTGTCATCTATCTATTACTGGGACACTCCATGGATCAAACTTGAGACTTGAAGAGCTAAATATCAGCAACATTTTCTTATAACTGAAGGTCAAAAACTTTTTCTGTTGGGAATGCACGTGGTAAATATTACTAGTACTACGAAATGAAACAAATTAATACTATAGGTGAAAGAGACTAATCTTCTGATGATTTTTATTAACGTAAAATGTATATATACATGAGATATAATATTTAATTATGAAAATTAAATCTCCTTTTTCTAGTATAAGATTACTATATTTTTCTAATACAAGACTACTATCATAATTACACTTGTACAAGAATTATACAAAATATATTCGATATACACGATAATGACATGTATATTCTTTCACACCCACACAGTCATAGCGGACGGTTGTCGTACGCTGAGACTGTCCCTAAAATCTTCAAACAGAACTAAGGGAAGACCCTTAGTAAAGATGTCAACAATTTGGTACCGTGAAGGGACATGCAAGACACGTACTTGTCCACGAGCTACCTTTTCGCGAACAAAGTGAATATGCATCTCGATATGTTTAGTGCAATGATGTTGGACCGGATTTTCAGAGAGATAGACCGCACTAACATTATCGCAGTAGACCAAGGTAGCTTTCTGAATAGGAAAGTGAAGCTCTAATAGGAGATTACGCAGCCAACAAGACCCAGACACCACATTGGCTACCCATCGATACTCGACCTCCGCACTGGATCGCGATAAAGTAGCTTGGTGTTTGGCCGACCAAAAGATCAGGTTATCACCAAGAAACATACAATAACCAGATGTAGAACGTATGATATCTGGACATCCACCCAAATCAGCATCTGTATAAGACATGAGAGTAGATACGGAGGATGGATATAAGTGCAAACCATAATCAAGAGTACCCTGAATGTAACTCACAATGCATTTGAGAACGTGCATGCGTTCGTCCATCGGATCATGCATAAATAAAATCATATGTTGCACTGCATAAGTAATATCGGGTCTCGTGAATGTAAGATACTGAAGAGCCCCTGCAAGACTGCGATAATGGAAGGGATCCTCATAAGGTGTGCTAGAAGTAGCACTCAGTTTCGGTATGGTGTCAATCGGAGTAGAAGATGACTTACAGGATGACATGTCAGCCCGTTCAATAATCTCAGATGCATACTTCCGCTGGGATAGAAATAGACCACCTGCATGACGAGTTACAGCTATACCCAAAAATAACTCAAAGGCCTCAAGTCTTTCATAGAAAATTCAGAACTGAGAAGAGACATGATAGACTTGTGCAGTTTATCAGAAGAGGCAGTCAATATAATATCATCCACATATTACATAATGCATGATAGAGAAGTACCACGACGATAGATGAACAGAGAATGATTAGACATTCTGTGAGAAAATCCAATAGAAGACACATAATCTGCAAACCTTTTGTACCAAGTCCGAGGAGCCTGTTTTAGCCCATACAAGGACTTCTTCAGAAAACAGACATGGTTAAGATGATCGGCGTCCCTGAAACCCAAGGGCTAATGCATGTATATTGTTTCCTTGAGATCACCGTGTAAGAAAGTATTTTTTGCATCCAGCTGATGAATGGGCCATGTTTTCGAGAGTGCAAGACTAAGAACAGTGCAAATGGTTGCATGTTTGACCACCAGACTAAATGTCTTTCCACAATCCACGTCAACCTGTTGAGGTTTGCCATCACCTACAAGATGGGCCTTATGCCTCTCAAAACAACCGTAAGATTTTTTCTTATGAGTAAAAATCCACATAGAATGAATAACATTGACACCAGGCGGTCGAGGCACCAACTCCTACGTCTTATTTTTAATAAGAGCATTATATTCATCATCCATGACCATTCTTCAATTTGGGTCATGAAGGGATGACACTAGGTTACATGGTAGGGGTGATTTAGTGACATTAGAATTGAGATTAAAATGTCATTTTGGTTTAAAAATACCCCGCTGGCTACGAGTAACGGGCCCTTGACTCGAAATAGAAGTGGGTCAGACCTGGGTCGGTGTATGGACCTCTCGGGATTGGCAGCAGGTAGTGGGCCTGCTGGCTGATGGACTGAACCGAGGAGCTGGACGTTGATGTAGAAACTAGGCCAGCAGGCAATGGGCATGCTGGTCGAGACACTCTAGGAGACCGAATTAGGCCAGCATACAATGGGCTTGCTGGCAGATCGTGATCACGGACATGAAGTGGGCCAGCAGACAGTGGGCCTGCTGGTGGAATTGTGGAAGATGGGTGTTCTGGGTAGGCAGGCAGTGGGCTTGCCAGTGTCTGCTGGGTCAGAAAATTATGTGCGGACCGAGCCAAATCATGGACCACATACGGTGAGAGCCCATCATCCAAAAAATTATATGAATTAGACACTAAATTATATAATTTAGCAAACGGAAATTGAGTTTCATAAAAAATGACATGGCGACTAATTATGATTTTATTAAAAGATAAATTAAAATATTTGTAACCACAATGATTAGACGGATAACCCAAAAATACACAAGCGGTAGAACGAGCTTGAAGTTTGTTAATTGTAGTGGATGGGAAGAGATGATAGCATAAACACCCAAATACCCTAAGATGAGAATACGAAGGATCCTTACGATAAAGAATGCAGAGTGGAGATTGGTATGCTAGTCCTTTGATATGGAGTATGTTAAGAATGTAAGTGGCAATTTGTAATGCATGATGTCAAAATGAATGTGGTAATGAAGCATGGGCGAGTAATGTCTGAACAATATTATTAATGGTGCGTATTTTTCTCTCGGCTTTTCCATTTTGGAGGACATATGAGGACAAGAAAATCGAAAAGATATGCCATTAACATTACAAAATTTCCTAAACTGCCCATTATCAAATTCCCTTTCATTATCACATTGAATGTTTTTAATTTTCCGTTCAAATTGGGTACGTATGAATGCTCTAAGCGACATGAACGTGGAATAAACTTGAGACTTTTTAGACAACGGAAAGGTCCATACAAAATTAGAATAATCATACAAAAATAACATACTATAACGATGGCCCAAGGAGATCAAAACAAGAGATATCGACAAATCACTATTAATAATATCAAATGGCATCAAAGTACTAGAATTAGAGGCTACAAATGATAATCTAACATATTTTCCAAGCGGACAAGAAGGACAAACATTAGTACTATGCGTACTTTACACTCAATAACATTATTATTTTGAAGATATGAAAGAACAGACGCTCCCAGATGACCCAACCGCGCATGCCACAAGGAAGATTCTAAAGCGGCAAACGTTGATGGTGTGACTTGATTAGTGTTAGTGGTGGTGGTGGTGGTGATGGGATAGAGCTTGGCCCGACTATTACATCGCATTAGAGATATCCCCGTCATGAAATTCTTCATAGAAAATTCAAAAGGGTCAAAGTCAACAGAAACCCAATTATCAGTTGTAAATTTTCGAATAGACACCAAATTTTTAATTAAGTCAGGAGCATGAAGGACATTTTTCAAGGCCAAAGGTTGATTCAAGAGATAAATTTGTGTGACCATAACCATGAATTGGAATTGTATTACCATTACCAACAATTATGCTATAATTTTTGCTCAAATTGAAATAAGACAAGAGATAACCTGGTGCGGATGTCATGTGAGAAGTAGCATCGGTGTCCATGTACCAATTTGCATATGAGAGATTTAATCCAAGTGTATGCATCACTGCCTCGATATCCGTGTGAGTTGGGACTGCTGCTGGGCCCGCATCAGTGAAGGTCTGCTGAGGCTGAGGCCCAAGCAAGCCAGCTTGCTGCCGTGGCCTAGTTTGTTGCTGCCTCTTTGGTCTAGTGGGCCTGTTTTGGCCAGCGGCCCAAGTAGAAGAAGAAAAGGGGCAGAGCACTGACATGGGTCACTGCATGTTGGCCCACGACACACTGCCCATCCGCCCAAGCCTGTTGCAACGGGTTCAGTGGCCCGGTCCCCTGTTGTTCGCCACTGCCTGCTGGTTTGCTGCCACTGTCGCCGCCTCTGCCACCGCGACCGCCACCCTTACCGCTGCCACGTCCGCCACTGTGATTTTTCTCACAATTTTGACCCTTTTCGCAACCCCCGTTGTTACGATTTTGACCATAATTTTTGAAGAACGATTGAGAGTCATCAGTTTCGCGGGACGTGGCCACAATTATGGCGGAATTAGCTCCGGTAACCGCTTTTTTAGCCAACCATGCTTCTTCTAAGGTGAGCATAGAACATGATTGGTAGAACGGCGGGAGAGGATTGCTTTGACGAAGGAGAGTCCCAACTCCATTATACGTCTCGGAAAGGCCTGCATCCATCTGAAGAACAAGACGATTATTAGTGACAGGCGCACCAACTTTTTTGAGTTGATCCGACAACTCATTGAGTCGTTGACAATAGGCTGAGGCATTTAAAAAATCCTCCATATTTATGTGGGATAATTCCTGCTCTAGGGTCACGGCACAAGAATTTTTGTTGTCTTGGAATATATCACGTAACCTATTCCAGGCTTTCATTATCGTACCGTTGGGTTCGATAAATATTTGTAAGAGACCAGTAGTGATGGTGGAATAGATCCATTGAAGGACCGTAGCATCAAGAGTTGCCCACATCTCAATTCCATCATCCGTGGAAGGCACCTTCTCCTTGCCTTTTGCCGGTGGGACGATGTGATGGAGGACTCTATTAGATCGGGCGTAAATTTTAAACAGTTCTACCCACGTCGCGTATTGGACGTTTTCCATCTCAAGAACAATAGGGATGTTGTTCTTGATATTGGAAACTGCAATGGCAGGATGAAATGTGTTCTTTGTGGTAGACATGATGAAAGAACAAGAGGAGAATTAGAGATCCAGAAAAAAATTGAAGGGAGGGGGAGGGATAGGTACGGCCGACGGCTAAGGAAGTAGGACGACGGAAGCAAAGGATTTTGGAGAAGGAAAAATTCTGCCCTAGACTGCTGATATCATAAAAGAGAATAATCTCATGATTATTTTCATTAATGTAAAAAAATGTATACACGAGATATAATATTTAATTATGAAAATTAAATCTTTATTTTTCTAATATAAGAATATTATATTTTTATAATACAAGATTACTATCATAATTATATTTATACAAGAATTATACAAAATATATTTGATATACACGATAATGACACGTATATTCTTTCAATATGAGTATAGCAAAAGGTCCCTACCTGGTACTTTCCGTGCATGTCTGCCACGTGACTTTTCTTACCCAAAATTATATCAAGAACAGTCTAGGGATGTTGCAGTAAGTCCCACTATCATTCACTGTGGCAGCACCTATTGTAGTTCCCTTCACTCTCATTTACCTATTCCCTTTGCATACCTACACCAGCATAGGTAAATTAAAACTTCTAATCAATGGATTTAAAACTTTAAAGGTAAATGTTTTTATAAGGAGTTTTGGGAAATTTAGGATTAGAATTAGGAACTTTTGTTTAAGAGGGATATCATACCTCTCCCATGAGGCCTTTAGATGAAAATGGGTTTGATTAAAAACGTACAATATTATACTATATTAAGAGTATTATTAAATTATTGTAACTCAGCAATTGGAATTAAAATCAATAATTCAGCGAGATGAGTATTGTTGAGGGCGTAGGGCGGCTGCCTAGGATTGAGCGGCCGAGATGGGGTCGGCGGCTTTATAGAATTTTAGAGTTTGGCTGAACAACTTAAATTTCTTCCTGCTCTTGCAGTTAACAACATCAAGAATTTCATTGCCATAAATCTTGAGATGGAAAAGGGGCAGTATTCCTCTTAGGCGAAATTGTTTAAGATTCATTGTTGTGTGTACAAAGTCATCGACCATATCATCCCTCCTAAATCAAAGCCCCTGGAACACCCTGATGATTCTGCTGATGAACTTTGATCCTGCTTAGATGCGGTTGTCCTACAATGGATCTACGACATGATCTCGAACAATCTGTTGCATACAATTATTGAATCTGACACCACTGCCCGACAAACGTGGGAGCGATTGGAAAATATTTTTCGGGATAACAAGACACAACGTGCCTTGTACATGAAAAATCAATTTAAGGACATTCAGCAGCATGATTTTTCGAATATGTCGGCTTATTGTCAGGAACTTAAGATGATTGCAGATCAACTCTCAAACATCGGTGCACCAATAACTAATCAACGATTGGTGATGCAACTCATTACGGGTTTGAATGAAACTTATGATGGCATCGCTATAATCCTCCAACAAAGAACGCCATTGCCTTCATTTTATGAGGCTCGTTCGAGACTTATACTTGAAGAAACCCAACAAACCAAGCGGGTCGCGGCTCATGCGAGCACCGTCGACGCCGCTCTCATCAGCCGACAGCAGGGCCTCATTTTCCGGTTCACAAAACTGGCAACCCGACGACCTGACACACGGCCCGCCATCCCGGAATCACCAAAAAGGACAAAACTCCGGCAAAGCCCGCGATAGTCGCGGCGGGAGTAGCAGCCATGGCGGAAGGGGACAACCACTGCTGGTTGACAACAACCCGCAACATCAGCGACAGTGGCAGCAGTCTCCGCCGCGGGCTTCTTACCCGCCATGGGCTATGTAGGCCCAGCCGGCTTGGGCTGCTCCACGTTGCCCATACCTGACGTCCTCCTAGGAACCACCTCCGGCCCGATAACCCCAGCCCGACATCCTCAACACATATCCTCAGCAGGCATATAGTGCACATGTCTTTCCTCCTTCCACCTACACCCTGATGGATATTGAGGCGGTTATGAATACAATGTACCTCAACATTCCAAAAAACGGTTGGTACATGGATACTGGCGCCACATCTCATATGAAGGCATCCCAATATACTCTCTCATCTTATTTCAATACGAGCAATTTAAATTGTAATATTATTATTGGCAGTGGACAAAACATTCCTATTCGAGGTTGTGAACAATCATCCCTCTCCCCACCACACCCCCAATTAGCTTTAAACAATATCCTCCATGCTCCGAAACTTATCAAAAATCTAATCTTTGTGCTTCGTTTCACAACCGACAATAATGTTTCCCTTGAATTTGATCCTTTTGATTTTTCTATAAAGGACCTTATGACAGGGATGTGAATAATGAGATATGATAGCACCGGGGACCTATATTCTATTACTATCACCGTCGGTCATCCAGCCTCACATCATCCTTTACATCCATTTCCTCCTCTTTATGGCATAATAAATTAGGACATCCGGGAGACTCTATTTTACGCTCCCTTCGCAATAATAAATTTATAGATTGCAAACATGTATCTTATCCTCATGTTTGTGAATCTTGTGTTTTTGAAAAACATGTCAAGTTGCCATTTTATTCTTCATTCACCCGCACTTTAATGCCTTTTGATATAATACACAATGATTTATGGACTTCTCCTATTTTAAATACAGTCGGGCATCGATACTATATGTTGTTTTAGATGATTATTCAAACTTCCTGTGGACTTTTTCCATTGGTAATAAATCCCAAGTCTATTCTATTTTTTCTTCATTCAGCGCTTTCATTAAGGCATAATTTGAAAAGAATATCAAATATTTTCAATGTGATAATGGGAGGGAGTTCGATAATAATCAATTCAAACTTTTCAGCGCCAAACACGGCCTTGTTTTTCATTCTTTCTATCCCCATACCCCTCCAAAAAATGGCAAAGCTGAACGAAAAATTAGAACCATAAACAACGTAGTTCGTGCCCTTCTTGCTCACTCCTCTATCCCCCTTTCTTTTGGCATTACGCTTTATCCATGGTAACTTATCTCTTAAACATTCTCCCCAACAAGTCTCTCATTTAAGTTCTCTATCTTCGGGAAACTTTTGGATGTCTATGCTACCCCTTCCACCCCTTCATACAAATCAACAAGCTACAACCTAGATCCACCCCATGTGTATTTCTGGGTTACCCCTCTAATCATCATGGTTACAACTGTTACGACTTGTCTAACCAAAAAATAATAATTTCTCGGCATGTCATATTTGATAAGTCTCAATTCCCCTTTGCCAAAATAAATTTACCACTTCCGAATTCCTATGACTTCTTAAATGATGACCTTAATCCCCTTCTAATCCATCACTTGCAAAAGCAGTCGCTACTATCACCAGTGCCCGACCTACCTCCCTCTGTCCTGTCTCGGGTGGGCCAACCATCCCCGCTATAGGCTCCTCGAAACAGCCACTCTCGACTGCCCGAGGTCACTGCCTCTCCTCGGCCAGTGACGATGTCCCTTCTCCCCGATTATGCCGCCCCCTCTTGGCCTACCAATCTACCCCAACAGCTTCCCGATCCCATCCACCCTTCCGCGGCACCCATACAGACAATGGAAACCCGTGCTATGCACGGTATTTCCAAACCCAAACAACAATTTAATTTGTCAAATTCGGTTGCCCCATCACTTCTTCCTTACATCCCAAAACATGCCTTATCCGATCCCAATTGGAAATCTGCCATGATTGATGAATATAATGCTCTTATTGAAAATAAAACGTGGGAGCTAGTGCCCTGTCCTGATGATGCTATTTATTCGTTCTATGTGGATTTTTAGACATAAAAATAAATCTGACAGTTCTTTTGAGAGACACAATGCCCGTCTTGTAGGTAATGGCAGGTCTCAACAGATGGACGTGGATTGTGATGAAACCTTCAGTCCGGTGGTGAAACCGACAACTATTCAGACCGTTCTCAATATTGCTTTGTTCAAATCATGACCCATTCATCAGCTGGATGTAAAAAATGTCCTCTTGCATGGAGACTTTCATGAGACTGTGTATATGCATCAGCCTTTGGAATTCAGGAATCTAGTCCATCCAGATTATGTGTGTCATTCGAAGAAATCGCTCTATGAATTGAAACAAGCTCCCCGTGCGTGGTACCAACGATTTGCTAACTTTGTATCCTCTATCGATTTTTTCACATAGCAAATCTGATCACTCACTTTTCATCTATAGCAAGGGTAACAACATGTAATACATTTTGTTATATGTTGATGACATCATCCTAACTACATCTTCTGATGGACTTCGCCGATCTATTATGTCACTCCTTGCCTCTGAGTTTGATATGAATGATTTGGGCCCCCTAAGCTATTTTTTGGGCATTGCTGTTACGAGATATGCATGTGGCTTATTTCTTTGTCAAAAAAAGTATGCCGAAAAGATTCTTGACCGAGCACGCATGACGTCTTGCAAACCGATCCACACACCGGTGGACACTAATTCCAAACTCATTGCATCTTTGGGTTCCATGTAAATAATTGTTAAAGAATGGATCTTGGGCCTAACTTAACCCCAAAAACTAGTTTGTAGGGTGAGGATTGTCCAAGTCTATAGACTATATTAGGAGTCCATGTTCCCATTCCATATCCGATGTGAGACTCCTAACAAGTATGCACAAAAGAGAGTAATGACGTGAGCCTGACTTAGTTCCTTTGCCTCTTTGCCTTTTAATGAGCCGATTTATTATTGTTACTTGTAGCCATGCGGATACATATACATAAAGAAGCTAGTGAGTTTTGATGACCATAAATACTTGAATGATGTATGTGGCACACAATTAATCCGGATAACATGAGAGTAATGAGTCCTGTGGCAATTAGTTCGAGTGGAGATTCTTGATGGCATATATGAATAATTTCATATTTGGGACTGAAAAGAAAAGAATGTTATATACAGGGTATATAAATACTATTAATGGTGTGAATTTTTCTTCAAGAAAACACTAGTTCAAAAATGAAATATATCATATCATATTAAGAATATTTATAGTTTATTTTATTAAGAATATTTTTGAATTATATTAGCACAATAATGAATGTGTGTGTTCCATAAGTTCATATGTTTTTCTTTAACTTATGTATGTGATACGAACAAATTTTACTTGGCAAAGTTGCATCTGTCAATGTAAATCTACACACAAAAAAAAACCTTTTGGTAGAGTTTGTACGTGTGAAATTTATAGAAATCTTCCAAAAAGGTTTATAGAAAGCATATCTGTTCAATGCAATGGGCCTGACACAAAAAATGGACTTCTTCACATGACTATTCTGCAACTACTAATATATACTACAGTATAAGCCTAACACCAAGGACACAACTATAGACTATAATAGTAACGTATTTTTCACGGTTTCACCTTGTCCCCCTCTTTGTTTAATATTACAAAGAATATTTATATTGTCAAATTAATTATTGAAAAAATAACAACAGATGATCAAAACAGAAAAAGTAGTTTGAATTGCTATAACCAGCCTACTCTAAATTGTAAAAAGTTTCAGGAATCGATTTGGGAAAAGGGTTAAACAAATTCGTCAAAAAGGAAAAAAAGTTTAGAAAAGGGAGTGACCGTATTACCGTCAAACCTCTCTATAATTGTCATTCACTATAACAACATTTCATTATAACGATCTGATTTTCTCCGAAATCGATATTAAACAACAATGACATTCATTATAGCGGTACATTCTTTATAAAATTACCTCTCTATAACAGTCATACTCAAATATTGTGTAATAATAATTATAAGAAGTATATTATATATAAAAAATAAAATATCAAAATAATTATTATAATCATCGAAGGAAAGATTGAATTCCTTTTTGCAGAAAATTTGGACAAAAATCTTCATCAATTCAAGTGTTGTATTATCACTAAGAAATTGAAATTTACAAAACAACCTACAATTGTAGAAATGTCATTCTCCATTGTTGGAGAAATATCAAAATTCTACATACAGATGAAACCCCTAATATTAATAGTGAAAATTTAGAACTTGTTGAGGAGGTTGGTAGTGTGTTATCACTTATAGCCCAAATCTCATCTCATAACACCAATCAAGCAATGAATGCTACCACTTATACGGAGTTTGACGCAACTCTTCTAATCCTTGAAACTTACACTGATGAAGAGATTATTGCACAAGTGATTGGAGTGAAAGAACAAGAGACAACATGAGTGTGTTTGGTATGAAGGAAAATATTTTTTTTTGAAAAATAAGTGAGTTTATTATTTATTTTCTAGTGTTTGGTAAGGAAGTAAAATAATATTATCCCAAGGGTATTTGTATGTAATTTAGCAAAATACTATAAGGGTGAGATGTGGTGGGGAGTGGGGGTTCGGAGTGGCGGGGGTGGGATGGTCAATGGGTGGGGCTTAGGGGCGTTGGGTGGGTGGGGAGGAGACAATGAACTTGAAATATCACTTATGTAACTTGTTTTCCTAGAAAAAACATTTTCCAAGAATTTTGGCTAACCAAACATGGAAAGATTGAAAAATATTTTTCAGAAAATGTTTTCCTCCATACCAAACACACCCAAGATACAGAATGCGACAACGAAAGTGTTGATGAAGAGCCTCAACCTATTGCTACTTGGGGGTGAGATAGAAGAGTCAACTGTTAAGCTCTTAGACAGTCTTCAAGGGAAAGCTATTGAATTCCCTTTTGCTGAAAGTTTGGACAAACTTTTTCGTCAATTCAAGCGTTATATTATCGCTAAGAGACTGAAATTTACGAAACAACATATAATTATAAAATTCTTAAGTTAAAATTGAAATTGTATTTATATTCTTAGTTAATTTTAAATGCATATGTTCATTATATTTCAATTCTTTATCAATATGGTACAACTAGTCATGAATTTATTATTATTTTTAAAGAAATATTTTTAAATATTTTAATAAATTATTTTATAAATTAACTATATATATCAGCTCAATTTTAAATGGATTGAGTTGAGCATATCAAAATGAATTGAATTAATAAATGATCGAGTTGGAAATATCATATTTTAAGGACTAATTTCACCACCAAGTCCCATTGTTATCTAAATTTCGCTTGACCTTTTAATATGTTGGACTTAAGAATTTGGTTCACTAGTAAAGGCAACCATTTGATCTTCACGTCCTTGGCAGTAGGAGAAACGCCCACAAATTAGATGAGAGAGATTTTAGTGTTAACTATTTCTATTAAGAAAATTATGAATAGATCAAAATATGTTGAGTCCAATAAGATAAGCATGCATACAACTATAACAATTACGTCTAAGTAAATTGTATTAGGCATGCCTCGTATAACGAGTTCGACCGAAAAAGCATGCATGGGTTTTAGACGTGAGCCCCCACTTAAAAAATTCTTGCTCAATCAACTCGATCACTCTTACAGATATAAAAATATATAATCTCGTATCAACGACTCAATACTATCTAAGAGTATTCAAAAGAGTTTATAGGTTACTTTTCACCTGTCGATTATCTCAATTTTCCACATTTTAACGTTTATGTTGGACCAACAAATTGGTTAAATAGTAAACGGAACCATTATTCACGGCAATGGCATTATGAGAATGACACGCTAGTCAAATGAGCTACAATGATATATATGTTAGATTTAAGTATTTAACAATTTCTATTGAGAAAAACAAGAATGGACCAAAATTTTGAGCTTCAACAAATTAAGGTTTAACTTTGAGTAATATAATAGTACTAGGCTACTAGGTGACAAAATTAATCTATGTAAATATGATCCGTGGGTGGCCTAAGCCAAAATTTTTATTTAGGGGTTCAAAAATATAAATAAATAAACACATGAAGAAGTCAAGGGGCACAACATCTATTATATATACATAAAATATAATTTTAACCTTATATATATAATATAATTTTTAGTCGAAGGGGGTTCAACTCTTAGTAGCCCCATCCCATCATTTAACCCATCAGATTATTAATTCGGTCCATTTAAAAAGTGTATTAGTTTGAGCTAAATATATAGTTCAAATTGATTCATGAAAAACCTTATTAAAATATTTAAATAACGAGTAATTTCGTTTCCATATAGTTGAATTTATATATTGGTTTGATTAGATTATCAATTATGTAAACAGCTTGATTATTTAAGAGTTTTTTGGCGATAATTTTAAATGTTCTTGTACTATTGAGCCAAGTTTATCTTATACATCAAGTAACTTATCTTATCTTTAAAATTTAAAATATTATCTTTTATAAGTTAACCTCACTATTTTAATACACGTAATATATGAAACATAAATTTATTAAACTGAAAAAAGATAATACGAGTATATTTACAGTGACAATATAATTAAGTTTAATCGTATTACAAAGAAATATTATAAATGATAAATAGATAAGGTATAGTCAAAGAGTGTTGGGAAAAGCCGAAAAGGTAAGAAGATAGTGAAGTTTAAAAAGTAAAAATAAAAAAGGGAACTGTAAAAAATTACTCTAAATACTGAGAGTAGTATAAAGAGGTAAAAAACCCGTCCTCCGGGGCATAGTCCAGTGACAAAGCCTGAACGCTATAAGGCGCTCTGGCATGGACAGCGTGGGTTCAATTCCCTGCAAGCACGAAGAAACTCTGCATGTTGGGAAATTTGACTTTGTCTCATTGATCAGTTGTACGCTCCCAGAAAACTGACTATCGGAGCACATCCCGCTATTTACCTGGTAATAGTGTTGAAGAATTGGTATTATTACCTTCGGGACGTTTGGATAATACCAGTGAAGTAAAAAACCCAAGTTCTGCTACTGTTCTTTCCTCTGCCACCTTTCAGTACTACAGCTACAATATTAGCTAAGCTTCTCCATTATCTTCTTCCCTCATAAACACCTCACTTTTCTATATCTCTCTTCACTTTATTTACCTTCTTTTTCCTAATACACACAATAATAATAATAATAATTGTTTACTATACTGGCTTTACCAACTATGGAAGCTTTCAGTTTACTCAAGTACTGGCGTGGTGGTGGCGCCACCGACGTTTTCTCCCCCGACGCCACCTGTCCTAATCCTCGCACCGCCGTCCTCACCGCCGTTAACTCGTCTGGCTCCGACTCTGATTCCGACTCCGATGGACCTTTTTTTGACTTAGAGTTCACCGCTCTTCCTGAAAACATAGATGAAGAAGTGAAAGTTGAAGGAAACGAAAGGTGTAAAATTAGTGAGTTGGAGAATGAAGGAGAGCTTAAATTCACGCTTTCTTCGTCTAGTTCAAGTGTTGACGGTGCGGATACGTTTACGGATCCGAATGTATCGCTTTCACCGTCAGAAGATCTTTTCTTCAAAGGCAGTCTGGTTCCAATCGAGCCTTCATCGCTGTTGCTAACCTCTTCGGAAGCAAACTCAAAGTTTTCTAACTCACTGTTAAAGTCCGCAACTAAGTTTAGAGTGTTAATGCTGAAACTTAAGAAGCCTAAATCAAACGCAACAACAAAAATTGGAAAATATGATGGTGATGGCAATGGTGAAGCTACTCCGAAGCCACAACAGAAGAAAGTAACGGAAAATGAAAAAGACGAGCCTCAAAATGGAACGAAGAGTAAGTTTTTCACGCAATATAAAAAATTGAAATTAGCTACAAATTTCGTTGATTATTCATCATGAAAATCGTTAAATTGCTTGTAGCTAATAAATTATTTTGATATTTACTGCTTAATAAAATTAACGATGAATTTTGTTATTTTACTATATTTGTCTGTCGCTAATTCCTATTTTTCAATAGTGATGGTGAAGTTTAAGGTATAAGTTGTTTACTAGAAATAACAGTTCTAAATTGCTCGTAGCTAACAATGTTTTTGATAATCTGTTACTAATCCGTTGCTAAATACAAGTAGCTACGTATTTTGCTGTTTTACTGTTGAATTTGTCAGTAGCTAATTTAGATTTTTTTAGTAGTGACGGTGAAGTTTAAGGTGGAAGAAGTTCCTATTAAGTCGTTGTTTACCAGAGAAAACAGCTCTAAAGGCAACAACAGCAAAACACCGAAACGGAATCAAGAGGAAGCATGTTCAACAAATGCAGCTTCCGATGAGAAGAAATTTTCCAAAGACGTAATGCAAAAATACTTTAAAAAGGTGAAACCTCTGTACATTCGCGTCTCGAAGCGTTACGGCGAGAAGCTTAGGTTCTCAGGACAGTTAAGTTTAACAGGAAATGCTGCAACAAAAACCGGTCCTTCACCGCCTCCGTCCGCGGCGGCAAAGGCGGATGTGGAGGCGGTGACGAGCGCTTCACAGGCGGCGGAGAAGAACCAGAAGCAAGGGAATATTCCGACAGGACTTCGAATAGTTCGTAAACATTTGGGGAAAAGCAGATCGGCTTCGTCGGCGGTTGTTGCAGCGGCACCGGTAGCATCTAACCGTCGAGACGAGTCGCTGTTGCAGCAACAAGATGCAATTCAAGGTGCCATTTTACATTGCAAGAGGTCATTCAATTCATCTAGAGGTAAATTCAATTAACATTCCAAAAATATTACTCTCCCCGTCCCAATGTGTGACAAATTCATCATCAGAATTTTCTCTTCGACAACTCTAGTCGATTCTTCCCCCATTCTTTTTATCAACGATTACTTTCATTCTTTAAGAAATTAAAATCTTTTCAAGTCCGTCAAACTTTTCGATTTGCGGAATTTCCTTATATATTTTTCAAATATTTTATTGTAGTTTTCATATATATATAAATTTATTTAAGAAAACACTTGAAGTTTCTAAGTTCTAATTCATGATCAAAATCTAGAAATTTTGAATCTCGAAATTTCAACTGTGTAAAATAAATTGGGATACCAATTTACCAAAAACTTTGCGCCATAATCTAATATTTTCTTACACGTTTCTATTTTTGTTTTTAATTTTAGTTTCAGAGTCATCCATTTTATCACGTTCAGCAAGCGATGCATCATATGAACAATCAACAAGCTTGACGACGGATTTATCCACATTAGAGGAGGCCATAGCGGTGAGAAATTAGGAACTGATTAATGCTAAATTGAAATCAGTAAATTAAGATTTTTCTGCTTAAAATCATTAATTATTATTAGTGTAGTAAGTTTTGATTTTAGGTAGGTTATGCCTTTTGTTCTCCTAGTTTTTCCTCGATTATAGAGATTTCAACGGTCATGGCAAAGTAATGACTGAGAAATGAGTGGTCAATTATCAGATTTCTCTCGTGCTTTGCTCTTTGTAAATTATAATTAGCACTTTTAATAGTATTTATATATGATAGAATTGTAGTACTAGTTGTACTTATTGCTGTAAAGCTTTATCCTATTCTCTTTTTTATTTAGTAGCAGCAGCTTGTAAAATGTAATTATGCAGACATCCACTAGTCTCTTCCTGCTTGGATTAGGTACATTAGTTGCTTAGGGCTTGTTTCCCTTATTATAGATGTTGTGAAAAATGATTCTACTTTTGTGCTCTGTTTCAGCCATTGCTTTTCATGTATTTTCTAGTTTATATTGATTCGGTCCTATAATTAATTTTAGGGTTCTAAGTACAAAGAGAAAGTATACGAAATATATACTCCTAGCATGATTTTTTTATACCTGCCTAAGGACTAAAAGTTTTACTTGTCATTCAATGATCAGTGCGAATTTTCAGTATGGGGTTCAACACTTATCATATATACATAAAAGATTATCTTTATATATACAATGAGATTTTAACGTGTAAGAAGTTTGGATGAGCCCCTCCTGCCCCTCTAACTCCGCCCCTATCGTCACTTGGCGGGAGGTAGCATATATCAGCTAAAATAGTTCAGGTGTGCTAAATTGATGTGGACACCACCATTAAGAATAAATAACATGTTATGAACCAAAAGTTTTAATAGTTCAATTATTAAAAAAAATGGTATTTGAAACAATTGTAGTGTGACTGGTCAATTAGTAATAGTGTAATTTGTAAGAGATGGAGGGAGTACAATAGAGTTGGATAAATTTAGCAACTTCTCAAGGCACCATGTATGTACCAACTACCCACAAGTGTTGTTGAATAGGTCTTTTCACTAGCTTAGAAAATCACAAAAAAAAATGTACTCTCTCCCTTCCAATTTATATGATATATATTTTTTTAGTCATTTTTAAAAAGAATAATATATTTTTTTATTTGATAATTATTTCATTTTAAATTTTATCTTTTATATTTAATGAGATAATCTATAATCAAATAAATATTTTAAATTTGTTTTGAATCACAAAATTTAAATTTTTTTATTTATTTTTTAAATTTTGTGGTAAGTTAAACCAGATATATTAAGTATTACATGTAGGGAGTTTGACAATAATTTGTATTCGATTAGCAACTTTTGAACTTATAAAGTCTCTTTAGCGGTCAACAAACAGAGTAAAGTGGAGGCAATGATATCCTAGAAAAAATTTCTTTTCTATTCTTTTCATCCTCTTTCCCTTTTCCTTTTTACCTTTTTTTGGGGGATTATCTTTTTATTATTCAATCTTCAAAGTATAAAAGATAGAAGAAGACAAGTGGGCCATTCTTCTTCTTTCTGAACAAGCATAGGATTATATCCATTGATAGGTAAGTGAAGTATGTGTGTTGTCCATTCAATGTCAATATTGGAAGTCGTGTAAGTTCATCAACGTTGATTTTGATGCTTACTAAATTGATAAAATACTTGCGAGATCCAATTTGTCTCCTATTGGCAAGCTTTGGCCTACAAAAGTGCTGCCACAACGCCACGCCCCTTTATTTCTTTGCACCAGGAAGGCTTTTTCGTTTCACCAAATTTGTTTGGTTCTTTCTCTAAGCACTACTCAGACACACAAATTTATATGGATTTAATTCGTCGTCTAAATTTTAAATGTTCGAAATTTGAGAAACTTTCCCTTCTTGGGTAGGGTGCTTAATAAGTTAATAACAGATGTTCGAATGGGGTTTACCTGGTGTAAATTAAGATATAGTTAGATTTTAATGCGGATATCGAATCTGAATAAAAAACAAAAAAAAGAAGATTTAAGATAGTATATCATTTCGTACTTACATCCACTACAGAATATACATAAATTAATTATTGAATTCATCATTAATTTATCAATAAATATCTTGTAGGCTGTAGCTAACAAGATTTTTGATAATTTGTTATCGAAATTGGATTAGTGAATGTTTTTTCTATTTAACGATAGAAGTTATTCTTCTAATTCATATTTTTTTTAATAGTAATCTCTAATTTGACCATTTGTTACGTGAAAAACTACTTGTAGTTTTAGTTTTGAGAGTGTAAAGTTTTTTTTTAAAATGATTAAATGAGAAACTGCAGTAAGGCCTTCGTCTAATGTTAACAGTGACATGTGATGTGTGGGTCAGATTCACATAACTACGACTTCAAATTTTATTATAGACAAATATCTAACGATTAAGAAAAAAATGGACACGTTCAACAAAAACATAGGATTGGATGAGATGATTTTTTAATGGGGATCTATATGTAATATGTGAAAGTTTAATGTTTAATTATTAATATTATTTTTCTTATCAATAAAATTCTCATGCATGCCGTTGGTGGGGACTGGGGATAAAGTGGTGTTGCGCTTGATATTGAAGTTGCAACTTCACCTTGGACTCAAATATCATCATAAAAACACTTCCTTTTACTTAACTTTCTATTTTATTGATAAAATTCTTTCTTTTTCTCGAATATTTTGACAGACGATGCACTAAAGAAAGATGAATTAGTACCATATGTCCAGCAGTCTAGGTCTGGAGTTGGTGTTTTTCAAAGAGAAATAATAGTAGAAAGTGACAAAAAGTCACAAAGTTTTAGGTAGTGGTGAAGCAAGTTTGTTACAGTGAAGCAAGATTGTGGGTCATGGTTATCACATAATCATCTGATTTTTGTTCTTTCTTGAAATAGTTAAATGTCTATTAGTCTTTGTTAAATGAAAATATGAATAAAACAAGCACAAGAATCCATAAAGTAGCCAAAGACACATTACTAAGTTAGCCATTTTGGGACTATGTTGCATCTTTTGTAGGTTCACGTACAATAAAAAAGTAAATATATCACCAATATTGAAGATCCTGACTGGAGAATCCAGAGGATTACTCATGAGTCATGCATGTTGCATGACATGACTACTTCATAAGTAGTTACTTTATTTTTGTAATCCTCTTCATCTTTTCTCTCTCTATATATATGGTGATGGATTCTTAAATTAGGGGCGGAATCAGAGTTTTTAGTTATTAATTCTGCAAAACTAAAAAAAATTGGCAAAATTTTGTATTCGTATTAAGAAATTTACTTAATATATATATAAAAAAAATTATCTAGGGTCCATAGACTCTAAATTCTAGAATCCTAAACTAAACTCTAAATTCTAGATTCATTTCTGTCATAAATGTAGAATAATGTAAATCTCCTTGATTAGAGTTCTCTTATTAATGCAATATATATAGAGTGTACAATTGTAGTCTTAATAGAATTAAGATTTCTATTTTACATTAATTACACTAAAATATTAATTACAGAATATCTTGTGAATATATGGAATATATTCACTATCACACCCCCTCAGTCGGAGCGGAAGGATGTCGGACACTGAGACTGAATCTGAAGTCAAGGAACAGTTGTTGAGGAAGCCCCTGTGTGAAGATATATGTGTATTGATACGAAGAAGGAACATGCAACACCCTAACGTGACCCATTGCAACCTTCTCACTAACAAAGTGAATATCCATCTCAATTATGCTTGATTCGTTGATGCTTAACCGGGTTATGAGACAAGTAGACAACAGATATGTTATCACAATAAATCAAATATGTCTTACGTAAGGGACAATGAAGCTCAAGAAGGAGATTTCAGAGCCAACATAGCTCGGCAACAACGTTTGCAATGCCTCAATATTCTGCTTCTGCACTCGAACGGGAAAGTGTGGCTTGCCGCTTGGCAGACCACGATCTAATATTATCTCTTAAAAATACGCAATAGCCAGACGTAGAACGACAGGTGTCCGAAAAGCCTGCCCAATCTGCGTCTGTTTAAGAGAGCAACCTAGTCGGTGCAGATGGATATAAATGTAGTCCATAGTCAAGAGTGCCCTTAACGTACCAAATGATACGCTTAAGAGCTGTAAAGTGAGGCTCCCTAGGAGCGTGCATGAACAAGCACACATACTGAACATCATATGCAATATCTGGCCGAGTGAATGTGAGAACTTAAGAGCACCTGCGAGACTTCTATAAAGAGAGGGATCGCTGACTGGATCCCCGTCATCCGCATTGAGGTTGGACTTTGAGTCGAAAGGAGTGGGCATGATCTTGTAGTTTTCCATTTTAGCCCTGTAGACAATCTCATCTGCATACTTATGCTGACACAAGAACATGGCATGTGCGGATCTAGTCACTGATATCCCCAAAAAATAACTCAACTTACCTAAATCTGTCATAGCAAATTCAAATTTGAGCAGGGTAATGATCTCGTGTTTTAGTGTATAAGAAGAAGTTGTTAGAACAATATCATCCACATATAAAAGAAGATAAGTCGTGTCAGTACCTCAATGAAAAATAAATATGGAAGTATCACTCTTGGTGCACACTAACCCTATCTGTGTGATGTATGTATCAAACCTCTCATACCCAGCCCTATGGGCTTGTTTCAAACTATATAGTGACTTACGAAGACGACAGACATAATGAGGAACCTCTGGATGCACAAACCCAGACAGTAGATGCATATAAACGGTTTCATTCAAATCCCCATGTAAGAAAGCATTTTTACATCAAGCTGGTGAATAGGCCATTTTTTTCCCATAGCTATGCTCAATACTGTGCGAATAGTGGATGGTTTGACCACTAGACTAAACGCCTTACCACAATCAACTCTCTCCTGCTGACCAGTACCATTAGCCACAAGTCTTGTCTTATGTCGTTCAAGCTCCCCACTATCTCAGAATCTGTGACGATAGAGCCACATACAACGAATAACATTCACCCCTTCTGGTTTCGGAACAAGATTCCAAGTGTGCTGATTGGTTAACTCATTAAACTCCTCACGCATGACCGCATTCTAATTTGGGTCAAGTATGTCTAATTTTAGGGTTTTAGGAATGGGTGAGATGGTTTGAGTGGATAGGTTAAAGTGAACTTTTGGTTTGAAAATTCCGTGTTGTGCACGGGTTTCCATGCGGTGTGTAGGGACGGTCACGGGTGGAGTAGGAGGGCTGGGAGGTGACAGAATGAACTGGGTAGTGGGGTCGGGGCCAGGCGATGGTGACGGCGATGGGACGAAGCGAGGCAAGCGGCGATGGGCGAGGTTAAGCGATATGACAAGTAGGTCTGGCGTGGTGGGGTAGTGTGGTGGCGGCCCAGGCGATGGGGTGGGGCAGTGTGGCGGGTGTATCATCGGGCAGTGACTGGGTAGGGACTTGGCAGTGGGGTGGGGTCGACAGGATGGGTGGCGGGACAGCCTGTGGGTGGGGAATTTATAGTGCATTTTGGACTAGAGGTGAGGTGTCCGAGTCATTAAGGAATCTGTAATAAGTGGGGCAGAATTGGTGGATATTGGCAAAAGGGAAGACATTCTCCTAAAACGTGACATGACGTGAGACTATGATTTTGCATGTGGACACGTTACAGCATAAGTACCTCATATAGTTTGACGGGAACCCTAAGAAGACACATGGAGTGAAACATGGTGCTAATTTATGAGGGACGGTGGATGCCAGATTCGGGTAGCAAAGACAACCGAAAATCCAAAGATGATTATAGGTAGGGATCCGATGAAATAGGAACTCGGTAGGGATCCTATTTTGGAGCGTACGGGTATATAGTATATTAAGAATGTATTATGCCATTTTTAATGCATATACCCAAAAGCTGATGGGAAGAGATGCATGAAGAAGTAAGGTACAAATCATATTGTTAATGGTGCGTAGAATTCGTTCCGCTTTACCATTTTGAGGGGAAGTATGGGGGCAGGAGAAACAAAATACCATGCCATTAGCCGAACAAAATTTACGAAAGAGAGAATTGTTAAATTCACGACTATTGTCACATTGAAACATTTTTAGTTCTTTTTCAAATTGCGTTTTAACATACGTACGAACTTCAAGAAACTTGGAGTAGACCTGAGATTTAAAATGGAGCGGATAGACCCATCGAAAATCAGAAAAATCATCCAAGAATATTAAAGAGTACTTATGACCCAATTTGCTAGTAACAGGAGATGTCCATAAATCAGCATGAATAATATCAAAGGTAGAAAAGTAATACTCAAAGATGACGTAAATAGAAGTCTAACATGCTTTCCTAGATGACAAGAATAGCAATTTTGAGCAAGGTTCCTTTATTACATTTAATTAAATTGTGGTTTCTAAGAAAATAAAAAATATGAGCTTCGGGATGTCCAAGTCTACTATGCCACGTTGAGGAGGAGATCACAGCTAGAGATATGGGAGGATTGACACTGGCAGTTGACGTGAATAGGAAATGATAGAGGTCCCCCACACTATTGCATCTAGTAGTCATATTTACTTTGTGTGAAACCAGAACTAAGCAATACATGTGACAACTTCAAGTTTCATTATCTGGATGTCTGCTTTAGCCCATATAGGTACTTTAGCAGTCTACAGACCTTGAACTCCCCATGACTGCTAAAGCCTTGAGGTAAAGTCATATACACTTCCTAAGTGAGAACACCATTGAGGAAGGATTTGTGGACATCTAGTTAATAGATATGTCAGTGCTTGAGAGCAGCAATGGCAATCACTAAACCATTGAAAGAAGAAATCTAAAAAAATACAGTCCTCACAGTGGTTAACTTGGCTACTAGTGAAAAAGTATTATGGAAATCTAAGCCTTCTTGTTGAGTATAGCCTTTAGAATCTTTATCCTGAGAGTTATATTGAGGAAGGTCTAAGATAGAAGTGTAACGGATCGTGTGTCTAATTACTTGGGTTGTCAACTCGAAGTAGTGAGGTCTAATGTTATTCTGGCATTGTTAAATCTATGTGTGAGTTTAGGGGACTTCCGGGACTTATGGACTTATATGTGATTGAGTGTTCCTTACTTGTGTTTGGATAGCTTTGTGACCTATGTAACTTAGTGTGATTTAGTGCTAATACTGAATAGTAGTCTTATGTGTTGTATGTTCTACTAGGTTTAGTGCATCTTTATATGATTAGACTGACTTGATAATTCTATG
Source organism: Anisodus acutangulus (assembly GCA_029783415.1). NCBI lineage: Eukaryota > Viridiplantae > Streptophyta > Magnoliopsida > Solanales > Solanaceae > Anisodus > Anisodus acutangulus. Next base: position 55,197,643 of record CM056496.1, read on the forward strand.
AACTATTGTGTAACTTATATGACTTATTCAACTTACTGAATTACTAGTGAGAGGATTATGTGGTGTCAACTTGGTATTTATCTCTAATTGTGTAGCTTTTGTCGTGGTCATCCTATGATGTCTACGGGGGTACATTGTGTACTCATGCTACGCTTGCTGCATCTTTTCATAAATGCAGGTATTTGGTCTATCAGGTTGTAGATTTGAGCACGGGGAGCTAAGGCAGACTATCCTTTCGGTGGCCTTAGTTTCTATCTTATGTAAACTGTCTCCTTCATTCAGAGCAACACCATTGTATCTTTCATGCAGTTGTGGTATCGTAGAGTCCTTTATATAAGTCAGATCAGGTTTTGAAAAAAGAGAAAGTTGTTGTTACGAATCCGGTCATGTAAATGATTTAAAAGACTTGATAGTTGTGTTGTATTTTACTCCTCTTCGGCATTTTCCTATCCTTCTTTTAAAGTGTTTTGGGATTGGTTCGCCTATTGGTGGGATTGTGTAGGCACCACCACGACACCCGTAAATTGGGTCGTGACAAAAAAGAAATCTAAATTGTTTGGCTAATAGACAAACATGACAATTGCAAGAGTCGGAAACATCAAAATGTAACTTTATTTTTAGAATTTTCTGTAGAAATGCATAAGGAACATGTCCCAGTCTTTGCTGCCAAAGAAAGCTTGTATTATTTTGAGTAAATGAGATTGAATTATGGTGAATAGAGGTAGATAGACATTTTGAAGTAGGAGCAGCAGCAAGTGATGTAGGATGGAAAATGTAGAGCCCATCATTGAGACTACCAATCCCCTCACCTTGCCACTGAAGAGGTCCTGAAAAATACAGAAATCAAGAAAGAAAGATACTGAGCATTTCAGTTCTTTTGTATATCTTGAAACTGAAAGCAAGTTGTATTTGAAATTAGGGACCTAGAGGACATTGTGAAGTGTTTGAGAATTAGGAAGATTACATTTCCCTACATGAATAAGTGAACTGTTTTATTGTTTGATTATGGAATGAAAGTAGGACATGACAACAAGTTCAAACTAGCAATCATATGATTAGTAGCACCTGAATCAACAATCCACATACCTTGGTTATCAGTGGATATACCTGTCATGTTAGCCATTTCCATAGGAGATGTTGAGATTGTTCAACAGCCTGAGGATTTGTTGATATTGAGTTTGAGTAAACACTGGTTGTGCTTGTATTATCTGTCCCCCTATCATAGTACCACAATCTTGCCCTTGAGTTCTATGGATCCGTCAATTACCATGACTACTACTATGTCCTTCTTCCCTAACATTTGCATTACGTGGCTTTGGTGATGGATAGTTGTTGTCAATTTGTAACAACTTTCCCTATGATGTCCTTTCTTGTGACAGTAACTACATTGTAGGTCCTCGTTCCATTTTTGTCCAGCATTCATTCCATTAGCATTTGTAGCATTTGTAACATTTGTAGCATTAGCAGCAACTAAAACATTATTAACATTTCCTATGGGTGAATTGCCCAAAATACCAATTTGTGCACCATAGGAATCATTTACTCTCTGGCTTTCCCCGTGAATCAACATAGCATAAGATTGATTCAGAGTTGGCATTGGGTCCATCATGAGTATGTATGTGGCTTTGTTGAGGTGCATAGGTTTCATTAAGTCCCATTAGAAAATTCATCATTTTTGTTGGTGTAGAAATTTAATAAATATTCTAGACTTGGGTAAATCACATCCAGAAAAGGGTATAACTGACTCAAATTCAGCCCACAAATCATTCAAACTAGAGTAATACACAGATATGGAGGATATTCCTTGCATTAATGAATTAATTTCCCTATTCATATGATAAATGCGAGTTTTACCTTATCGAACCTCTCCTTAAAGGCTTCCCAAACTCCTCGTGCATCTGATGAGTAAACAATCCTTTTTCTAAGCTCTTTTGCAACTGAACTCATAATCCATGACTGCACAATTGCATTGCAACTCTCTCGTTGGAGCATTTGATAGTCATCATTCACATAGCTCTCCTTTTTTTACACGAACCATCAATAAACCCGATTTTGTTCTTCACAAGCAACGACAATCGCATCGCCCTACACCACTCTGAGTAATTCTCTGTTCATGTCAACAGTTAAGGAACTAAAGCAATTCCTTTGGGATCAATAATTACCTTGCAAAGGCCATACGGCCCAATCCAAATCAAACTCCCCTAAAAATGAGAGAAAGCAGCCCATAAAATTATTATCGGACGGGTTCGTCAACCTTTGGTCACTAACAAATAAAGGAGCTGCATTTTTGGCCTTAAGCAAAAACCCTTATTTGTTCATAATCTCTTCCTTAATTGTATCATAATCCTTGTTTAGTGGCTGATTTAAAAACCAACTAGCTTGTCCCTCCTCAGTAAACGCGTAACAATGAGTCTCATGTTTAAGTTTCAGGGCTTTTCTTTTAGGAATTTGAAATCAATATCGTAATCTAATCCTGATATGATTATTAGAAGATTAGGGTTAGCCCTGTGAATTGTTTTTGCACCCTTCTCAACATTTTCATACCATACACTTTGGTTTGTAAGAGGACCACGTAGCTCGTTGCTTAGACTTAGGCCGATAACCTAGAAATAAATAGTAAATGAATAAAATCAATAACATTTTTATGAAATAATGCAAAAAAAATAATAATGAAGGGATAACTAAGGAAATTATAGCTTGAAAAAATAATGAAATTACAATTGATGAAAATTATGTTGAATATTTATAGGAAGAGGCTTGGCAAAAAGAAGAAATTAAAAGATAATTTTCAGAAGTAAGAAATTGTGTAAACCTTGACGATAAAATCTGAATCATACTAGTTATCTACACATGATCACAACATTGATATATCAAAAGATGCTCCAACATTGTGCAAAAACAAAGAGAAAATCACACGTTAATGATTAATCCCCACCTTTTTGCGAGTCGAAAATCTCACGTGTTATGTTCAAAATGTAACACTAATTGAGGATATGTCTTGTTTTTTTCAACTTTGATCTATTGGTCTAGTCCCTTTACCCTTTGTATTTTTCTATTTATTTTTAAAAAAGTTTGAATTTATTTAAGATAAATAATAATATAAACAAACTAAGTTTTAGTAATACATACCATTGGTAAATCCTTGTATTTTTTAGCAACAATATCCAACCCTTTTAACCATTCCTTAGGTTGAAAATATTTGTCTCCCCAAAAACCATTTCCATCATCAACCGCACAACACCACGTGGGCTCACTAACTTGACTATCAAGAACCAACATAACACCATGTCAGCCCAACTCCTCAATCACGGCCCTATGGGCCTCAACAACAGTAAGGCCCAAAAGTTGAGGATTCTTCTTCACGATTCCCGACATAGCATCATGAAGCCCATTATTAATAAATGATTGGGCCATAGTTAGATTCGAATGACGAGTAAACATGTAAGTAGCCCATGTAAGACGAACACAATTGAAGCCCATTAAAGATATATGCCTTGCAATATGGCTAACGGGCTGTTGATCAAGGCCTTCTGGTAACATAGTTTCTAAATGGGCGGGCCAATTCCACAAACTAATTTCACTCTTTCAAATGTGGTTAATTTTGCCATGTTTTTATTAGTAGAATCAAAGAGAATTAAGAGAACGAAGAGGAATTGTTTGAGCTCGTATATTTATAGGAGTAATTAATGTTGATGTGAACGGATAAAAATAATCTGATTCAAAAAAATCTCCTTTATCTTACCTATTTGAAATTCTGTTTAAATTCTATATACTAATGGGTAAAGAATTTTTAATCTATCAGGTCACTCAAAAAATAATTATAGGTAATTATTTATAATAAGTAAAACCAATTAGTTACAAAATAAAATAAAACACATTAACTTGTTAAATTAGACTAGTAGGGATGTATTGTCTATAATAAGTAAAACTAATTGCTTACAAAATAAATTAAAATAGAATACCTGCAATAACGAGTTAAATTAGACTAGTAGGAATAAAATTAATTGCGCGTGTAGAATTTTGATTACTTACAACAAGAAAAAAATATTGATTTAAAAAAATTCAGAAGAGTAAGTTTTCTTTACGATTGTAAAATTTGTGTACTGATAAGTTTTAAAATCTTTGATTTTTGAAGTTATTGCTATTTGGAAGCCTCTTGTATAATGGATTTTTATCCAATATACATCAACTTAGTTGGGGGTTGCGTGAGGTGGGTGGGTGGGTGGGATAGAGGTGGGTGGGGTATAATGGGAAAATGAAATACATAATCACACGCAAAACCCACCAAATTCATAGTTATAAAAATTGAGTTTTTCATTATTATTTAACCACAAAATTATAACGATTTTACAACACCATACAACATAATTTTAAGAAAGATGGAAACAAGTCCCCCGGATAGCTGGATGGCAAAGGAGGAGCCTGCAATAGGGATGGCAGGTGAGTATAATTTTGCGGATTCCGCACCGCACCCTCCCCAGTTGGAACGGGTATGGGTATAACTTTGGCGGGTAGTAGACGGGTATGAATATGAAAATGTACCCGTCGCGGGTAGGCGGGTAGGTGGTGAATTTGCAGTCATACCCGCCTCCCCCACCCCGCATCCAACCGCCTACCCACCTGCCTACCCGCCCGCCTTATATCCGCCCCAAGCCCAAAATATTAGCAACCCTTAAGTCGTGCCTTCAGCCCTTAAGTCATGACAAGTCTCTCATTTTCCAACAAAACTCAAAAACCTACGCCTCTTAAGTCCTTCACGCCTCCCTCTCTCTCATTCCCCTTCACGATGTCTCTCATTCCTCTCTCATTCTTGACGTCTCTGCCTTTTTCTTGAAATGAAAAATAACAAACTTTTTTCACGAACCACCTCGACGTTTCTATCTTTTTCTTTAAAGGATATGCTGATCGGGAATTTTGGAAAATATTGTTGTCTTTGCTTTGTGCTTTAGGGTTGTCTTGGTGAGGTCAATTTTTGTGCATTTGTTAAGTTTTACCTATTGGGTTTGTGGAGTTCAATTGAAAAAGTTGAAAAAAACTAGCTTATATAGCTGAAATAATATCTGAGTTTTGTCTACATTTGTAATATATAGCTATTTGGGTGAATAATTTTTGGGTTTTCTTGAAAATTTTGTTTTCTTGATTCTTTGTTGTGTAAGGGGGAAGAGGTGAAAAAAATGGAAAATTCTAATGGTGAAAAAATTCGAAATTCTCCTCCCTCTCTCCCAAAGAAAATGAGATCGTGACAGTATTGATTCTTGACTCAAATTTTTGGGATAATTTTTGGAATTTGAATTTTTGGGATCATGTTGATAACTAATTGATCACAAATGAATTGATTATAAAATATGACAGGCGGATACATGCGGGTATTGACGGGTGACGGATATCCACTTGGGTGGTAGAGCGGGTGTGAATTTATAAATATATCCGCCTAGACGGATATGGATGTTGAAAATTGTATCCGCCACGGATGGCGGGTATAAAACGTGGCGGGTAGATGGTGAGTATAAAACGTGGCGGGTATAAAATTTTCTGGCGCACATGAATTGAGGGGAGGGATACCCGCACCTGCCCCGCCCAATTGCCATCCCTAGCCTGCAGCGTGGTTTCGAATAATTTGCTCTCTTCTTAATAAAGTTAAGAAATTTGTGTAATATGTATAAATTAGTAATTTATAGGGCTGGCCAGTGGGCCGAGACGGCCTAACCCCGACCCCGACCCCATCCCGGTCCCCCCCGACACAGCAAAAAAAAAATAATAAATAACGGGGGCGGGACTCGAACTCGGAACGGGACGATGTCTTTTCCCGCGAGACCCAAGCCCGCCCCAGGCCCGCTTGACCCGACCCCGCCCCGACCCAGTCCCGAGCCCGACCCCAACCCCGCCCTTTTCCCCCCTTTGCAAAAATGACCGTTGCACCAACGACCATTTTAGATTATGGCCGTTGGCCAACGGCCATTTTAGGCCCCCTCCCCAACCCCTACCCCTTAATATTTATTTTTAACCCATAAGTTATTATATTTACACTTTAACCCAATTTTCAACTATAAATAACTCATTTTCTCTTCATCTTTCTCACAAATCTTCCTACAATCTCTCTAATTTCTCAATATATCTCTCTACAAGTCTACATTGTTTGCTAAATATTCAATTTTATTTATTCATTTGGAAATTGGGAGTGAAGTTGGCAACTAGCTTGAGGATCTTCCATCGAGCAAAGTTTCAATTTTCAACCTCTCGATTACATCGTCGACGTTACGTCTGCTTGGTACATTCGTTCTTTCATTAAATTATTATTGTCCTGCTTATTTTATTTAGCGCACTTAATTTTATTATCTTTAATTATTTATTATCATAATTAAAATGGAAGGATTAAAAGGTATGTTTAAGGGTAAGGGTAAGGGTGTTTCTTCTAGTAGGGCAACCAGGGCAAGTGGTACTTCTTCTAGTCATCTTATTCCTACACAGGATGATTTTGTTGATACTCAACATTTTCCTACAATACCATTAGATTTAGACCAGAGCTATTTTCTGAACTCAAGAAGACTTTAATTTAGACGATGATCTAGATGATATACCCACTAATATTGATGACAACACACCCACTAGTGCACCTTCAACCTAAATACCTCATATTCCCCTAGTATGAGATTTAGGTCCAAAGAAACGACCATTAAAATCAGATGCATGGACATTTTTGATAGGGACGTAGAGAATCAAGTAGCCATATGTAAAATTTCTAAAAATGTTTTAAAATTTAAAATTGGAAAAGGTCACGGTGGGGACGGGGTTTAATTAGACACGTAGTAAGTGCTCATCCACCTAGGTATGCCCAATATCAAGGCTTCAAAACCGGTGCGCAACGCCCGCTCCATCTGGACAAGGTTCACATCACGTCTTGTCGGGACCAAGTACTGGTCAAATTAACCCTATGGCGGGGAATTGTAGGCTCCAAATACAATAAACATAGAGATAGGGAAGCAATATCAAAATTAGTTCTTTGTGGAGGGTTTGCCTTTTTCATTTCCTTCATCTCCCGGTTTTATTCATTACATTAGAGATATATATAATCCTGCTTTTAACGATTTTCCTAGATCAACTGTTAAGAGAGATGTATTTAAATTCGCGCATGAATATCAACAATATTTACGTTTTTCATTATATCATTTTAATGGCAAAGTATCTATCACGTCTGATATAGGTCGTAGTACTAACGGCCATGATTATTTAACTATAACTTGTCATTGGATAGATTATAAATGGTCTATGCAAAAACGTATTTTAGCGTATAGATATATAGATGATAGGCACACTGGTACTTTTATTGCAGAAAATATTTATCAAGTGTGCGATTATTACGGAATTACCGATAAAATTATGACTATTACATTAGATAACGCTTCTAATAACAATTACACAATTACAATTTTAAAAAATAGTTTAACTCCATCCTTTTCAGACCATTTTCATCTAAAATGCGCGTGCTATATATATAACTTAATTGTAAAGGATGATCTATCACTTTTAGAAGACATTCTTAGTAAAATACAATTTGCCATAAACTTTATTTTTAAAAGTAATAAAGTACAACGTAGAAAAGAATATAAAAAAATTTGTCATGATTATGGACTACCTTATAGAAAAATTCCACAAGAAGTATCCACTAGGTGAAATTTTTTATACGAGCAACTACTTGTTGCTTATGACTATAAATTACCTATAACTTTATTTTTTAACTCTCATAATAAAAAGCCAGCTGATATGATTTTAGATAGTGATTGGGAAAAAATTTCCGAACTTATTGTATTTTTAGAGAAATTTTTTCAAGCAACAAACGAATTTTTCGGTATATATTATCATACTATTTCAACTATGTTATTTTATATAACTATAATATTTTTATTACTTAGTGAATATATGAAAAACCAGCTGGCAGCTATTAAAAAAATGTTTCTCAAAATAAATTTTTTTTTTATTCCTATTCCCTCTATTTATATTATTGATTCTGTATTAAATCCTACTATTAAAATAGACGGTACTAAATCACTAATTGAAACTATTTACGATTGTATAGAAGTACTACCACCTCCAAGTCCCAAAAATCTAAATCACCCACCACCTATTGAACAAACTAAAGAAGAAGTGTTGTCTAGCGTAGAACACCAATGCAAAAATATATATAGATTTTATCAACAAAAAAATGCTAGTAACTTACCAGCTTCCATACCATCTTCTTCATCTTCAACACAACCTCACAAAAGATATCTTTGTTTCGCGCTAGTATTGAAAGCCTCGAGAAATAGAATATGCGGTCGCACCTCTACTACTAACCAAATTAGCGAGTTGGATATTTTTGTTTTGCGGTTCTGCATCGTATCAAGAAGTTATCAATGAAGATGGACATGAAGACTTGCTTTGAAATCTTTGGAGGGAATGAGAAGACCTTTCCGACACTTTCATTGATGGCTCGAGATATTTTGAACATTCAAGCGTCGTCAATCAGTCTGAAAGAGCTTTTTCTGCAGTAGATATCAAATAGGAGACCACAGACACTCATTAGCGGAGACAACTTGGAAATTGTAGTATTATTCGGAGATTGGATCTGGCGGAGCGGAGAAGGTGCGGTCAACCGGAGATCAACGAAGAAGATGATGAAAACTACAATGAAATCTTAACCGAAGGTAGTGGAAGCGACGTGGATCAATTTGACCAACAAATACCAATTCCAACCGAAGAACCACATGAAATCATCAAGCAATTAGAACAGGTTTTTTTGAGAATCTAATTTTTTTAATTGTAATTTGCAACTTTTGGACAACACCACAAAGTTGCAATTTAGATTTTAGACAATTGTATTTGTATTACAAAAAAATCATATATCTATTAAATAATATAAGAGGCACAAAAACAGCCTTGAGATGTTTTTATTACACTATCTTGTTTTGTTTATTGAATTTTTTTATACATATGTTATTTTAAAAAAAAAAAAAAAAAGGAAAACTCGCCAGATCGCCCGAGAGCCCGCCCGATATCTGACGGATCGGGATCGGACGAGACTTGCTCCATCCGCCTGCACCGACCCCACCAGAGCCCGCCGACCCCGACCCCGACCCCTTCTCCCATCCCGCCCCGACCCCGATCCCGCCAGACCCGACCCACCAGATCCAAGCCGGCCCACTGGCCACTCTTAGTAATTTATAACTAATGAATTCGGAACCCATAAACCTCGCTCGGTAATGGCTCCTATCCACAAACCAAAAAAATCTCTGTCCGAATCTCTGCAACATTTTCTCTACATAAAATCAGCCGATTATCTAGGGTTAGGGTTTTAACATCAGCACACTATGACAGAACACGAAGAACATAATAAAGAGGAGTCAATGATGGACAAAATTGCTGAAACATTTCATCTCAACAATAATAATAATAATAATCATCACTCTTCTTCTTCTGATTCCGATGACGATAAGAAACCGAAAACGAAGTCGTCTTCACCACCTACAAAGTCATCGTCATCGTCCTCACCGGTGACGTCATCGTTCAAGTCTAAGGTTGGTCGGCTTTTTGGTCGGGAACGTCCTGTTCACAAAGTCTTCGGCGGTGGTAAACGTGAGTTCACTTAAGCACATGTCGCTATTTTTTTTGTTAAATTTTGCTAATGAATATTCAGCTTTTTTTTTCTCTCGATATACGTTTTGATCAATCAATAAATTAAAGAAACTAGTTTGAGTCAGGTTCTATTTTTGTGTGGTATATTTGGTGGTTGACTATGATTGAAAGAACGGAACTTTCATAGTTCGATTGCTTTTAAAAACTTTTTTTTGGGCTTCATAGTTCATTGTTCTTAGATCTGGATCTGTATATCAGTCCTATAAGTAAAGGTACTGTAAAAGCTTTTGACTTTTTGTTTTGTGTAATGGGCCCGGGTCCGGATAGTTAATCGCCTCCAACTAGTTTGAGACTAAGGCGTATTCTGTTGATTGATTGGATTATGGATTACATTGTTCAATAATTTGGCATGGTGTGTCACCTTTGAAATGATTCTGGTGTTTCCTCTTTTTGGTTTGATCAAGTTTTAAGCTTTTGCACAATTGTTCTTACTCTATTTTCTTTGAGTCTTTTTGGGTGGACGGACGTTTGGGAGTAGGGATGGTTCAAGTTTTTAGAAGTTTAGTATTTAGTCTGATGTATGGAATTTTCGCAAGATACTCCGATCAAAATTTATCAACCTAGTCCAAATGAAGTGGATAGGAGCCATTGCGGAGCCAAAATTCACTTAAGGAAATTTAACATATAAAGAAACACACGAGGAAGCCAAGGCTATTCAAACACACATTATATATATGTAAAATAATTTTAACCTTGTATATACATAATACAATATATACACAATTTTTTGGCGATGAACCCCTTCCGGTACCCTAGTTCCGCCCATGGATAGGATACCTGAGGATTCATATGGGGTTCCAACTCGATTTTTGATGTATTAGAATCACAAGTGATAGAGAATTGTTTGGTGGTGCAGCTGCTGATGTGTTCTTGTGGAGGAACAAGAAGATATCTGCAGTATTTCTCGGTGGAGCCACAGTTATGTGGGTTCTCTTTGAGGTAGTAGAGTACCATTTGCTCACCCTGCTCTGTCATGGTTTGATGATTGCTCTGGCTGGATTGTTCTTGTGGAGCAATGCTAGCACCTTCATTACCAAGTAAGTTCTCTTGCTGTTTTTACTTAAATGCTACAACTTTGAACAGGAATTTATGTTGAGGGGTCGTCTGATTGTTAGGTAGAGTTATGCAGATATTAGTAATATAATGATTGTAAGTTCTGGGATGCTGAATTTTATACATAGCAACTAAAATACCTACCAAACATGGTACTAGTTATGCTGGTATTAATACATGTATAAATCACTTACTAACCAACAACCAAACGAGAGTATTTGTATAGCAGACATTAACTAGTTTGGGATTTAGGCGTGGTTGATTGATAAATGTTTTCTTTGCCTTGCGTAGGTCTACACCACACATTCCGGAAGTTCACATCCCTGAGAAACCCGTATTGGAGTTCGCCTCTGCTCTTAGGAATGAGATCAATCGTGCCTTTGCAGTTTTGAGGGAAATTGCATCTGGAAGGGATGTGAAGATGTTCCTTTTGGTGCGTCTCTTATTTTTTCATGCTAATATTCAAGGATACTTATTTCTTGTCATTATATTTGGGAATTTGGGTGTGATATTCCGTGCTATAATCTCGCAACTTCAACAGGTGATTGGTGGATTGTGGCTCGCGTCAATCTTGGGCGGTTGCTGTGATTTCTTGACCCTGTTCTACATAAGTAAGTAACTTGTCCACCCCTGATTAATTCCTGTCGTAAATTTAGATGCAACTTATGGGAATTGAGATTGATTTTGTGTTAATTCTTGGAACAGTTGTTGTGGTGCTCCACACTGTACCTGTTCTCTATGAGAAGTATGAGGACCAGGTGGACTCATTTGCTGAGAAGGCCTTGCATGAACTCAAGAAACAGTATGTCGTCTTTGATGCAAAGGTATTGAGTAAAATTCCTCGAGGGCCATTAAGAGATAAGAAGAAAGCTTAGACACTCACTATGTTAGGAGGAAGAGAATCAGCGTGGTACTGTAGATGCATCTTGTGATTGTCCTTATGGTTGAAGTGTCTTCTAGGTTCGAAGAGGATGTGGTTGAATTAGTATCTGTTTAAGATCGTGGAATTGATATTAATGTATAATAATGACATGGAATACTCTTTAAATGTTTGTTTGTTTGGCTGTTCTGTTTTCATTTTTTGTTAATTTTTCTTTTCGAGTTAATCTTCTCTTGTGATGGTAAAATTCATATACGTGTGAAGAGATTGAAAACGATTTCTAAAATTTACGTGAGGAGATGGGAGTAGGCAAAGATGTTTGTGGCATGTTCTTTAGGTGGTCGGCACTTGTCCTATTGGGTCCACATGTTGAAATGGTGAGGTGGCCCAACTGAAGCTAAATCCAAATGGCAATATTTCGAGGGAGTTGATAAGGAATTTGCTATTAGGGCTTTTGCCGACAATTATTGTTCCTTTTCTCCTGAAATTGATTTTATTCATGTCTAAACTCGTTCCTGAACGTTCGAGTATTATCTTTTGCTGTTGTGTGTTCTATTGGCATTTGTCATCGGGGGTACAGGAGTTGGCGATACATCTATTCCTTTAGGTTGTAGCAAATTGGTGCCTCGTACCATCGACGCTGAATGCTGGTCATTTGTTGCGCTGAAATGTCGTCATTTTTCATTCAAAAACGGATATTGTTCTTGTTCATCGTCGCGATGTTTGAATTTATTTTGACAAGGTTGTTGATGTTGATGTATAAAAGGCTTGATCTGGTTGTTATATTAGACACAATAATTCACTTTACAACAACTGTTGATGCACGGAAGACAAATAGTAGGTTGGTGATGGAACTCTGCATTCCGAGGACTCACAGAAATACCCCGGGCGGTGCCACAATCCGTTCGTTTAATATACTAGTTAGCCTATTCATATTAGATGGGAAATGTTGATTTTACATACGCCCATCAAGCAACTAATTGCAGAAATACATGGCATTGCAAGAAAGTATCTAAAGAATTCCTTAAACTAACACATCATCATTAAACTGTTGAGAGATAGTAGGTTGATGATGGAACTCTGCATGTTAAAAAGAACTCTTTATTTAAGTCTCCTTTTCCTTTGGTGTTAAACAGGAAACTTGGGATGTGTACAATCTTAAATATTACAGAAACAACACAACAATTTCAAACCTACAACATAAAACTACAATTAAATCCAAAGCAAGCAGGTCAGCAAGACTGAGTTACGACCAGCAAAGCAAGTCTCTTGATCTCAACGACTATTCTCTAGTGATCTGAGAAGTACTTATCACCTCTTAACAACAAAGAACTTTCTCTTGTTAGCATCTTGAATTTCCGAAGATGCAAATTGTATGGCAGGTCGAGAAGGGTGCAGGAGGATGAAATATAGCTATCCTACAGAAAATAAGATAACTGCTCCTTTTTCCTTGATCCTCCTTCCCCATATAACTCATTCCATTGTTTTAGCTCGCTCATTATTGATCCTCCTGCTGCAAAGCTAGCTGCGACCTGTTACACAAACAAAAAGACACAATGTAATCAAAATATTCTACTAAGAGATTGTCCCGGGAAGTTGCAGTCACGAGTAAACTGTGAAACTGATTGAATAAGTTCACCCAAGGTTAAAAGGCCAAACTGATTGCTATGAATAACTTTAGTTGTTCAATCTTTCTCAATGGTATCCACACAACCAAAAATGGTGCATTTAGGTGTTACATTGCCTAAGAAGTCCTTAGGACTTTATACGTTGATGTCAGACTAAATAGAAAAAGTGGTGTTTGGTGTGCAATTTATTCCGAGAACTCTCGATCTTTAATTGACCACATCAAATATATAATTTTCCGAAAAACCTCCCTCGAAGAGAAATTAAGTCCTTAATGTGTAAGCGAACCACATATAATAGAGATATAGAGAGATTCCTTTAACCTGATTTTTGGCTTCTTTGAAGTCTGCCATATTCAAAGGCCGGATAGTGATCACCTTATCCTCCTTATCTTCATCTGTAGGTGGAGCAACTCCAGCTTTCTTAGCTTCCTCAGCTCTGCGCTTCTTCTCCTGCAGAAGTTGAGGGTCATTAATATGAGGGGGACTAGAACAGTAAATTGATGAACAAGCAAAAATCAATTAGCAATATAAACTAGTCAAGGAAGATATTTCACATACTATGTCTTTGAGTCTTTCTTTCTGTATCAACTCTCTAACTGGCCTGTATGCAGCAGTAGTGCACAGATTCTGTCCCAAGCATTGCCACATATTTCTTAGTTGGTGAGATTTAAGGAATATGAAAAACAGAAACAAGTTATACAACCTTGAGATCACTTCCAGAGTAGCCTTCAGTCATTGTCGCCAGCTCTTTGAAGTCCAATGCTTCATCAACTCTCTCCTTGGCCAATAGAGTTTTCATGATCATTCCCCTGTTTTCTACTGATGGTAAACCAACCATAATTCTGTATTTAAAGAGGGGAGATCATTACTATTCAACATCAAAAACAGAAAAAGAATCTACTGGTACTTAACACTGGAAATACTCTCCCAACGTCAATAATAATCTAGGAGATATCGAATTCATAATCTTCCAGATTATATTACACAATGTAATTTCTGTTCTTAACAAATCTCAACTCTTTTATGTATCATATGCTGATATTTATCATACTCCAAGTTCAGAAAAAAAATTACAATTCATCACTGGAGGATCAGATAGTACCTTCTCTCAAAACGCCTAATAATTGCTTCATCAAGGTCAAATGGCCTATTGGTAGCAGCAAGAACAAGAATTCTTTCACCTGCTTTTGTCAGTAACCCATCCCAATGAGTCATGAACTCATTCTTTATTTTCCGCATAGCTTCATGCTCCCCGGCTCTAGATCTCTGGCCAAGCATGCTATCAACCTCATCCACAAAGATAATAGTGGGAGAAACCTTAGCTGCAAGAGTGAACAAGGCACGGACATTTTTCTCATCTTCTCCAAACCATTTTGAAGTAATTGTAGACATAGACACATTGATGAAACTTGCTCCAGCTTCTCTTGCGATGGCCTTCGCCAACATAGTCTTCCCTGTGCCAGGAGGCCCAAATAGCAGTATTCCTCTGCATGGCTTCAAAAGGCCACCTTTAAATAGGTCAGGTCTCCTCAGGGGCAACATCACCAACTCCTGAAGAGATTCTTTGAGTTCATCCAAGGCACCAATATCAGCAAATGTCACACCAATTTCATTTGCTGGTATGACTTCAGGCCTTATGCGCTTCTCGAATTCATTGTCAGGAGGAACTTCCTGGTACAATCAACATAAAGCAATCTTCAGTTGAAGTGGTAATAAGGAAACAAGGGAATGTGCCCCCATATTACTGTAAATTTTGTTAAATGAAGAGGAAAAGTAAATCACACTAACTTTAAGTGCTTAGGAGTGTGACTGATAATTTGCTTAGCTAAAGGATCAAAACTAAAGATACAGAGATCCCAGAAACATAACTCTGAGCTTGTGAGAATCATGGTTAGAACGTCGGCATATTAGAAGAGCAAAGTTTTAATCAGAATGTTCTCCCGCATTGACAAATATCATATGCGTCGTGTTTCACACATATAAATAGGTATAACATGTATTCATCAAATCGTTTATTTTTCAATATATCGCTTCTTCTCTTATTTTCCGACAGAGCTGAACAATCAGAATGCCAACTCACAGGAGTTTTTGGCGCTGGAGTTGAAACGTTTCCATCCTTCACCGGTGGGGCAGGAGCTTCAGCTTCACCTTTTTTTTCTGGTGGGATGCCTTCAGTTTTGTCTTCCGGTTTTGTAATACTGGCTTCTAGGCCCTGAGCATCCTACAATAAATGAAAATAACTAAAACTCTGAGTCTACTATTTCAAAATTACATTGACCTTCTCAAACATAAACCAAATATCCTACTTTCGATGTTTCAGCTTGTGCTTCGAGCTTTAAGGTATCCTTCCCAGCAGATTTACCTTCCTGAAATACGTTCAATCCATGGGACAAGCTGTTGGTTTTCAAAGTCAGGAATTCAGCAAGATTTTACACTTATCATCATACAAAGGGAGAAAAGATAGAACATAAGAACGACCTTGAAGATGAAATAACAAGCTTCCCATTTCTGTATTCAGGGTCCTTTGTATTCATCAGATGGTACGAGATTGCTGATACCACAATTTCTTCTATATAGTTACTGAGGACCATGGTGTCCGCCATACAAATTGAACCTAGATCTTCACATTCAATATCATTAGCAGAAAGTACTTTCATTATGTGATTTCTGTTGTCCTGAAACCGAATCATTTTCATATCCTCTTCTAGTTGAGACTTCCAACTAACAAAATGGGTTTCCTCTTCTGGGGGTTTGATTTCAAGGTTATAGGGAAATATTGAAGAAAGCCTTTCATCTATTTCCCTATAATCATTTCCAGGGTCCACAATTCTTGAACCAAGGATCAGAACAGCTCCAGACAATCTCTTCAGCATTTTCTGGAACAACACATATATCTTTTCAGATCTACAAAGAACCTTCTCAACATCCCTGAGATACAGAACTATGGGACTGGTTTTTGATACTTTGACGAGAACCTGTAAGTGGTGAGTCAGCAATCTTAGTCCGACAAATATAATAGAGAAAGATCAGGGAACGGCTATAAAGAACAAATTATACTTGATTATTCAAAGTGTATTATAAACAAAAAAATTCGGATGCATACAACCCAAATGAGTACCTTGTACAAGGTCTGTATAAGAAGCTTCTCATCAAAAGCCCAGCTACTGTTCCACGTAAGTGGAGCTGTGAAAGAGTAGAGTAGGAAAACATATGCATCAATATTGATGCACAATTTGAAGCTTATGCAGATCTATAAATTCTATCTCAGAAAAGAATCCTACAAATTCTTCCATGAGAGACCACATTTCTGTCCATACAACAACAACAACATACCCGGTGAAATCCCACAACGTGGGGTCTGGGGAGGGTAGAGTGTACGCAGACCTTACCTCTACCTTGGTAGGTAGAGCGACTGTTTCTGAGAGACCCTCGGCTCAAGACAGAGACCACATTTCTGTCCATTCAGGTGGAAAATTATCCAGTCTCTAGGCAAACCCTCAAAGGAAAATAATGAAGCACATTCAGTCACTGATCGACAAGTTGAGTCCCAGCTGACAAGCCGGGTAGCATCTCTGCCTCTACTTACAAGGTAAGAAATTAACACTTCATAGTTCCCTAAAAGAATCTCATGTGTAAATGAAGAGAAGCGTACAGAATTGTGACATTGGCATGCACTTGTCTTTAAGATTATAATTAGCCAGACAGAAGGTTCTTAGAGACTCAACCATGGTATCCCACCATTTAAACAAAAAAGTATAAGAATTCAAGCCAGCTTTGAGAAGAAATTTGGGGAGTCAATTACAGTCGAACTGCTTTTAAAGCAAAGTACACCCCCCCCCCCCAACGGCCCCACCCCAGGAAAAGGGAAATAGAGAAAAGGAAAAGGACACCCTAGTATTACATCTGATGAAACATTTGCTGTGTATAACACTATAAAGTAATGCTTACGCCACAACACAAAGGGATCAAGGCAATTAAACTAATTCAGTAGAGCTTCAAGAAAAGCAATCTCATGGTTGATGCAAGGAAAAACCTGGATTCCCTGATGAGCCATATGAAGTAAAATTATTCAAATTGGCCGAGGCAGATGCGTTCCTGCGCAAATTTGTAGCTTTTAAAGACCCATCCCTGCAAACATATAAGGAAACAGCAATCAGACATCACCGAGAAAAAAAGAAGGAAAATAAGTGAGTAATATATTCATAGGATAAAAGAAAACTGATGTCATACTTTGATCCAATATCTACTCCACTGCTTTGTCTACGCAATGTGCCTGCAGCAACAGAATTACATGCATTTGTAACAAAAACAAGAAAGCAAAGCATATATTTTGGAGCATCAAGTTGCAAAATCTCAGCAGGCAAACCAAAACAATGCCTACAAACTTAACAACAGTCAAAACTTAGAATTCCCAACCCACTTGTACTTGCAGTACAAAGAACATCCAATGTTTCATATTTTGCTTCAAATACCCTATGCTGTTCTAAAATTTGCATAACTAAAACTTACTTAAGACTTGTTTAAAGAAAGAAGCTTTACTCGGTGAAACCAAAAGGTGCTCAAAATTCGGTAATGAAAACTTTAAATCTAGTTTATTTTGTACCAGCATCGCACATAATCTTAGCTCTTCAGGAGAGACTTGGTTTCCTTGTGGAAAAAAAAAGAACTCATAATCTAGTTTTTTTGTATCTTCATTGCACAACAACCAGCTTCCTAGGAACTTGGTATGTTTCTCTGTGAGAGATATAGTTCATACCTTTGTTTTCCTCCTTAGGCTGAAGCATGGAAAAGGATCCAAACATTCGCCCCAACGTTGTCTCCGATACAGACCTTTTAAAAGACTGCAATAATCGAAGTTATCAACAATCAATACAGATATTTTTTTTATGCATCAATATCTTAGTATAAGAAAAATAAATTTCTGCAAACAGATGGACATGTTCTAAAGGATAGTTGGCCATAGGACAAGTGAGAAGATGTAGATTTTTTACTTACATATTCTTTGCATGTTCCTCCATATTTGCTTTGCATCTGTAGAAGACAGGCCATCAGAATATTCAGCAGATGGAAAAGAAAAGATGAATCTAAGCTCTTTATATTCACATACCTTCAGTGAAAAATCAGTTACATCCAGCAGCAACAGCTTGGCATTAAAGTAATGAGCCAATGCCTTGGCGAGCATTTGTTGATAAAGTTCTGGAAAATGTGAAACGTCATGACTAAATAGAAAATTAATGGGTAACAAACGGAAAACTCAAGCCAAATCCAATGTATGGTATGCAAAGACTAACCAGCAGGCCCTGACAGCAAAATTGTTCGACTAGCAGGGGAGAGGTTGCGAGTATGCTTAGCAAAGTCGGCATTTGTCAAATGCACAAAAGAAGCACTTGTCAGCAACACCCTTGTTTGCTCGCTGTCAGATGATATATTTTCCAAAATCAGTAAGCTGCAGCACTCTACTAAGCTAGCGTTTGGTCATAGATTTTGGATCAGATTTTGAAAATCTATCTTCAAAAACTTCAAATTTTTTCAAAGTAAAATGCATGTCTAAACACAACTTCAAGTTCCATAAATAACAACTTCAAAACTCAAATTTTCAAGTTTCAACTTCAAAACTCAAATTTTCAAGTTTCAACTTCAAAATTTATGACCAAATGGGAGCTAAGTCAAGTCACTCAGAAATTGCCAAAGTGGCAGATATTGTTGGTAGAACAAAGCAAACACGCACAGCTTCATAAGAGGGGGGACGGAGAAAAAGAGGTATTTGAAATGCCAAAGTTCAACAGTGAAGCACAAAATCCAGCCTCTTAATGCAAATGGAGACCACTAAAAGGAAGTCCTTAAGTTACCACAGAGCTGATAATACAAAGCTCTTGATTTGTTCAACGAACAAGAAGTACCCCTAATTTCTAATACAATCGCTTCTAATTTTTTAAGCAGCAACTGCAAAAACTTATCATTTCCTAATATAACACGAGCACAGTTTTCATACGAAAAAGAAACAGAGTTCATAGGTTCCTGCAACAAGTAGCTTTGTGTTCATACTCCGCCGCAGAATGGGGTGTCCAAAAGAAAACACGACATATAGTTATAGTAGTATTGTACATAAAGAAGCTGCATGACATATGAAACACTACATCATTCAGCTTATTTCTCAATCAAGACACAGCAAAAGTTGGAGGATGTAGGGTCAAAGGCATGGGCGGAGCCACCTTAGGTGAAGGGTGGTCAGGTGCACACCTTCGCCGGAAAATTATGCGGTGTACATAGGTGAAATGTTAGATATAATCATTTATATTTAATTTTGCACACCCTTAACATAAGTGAGAAGAAAATTTGCAGCCAAATTCCTAGCTCCGCCACTGTTAAAGGTTGATCAAAAGCTTAAAAAGTGCAAATTCTGATATATAACACAGCTTTTTATGTAAAGACGAGGCCATTAATCTGACCAAACAATCGACCTCTTTCACTCACAAGCAAATCCAGATCCTTCATACAAATCATTGGGAGTACAATACCAAGAAACAATCTTCAAACTTCATTTTATTGATCATGATGATAACATATTGAGAAGAAGTAGCCTGAAGGTACCAACCAGTAGGGCCATTATCTCCGAATCCAAGAACTATGTCAGTCTCTGAGGCCAATAGAAGTGTCACATATACTATATTGGCTAACCTTCCAATAAATCCATATCCTGAACTAACTCAAAACCAGAACAGAGTCTTCAACAATATATTTCCAAAGAAAAATACTTCTGTTTTCCAGATGACTTTAAGTAGTAGGAGTAATACACAGTGTGTTATTTTTAGATGTTATAGCAGGTAACATATTTTATTTTTAAGATTTCAAATCCTACATTTTAAGAGGACTTACCAGCATATATCATTTGAATGACTTGATAGTCTAAAAAGTTATTTAGACTTACGGTGTATAGAGCTTAAACTCTTTTCATAAGATTAAAGAGCATAACATATACATACTCCCTCCATCCCAAAGATTGTATTGACACAAGTTTAAGAAATAAAGAAAGATTTTTGAAATGCGCGGTACAAAATAAGTATTAGATATTTGTGTGGTGGTAATCGTCTCACAAAGTTAAATTGTTTCTAGGACAAAATAATAATCTTTTTGGGAAGGAGAAAGTATATAAAATGAAATGAAGCAGGGCATAGGAGAAAGGATTGTTTTCCTTCTTGTGGTTACCTTAGGTAGTATGGAAACTCATCAAATGTGACTTTACTTTCCTTGCCATTAGCTATGAGATTAAGCATCTCTTGCTCCATAATCAACGGTGTAATAACATTGGCCGCAGATCCACCAGCCCATCTGCTAACCGTCTGCCCTGAAGCCAATCCAATTCCAACACCTATTCCCACACCTAAAGCTGATAACAACATATTCTTTTGCTCCATCGCTTATACTCAAAATTAATTAACTTTCTCAAACTCCAATACTGATGGTAGTAGGTTACCTTAGCAATCAATACAACTCGTTTTTTTCTCTCAAACCGAAGAAAAATTCAAACACAGATTTGGAGACGAACGTGCTTAAAAACGCTGAAATCGGTTATAACTTAACCGTAACCTTTGGTAAAATCACACAAATTCAAATTATTATTTCTTTTTTGGAATTTTCTAACACTTGTGTCAATCCGAAGAAAAAGTCACGATTTACCAATGGATAAAAAGCAGAGGATTTAAATTAAACGTGCTTAAAAACGTTGGAATCGGTTATAACCTTTGGTAAAACACATAGAAATTCAAATATATATTGGAATTTTCTAGAAGTTCTCTCAATCCGAAAATAGATCAATATTCTCCTCCAAGATCATTCAGATTTTCAGAACAAAACACGTGACAATCACGTTTTCTCACACTCTATGCAGTTTCTTCACACAGCATATAAAGTATCTGCCTTGACAAAACTCTCCGATATTTCTCTGAATATCTTAAGAGTACTCGTACTACAGCCTTTGCTTTCTCGTTTTTTTCCGAAAAAAGTTATATATATATATATATATATAGATCAAAATGAACGTTTCGTTTCTACGAATGGATCTCCAAAACCTGAGAGATACAGTGTATGTATGGAAGTACCGGCGGGGGAGGAGCGGTGGTTCACAGCGGCGAAGAAATGAGAGGGTAATGGTAATGACGAGATTTTAAAAGAAAACGAACGATTGGAAGGTGCGAGTATTTGTAGATGAATCGAAGGTAGGAAACGATTGAAACCGTTGTAAAATAAAAAGATACAACGCTATTTAGTGGTGTTTTTTATACTGGTATATATTTTCTTTCAACTTATTCTAATTCGTAATTATACACATAAACTTTACGTATTTCCACTACTTACTAGAAAAATGTATTTAATACTTTCTTAAGCCAAAATTATTAAATCAGCACAAGAGATTTTAATGTACGTGAAAAGTAGTATTCTAATGAAGAAAAATGATGGAGTAGTTGAAACACTTTGAAAAATGTTATAGTAATTACAATTTCGTAGGGAGAAAAAAAGTAGTATTATATTAAGACTTTCTGTTTTTCATTGTTATTCACATTTCAAGACCACCTGTTTTTCATCATTATTCATGTTTTAAGAGCAAAATGTGATAACGAGGATAAAATTAAATGAGAAAAAGAATGAAGAGGGTTGTGAATACTTGATCACTAACACTGTTGAAAATTTTTCGTAGTTTGAGGCGTGTTAAAGATACTATTCTTATGAATATTTTATTCGATATAAGTGTATTTCAAAATTCAACAAGCTCTTTTAGTAGAAAATTAAAAATCAAAATCTAACAAAAATTTTACAAAGATAGATAACCCAACAAATTACGTTATGATGAAAAGATTAAGTATTGATCTATCTTTCCAAAGTAAAATATTATATGTATATAACTATATATAGGTGGAGAACTCAAATGATTGAAGTTTGATTCAATAGCCAAATATAATGTTTGCAATTAGCAGCTTTACCACATTTAATGTCATGATGACCATTCAAATTGATTTAATATACTAGCCATTAAAGCTCTAAAATAGTCAAATACGTATACAATAAATCTATCACAAAGTAATGATTTCATCATTAGAGCTATTTGATGTATTAAAGTCCATACGAACGTTAGAAATAGTCTTTTTTTATTTTTAAGATATTAAATAGAAAATATTGTTTTTCTAATAATCTCTATAAATCTCAAAAATAATAAAATTACTAAAATAATAAATTTTGCTGAATTTTCACATATGAGTATAATGCGTCGAATCTAGTGTCTTGTAGACTATGAACCAGACCTAGAGAAAATAAGATTAAACTTGCAGAACAATTGGTGAAGTTTAGAACTTCTATGAACCAATAATTTTTTTGCAAGTCTAGGGTCTTATCCTATCACATTATACTCGCAATCCTTGTCGTTATCGCGGTTTTACGCTAAGAGGTCATGCGCGTGTCCTGGTATTCATGTGTACTCTTTGTCATGATTTCATAGAAGAGGCACCACTCCGCACTCATATAGATTCAATCATTAAGTGTATTTTGCAGAGCAATACACCACCTATAAAGGATATGAATTGGATTAAGAGTTTATAATTCAGTCTCACCTTGCCTTGCAGAACTGCACTATGTTCACACACCATATGAAGGGACATAATTTAATAGTGAAAACTTGATCAACTAATGACTTGTTATTACCCATATGAACCTAATTCATGGATCTCCAATCACACATATGTTGAGTTACCATCATTGTTATCTTCTCAAATTGACAAAAGTCTCATTCCCTCGATGTTTCTTTTAGCCTTGTGAATTAGCCAAATTTACATCAGTCGTCACACAATTTATGTATATAATTTCACCTCATAACAACGTTGTTTTATCACTTTATATCTCAAACACATATGCTTTATTATCACCAAAATGTTATCTTTCCACTAGGTTTTATTTCAACCTCAATACTCAGTTAAGAAATATCTTAGCCTTATTGTCGTCAACTCCAAATCATAAACTCAAGTTTGATTATGGTCTATTTGGCTGATTTTTATATTATTACACCCCCACAAAGAGTAAATACATAACCACTAATGGATTTTGAGGTGTACCCTTTTAGTACAAAAAATATTAATTCACTATAACACTTTTTCATAGTTACTTCTTTTCAAATTAAAATAATGCACCAAGATAAGAAATAATACCATAATATATTTTAGATCATTATCAACAAGATTAGTATAAAAATCCTCATCAAAATATTTTTTTCTTCTCCTCTAATCCTTATTTTCAAAATCTTTTTGAACAACAAGACCACTTAAAATATTATCACTTTTCAAAGGAGCTATATTCTCAAAACATTATTTTTATAATGTTGCTCCCAATCACATTGCTTAGCATATGCAATAAACATATTACCAAAAATATTATACTTTTTTCTTCCTTTCAAAATCAGGTAGCATAACCTTAACAATAACCTCCACATTTTCAAATATTTCATATAAGGGGAATAATCTTTTCAAAACTCATAAAAAGTTTATGCAATTTCATAAGGCATTTCATCTTATAAATAACAAGCTATACAACTAAGAGCTTGGATAAGCCATATATTTATTCATATGTACAAAACGAAATTTGTGATCATTCAAAATTTATTTACCAAATGACCAAGCAAGATAACTTGCAGAATCTAAAACAAATTTACCAAAAATATATCATACTTTCAATTTTTCCATGTAAATAATTGCCACAGAAAATCTCAAATTTTGTAAGGTTCTTCATTATTAAAAATAACGAAATAATTTTCAACGAGGCAAGGGCGGACATAAAATTCTTAGAAAAAACATCACAAACATAGCATAGTATGAACTTATTAAAGGGTTCTCTGATAAGCATAAACCATACAATAAAATAAATTTTCAATACTCAAGAAAACTTTAAAAATCCAAAACTAATAGTAGCATATAACAAGTAAAAAGTTGAAATTCACTGGACAACTCCTATAAATTCAAGAATTATCAAGCACACACTTGCTTTGAATGATGATTTCCCTCTTTGCATAGCACGCCCAACAAGCATGCAAAGATGTTTCACGATACAATTTGCACATACATAATAACACATAATAATATTCATTGTCCCAAAAAATGTTGTTTTTGGTTAACACAATTCTATCAAATTCAAATTAAACTTACAACCCACTTTTTCTAATAATTTCACATACAACAAATTAGTTCAATACCATCTCAGTTAATACTCTAATGTTTTTACGTTTCCATTCCAAGAGCTTAAGTAGTTTTAGAATCATCAATATAAATACATCATTATTCTTCTTCAATTTAGGTGTAGAACACAAAATTATGTTAGCACAAATATGCTTTGTAGCATCAATGTCTAACACCCAATCTCTCACATTAGTGACAAGATGCACTTGAGAAACGACCACAATAATTTATATCATCCGTTTGGTCAAATTTATTTTTGCTTAGCGGGATTATCATTTCTCTGATTCTTCTTCTACATTGAGAGGTATAATAACTTAGTTTGCCATACACATAACAATAGTTATTCTCATTTAAAATTTGATTATTAGCGTCAAAAGGGTTGCTCATAAATATTACATCAACTGAAAATGGTTAGCCACCAATTAAGAAAACAAACTCTATATAATTGTCATGAAAAAATCCTAAACATCCCGTGTATGAATAACTTACATAGAAATCCAATTGCAACTTATGAAAAAGTATTAGGTCAATGACACATACATGGTACTCTTGATATTATGTGATACAAAAACATAAGCCTCCGTAGAAATGATGTATCGTTCGTAATTAATATTCTCCATAAGAATAATAAAGTGAAAATATCCTTAAGATAGTTGAAAATCTTACGAAAAATATTTGATCACAAACATTGTTGAAAATTCTTCGTAGCTTGAGGCGTGTCAAAGATACTGTCCTTAAGGATATTTCACCCGATATAGGTGTATCCCCCAGAATTTAACAAACTCTTGTAGTATAAAACTAGAACCCGGAATCTAACAAAGATCTCACAAAGATAGATAACCTAGCAAACTACAATATGATAGGAAGATTGAGTATTGATCTATCTTTCCAAAAGTAAAATACTATATTTATATTACTTGGTATAACTTCTTCTAAGAGGTAATTATTGATAATAACTACCTTTTAATTTATTTATATTTAGTAGCTAAATTTTTCTAAATGACCATTGGTAACTATACCAAAATACATATACCTTTCTCTATTCTCCTTCACTACACATTTCAGACTTTTCATCTTCTCCGAACCCTAAAAAACTCTCTCTCCTTCCTATTCACTAACACAATCATCGCCACCCCATTGTCGGAGTTCCGGAGACAAACCACGACAACAACACCTCTCTCCTCTCCCGCTCCTTCACACGACTGCCAAAACTCTCCTCCGATGAGCAATCGGAGCTCCGCAAACCACAAGTAACCACCACATCCTGCTGCTCAGATCCACAACCGGAAATCAGACGGCTCAGATTCAACGACTTCAACTCATTCACCATCACATCCCGCTCAGATCCACAACCAGAGATCCGACGGCTCAGATTCAACGATCTCAACCCGTTCACCACGTCTAACTCCGTCTTTCCGTTCCATTTCAAATCTAAAAGTGTATTTTATATTTTCACCGGAGATTCGACCGAAGTTGATTGTATTCTTCATTTTTAGTGTACATAGAGTGTATTTTTTAAAAGGATTTGAATGTGTTCTTCATTTTTGGTGTAAATACAGTGGTATTTTATATTTCGCCGGAGATTCGATTGGTTTTGATTGTATTCTTCTCTTTAAAATGTATCTCGTCTAGCCGGAATTCATGGCTTCTTCTCCTTTGTATCTCATAGCTGAGTGTATCTGAGTGTATGTGAGTGTATTTGAGTGTATTTTGTCATATGTATCTCATATTTATTTGGCTCATATGTCTTGTATCTCATATGTATTTGACTTTTTATCTTGTATCTAAATGTATATTTGCTTCTTGTCTTGTATCTGAATGTATTTGGCTTCATATGTATTTTGAATGTACACAATGTGTTTTGAATTTTATTGAAATACATTCAAATACAACTTAATACATTCATCTTTTGATTATGGAAGATAAAATCGAAAAGACGTGATTTGTGGGATATGTGATTCTGTTTGCCATTTCAAAATAGATTTCATCCACGTTAGGGCACTAAAATTTCTCCCAAAAATCTAAGATATACAAATACATGTATTTAAATACATCAAAATACATCCGCAAATAAGCTAAAAAAAAAACTACGAATGATAATTTTGAAAAAGCAGCTATAATTAGTTAGAATACTTCAAAATATGATGCTTTCTGTAAGTTTCCCTTTAATATACTAGCCATTAAGGCTCTTAAAATAGTCAAATACGTATACAATAAATTTGTCATAAAATAATAATTTCATCAGTAGAGCTATTTAATGTATTAAAGTCCATAGGAATGTTAGAAATAATCTTTTCATTTTTGAGATATTAAATAAAAAATATTATTTTTCTAACACTTTTTGCTTCTCTCAGACATAACGAAGATCGTCTATTGAGACAGTTGAAAAAATAAACAGATATAACGCAATCTGGTGGTGTTTTTTTTATAAATTCCTCTGAACTTGTTTTTTTTTTTAATTAAACAATTAAACTTTACGTACGTCCTCCTACCTTCCATACTTGCTCCAAAAATGTATTTAATACTACCCTGAGTTAAGAGGATTTTATGTACGCAGCTGTAAGACAAAATAGATTTAATTTTAGTAACTTTCAGAGAAGTGAAATTTGATCTCTTGTATCTCAATGGAAACAGTGGGTCACAGGTGATTACCATAGGGATTCAATACAGAGAATCAATTAAGATTATTCTGCCCTTTGTGGATTCAAGCTCAGAACACAGTAATTAATACTAAAAAAATAGTCTGAGTTCGGAGAAGGATCGAATCATAATGGCCACTTACTTGGTACTATGCAACAAACAAAATTAAATTCAACAGCACGCTAGTTGGACTTGGACCTGATGACGCCTAAATTTTTGCCAATCAAATTTCAGTTAGGAAAAGATTAGCCGAGTATGGTTTTACAGAAAATGACTTGATTGCCCCTTTATCTTTTTATATGTATCGAAGTAAGTGGATAGGATCACAGAAATATTTCCTATTTTTGGCAAGAATACGTTGAACTCAGGACACTTTATGGAATCAGGTAGAGTCTACTTTATCGGTGAGTAAGGGAAAAATTAATTATTTGTTTAATATTAAATGAAAAATAAAAATAAAAATTATTGTAGATCTTTTTGCCTTTCAAGAAAGATTGATTCATTCTGCATTTTTTTTCTTTTTATCTTATAGAAAATAAAGTTCTCTGGATTGTTCAGCCGCAACAGTTTATTTCGTTAATAAAGTTATACTTAGTCCGTATCAATTTATATGTTTCTTTTTAATCCGTCATTTTATATTTAATAATAATTCAATTTTAAATTTATTTTTATATTCTTAATGAAATAATTTCTAACCACACAAATTTCTATAGATTCTTTTAAACCATAAATTTTAAAAGTCTTTCATTATTTCTTAAACTTTATGTCAAGTGAAAAACCTTCATATAAAATGAAACGAAGAAAGTAGTTAATTATGATAATTATTAGCGAATATTCTCAGAATATTCTCCGTATATAATTTTCCTTAGGAATTCCTTTCATTATTCACAATATATATAGATGTACAAGGTTGATTCCTAATATGGTACGAATCCTAACTTACCTTACAAATGTTGATTCATAATACAATTAGAATCCTAAGTTACCTTAAATATACATCTATCATAATTACAAAATATACGGAAAATATTCTGAGAATATTCGCTAATAATAATTATATAGTTTCTAAGTGGATGTTCAGTTAGTTTAACAAAAGATGTAGTTATGTGGGTTGGAGGGTTTACAGAACCTTTTCTGTAGGCTCCTTTCTCTTGCTACTGTAATTATTGTCCAAGTAATTTGACGCTTCTTTTCACTGAACAGTCTTTAGACTATCACTTTAAGTTTCCACTAATTTCAAAATCGAGTTCTAAGAATGAAAAACTAGATAGGAATATTGCTTCACCACCTTAGTGAATTTACTAAGGCTGAATTCGAATTAATTAGGCTAGTAAATTTTGAATACTGAATAATTAAACTAAAAAAGAATCTTTGAGAATAGGAAATAATTGCATGAGGGGCTGGGGGACACTTAGATGGGAATCATTGGGACTTGCAGAGAAAGGCAAGAATCAAGCTAAGTTGCATGCAAGTAGTACACATGAGTTAATCAAAATAAGACATGATTTCCAATAAATCACAGTTGATATTGCAAGTTGTAGGGATTGCTGACAACAAACTTGTTCAATCCACAAAGCAAAACAACATATATAACCTGCATAGACTAATCATTTGTATATTACATCGATTTTGGTTATTTTTTAAAATTTCATCTAATTAATCTTTATAATCCAAAAAAGGAATGGAAACCATCTTTTAGTAATTTCAAATTGACAGAATTTGTGATATACACGGCATTGTATATCACGAAAACAGTGGGTTTATTGTTGTAATCAAATTAGTGTATAAATTTATCATAGTCGTAAAGTTCTTGTACAAGTACAATTAGAATATTAGATTTTTGTAGGAATATGATTTTTCATATTTGGAGATTATAAATTGTATATATACCCTATTCATTAATGAAAATAATCAAGTGATTATTTCTTTCATGGTATCAGAAGTCTAGGGCTAAAATACATTCTCTTAAACACTTCCGTTGCCCCTTTCTTTTCTCGGTTTCCGTGACCTACTCTCGGATTTCGTTGATTTTTTTTTCTCCTCCTCTATTCTCCAATTTTCTTTCCAATCCCTAATTCACCTATTGTTCTTTCGTTATGTCTACGTCAAAGAACATGTTTCATCATGCCCTTATAATTTCCAACATCAAGAACCGCATCCCTATTGTTCTTGAGATGGAAAACGTCCAATACGCGACGTGGGCGAAATTATTCAAAGTTTATGCACGCTCGCTTCAAGTCATCCATCACATAATCCCCTCGGTACCTGACGTGGAGAAGGTGCCTACCCCCGAGGATGATCCTACGTTATGGACAACCCTTGATGCTACCGTTCTCCAGTGGATTTACTCCACTGTCTCTACAGACCTCTTACAGACGATTATTGAACCCGACGTTACGGCGATGGACACATGGAATAGGGTGCGTGATACATTCCAAGATAACAACAATTCCCAAGATGTCACTCTTGAGCAAGAATTTTCACATGTCAACATGGAAGATTTTCCTAACGTTTCAACCTATTATAAATGACTCAAGGAATTGGCGGACCAATTCCGCAACGTTGGTGCGCCTGTTACCAATGATCGTCTTGTTATCTAGATGGTTGTCAGCCTATCTGAGGCCTATAATGGCGTTGGCACACTGCTTCGTAAAATTAATCATCTACCACTATTTTATCAGGCCCGTTCCATGCTCACGTTAGAAGAGGCTGACTTGGCTAAAATGGCAGCTACCGGAGCAAATTCCGTCGTGATGATGACAACGTCAAACGACCCCCATTCATTCTCTGAAAATTCAAGCCAAAATCGCAGCAACGGTGGCGGCAAAAAAGGTCAAAATCGTAAATATAATGGCAAAAACTGTGGTGGCAATCGCGGTGGTAACGACGGCGAACGGAACAATGGTAGCAGCAGTGTTGACACCCAATTTTGTCCCCTCTTTTCCTATTATTTGTTTGCGATTTTAAATATTTTGACACCTCAAAAACAATTTTCATGTTTTTATTCCTTGAAATTCAATTCATATACTAGGCTTTGCAGAGCCTAACTTGTTTTTTTCTTTTATAAATTCTTGTAATTTACTTGATAGAAATAAAGACTTAGCCAATATCAAACATCAAAAGCCAAAATGAAACATCAAGTCAGGATGGCCGAGTGGTCTAAGGCGCCAGACTCAAGTTCTGGTCTTCGTAAGAGGGCGTGGGTTCAAATCCCACTTCTGACAGTTACTTTTTAACAATTTCTTTGTGGGGCAATTATTGGATGCTCATTTTATTACTCTTTTAGTCTTTTATTACTATCATGCAATAAGATTATTTGTAACAGTTTTTGCAATGACAGCTTCAAATTCCCATCCATTATCACAACTAAGGTGTTTATGATTAGTTTGAATCGATTTTTGGTTAAAATCAAAAATCAAATTGATGTAGTCAGCTTTTTAATTATTAAAACAAAATCAAACCAAATATAATATATATCAATCGGTTTGGTTGTTGTTGGTTTGATTCGATTTTCAATTTTTAAGAAATTTAATGATATCTTTCTCTTTCATTTTTTTCTTATGATTAGGAAAGACATTTTCATTCTTTTTCAATTTATAATCTGTTATTATTATTTTTTTATATTGTGGGAGCTAGAACATTCTTAGATTATGGAGAAAATATCTTAAGATCTATAAGCTTTAACCAAGTGAATAAAGTTTATAAGAAACACAAATTTTTTTTCTAAGTAAATCTCATAAATGTTTCTTTGAATTAATGAGATTGAATTTTAGTTAGAAATGAAGTTTAGGTGTAAAGTTCATTAGCCTATTAGAGATGAAGAAAATTTGATTAAAAGAAGTAAATAAAATATTTAAAATTATTATAAAAATTAATATATCTTATATATATAATTATAAAATTACATATATGATTTGTCGGTTCGGTTCAAATTTTTCTTTGATTTATTTTTAATAAAATCAAAACCAAATTAAACATTATCAGTTTTTTTATAATTTAAAATCAAATCAAATCAAACTCAAATAACTATATGATTATTTGATCGGTATAGTTCGATTTGCGATTTGGATTAGTTTCATTGTGAACCTAAATTCACAACACTAGGAGCACCAACACATGCTTTAATGTGGGATAGAAATAAATTTTAATATAATCAACGCAGAATATCATTGTCGGTATGATTGCTTTTGTTTAAAAATTTCAAATTGATAGTAGTGTATGCAATGACATCTAACCACTCAAATACCACATATCACTCTCATTTTTTAGTTTTCAGTATCGATATTTGAAAATTTCATATATCCATTGTATGCACTAACTTTTATGTAAGCTCTAGTCCGCAGGAATTTAAATCGGCAGGAGCTTCAGCACAACGTGAAACTATCTCTTACAGCGAATTAAGACAATTTGTTGGAAAACTGGACTTCCCAACAAAGGTCAGTGACCTACTTCGAACGTCATTCCGCTTTTTCCCAATTTTTTGCCACATCTGCAACCAGTGTCACCATAACTCGATACTGGGACAATATTTCTTGAATCTACACCAACTTTCGCAATTTCTTCTCCTTCGGACTTTTGTCTCTACCAGTGTATCCCTAATCTTCGTTCAAATCTCGATGATCATGACAAAATTGACTAATCAGTCAACTTCTTTATCCGAAAACTCTTTCATCGTCTCCCGCCAAAGAGGGGCAAGCTGTTGACACCCAATTTTGTCCCCTCTTTTCTGATTATTTGTTTGCGATTTTAAATATTTTGACACCTCAAAAACAATTTATACACACACACACACACACACACACTCACACACCCACACACACACACACACACACACACACACACACACACACACACACATATATATATACACACACACATATATATATATATATATATATATATATATATATATATATATATATATATATATATAAGCCTTTTAATTTTGTCGTCTATTCCCAATATCATTATTATTATTATTATTCGCATTTTTTTTTACTATCATTTGCCTTCTAATATCCTAATCATAGTTTTACCCTAATATTCTATGTTATTTTATTTTCGCAAAATTGAATCACATTTTTATTTAAATTAAGCATTAAGCATTTCACAAATATTATATTTTTTTATTATCACATCATTTTTTTTTATCTTTTATAATTTACATTTTTACAAAGTATCTTTTTATAATAAATCCCTTTTATTTTTACCCACAACCCATTTTTCCCCTCACACAAAATATTTCACTAACCCACCAATTTTAATTTGTGGGTGTGTTGAGTCTGGTCATTTCTAATTTTATCTGACTATCAATTGGGTTACACGCCTGTCCCGTTTGTCCCAGTTTTATCATTTTGAATGAAGTAGTGTAAAAGGGATTTTGTATGCTTAATCTAGTTGAAATGATTCAATAATTCAAAGAATGTTCCCTTAGAATAGCTAACTGTCATGTTGTTACATATACTGGTCTGTTGAAGTAACTATGCATTAAAAATGTATAAACAAGAGTAAAAAGGGAAATACCATGATAACCTGTAGAGTCCTTGAAGTTATTTGATGTCTTGACTATTTATTCTATTCATTAGAATGTTCATGACTTCTCTTCCTTTTATCTAGAAAGTATTTAATTTGATATGCCTTTGTCTCTTGCATTTCTGTTCATATGCTTTTGCCGGATGATGGTATATCTCAAGGTATATAAGACATGGAAGTTTGGGTATACATGAAGTGTATATCAAGGCTGTATGTTCTTGTATACCCCCTATATGTCATGTATATTTGAAATATCTTATTTATGTTAGCTCATATGTGCTACTTGAACACCTGAGATGACCTTTCTTTTTTTTACTTGTGGTTTGAAACTGGTTATATTGGCTTTCTCTCTTGGTATAAAATGTCGAGCATATACCCCAAGGTATACGAGGTATAAAGGTCTAGGTATACATTCGGTGTATATCAGGGTTGTATACCTTTGTATACTTCTAAGTATATCATATATCATTGGTATGTCATATATATTTTGGTTGCAACCAATTGAATATGTATTGGATGTGGGCTCATGGGCAAATCTGGGCCTGTGTTTAATTTGGGGGCCGTTCCATTCCTTTCTTTGGAAGTTTAATAATAGCTGCTCGGCTTGCCCTTCATTTCTGCGCATTACATGCTATGCCGAAGCCCAATTTTGGATTTTAAATATTTGAATTGTTGCTTTGGGTCTTTGTTGGTTGGTTTGTTTAAGCTGCCATAATTGACACGAAATATTTACACATACGTGTTAAGTTTTACATCGGTATTTCTCTCATTTATATGTGATAACAACAACATACCCAGTGAAATTCCACAATATGGGTCTAGAGAGGGGTAGAATGTATACAGACCTTACCTCATTCATATGTGATAATTTTGGATATTTTCTAATTCCTTTTATGTATATATTTTCATGTTCCATATACTAATCATTTTCTTTTTCTTTCGTTTACATGAAACGCATTGGAAGCAACGAAGAGTCTTGTTATGAGACTCATCATGACTATTGCCAAGCGAAGACTCGCATCCACGTTCCTTGCATTCTTCGGCCTTGGAATTTCTAAACAAATAGGGTGGGATGACATCGTCATCCCTCCTAGTCGTCATTTTATTTTTTGTTGTAATTTAATTACTCAACTTGTGCGATCATGGAATTACTTAAAATAATTAGGCCTTGAACTGATTAAAAAGGTAGTTTAAAAATTAAAAATTCGCCGCTAGCTTATTTATTTTTAGGCTCGTCATGCATGTTTAAAACTTTCAAAACAATTTGGTCATCTTTTACTCGCATTATTAATCATGCAAATAAAGTTTTGTTTTTCATTACTTCTTTGCATTAAAAATTATTGCTTTTCTCCTTACTATTAATTGCCAAAATGGGTATTTTATAAATAATGACATACAAATGCATGCTTTCATCCAAAAATCAATTTTACATGCATTTATCCTTGGCATCTTTTAATTAACTACTTGCAACATCATTTTTAACTTCATATTATTAAACATGCATTTTTTCTTAGCATAATAATTTACTTAAGTTTAACCGGACAATTGCAAGTTAGCGGATCTTGAAGGATGCCTAACCCATTCACTTTAGGATAATAGAGAATTCTTACCCAGAATCTCATAGTTTAGCATACCATTAATCGGAGTTCATTTTGCATCATTTATGTTGACATTTAGGTGCCCTAATTCACCGTAGTATAATTGGGTGACGACTCGTTAAGCTTAAATTATTTTAGGAATCACCAATACGCCGCGACCGTGTTGGATCCCTTTCCTTCCCGGAGGTAGGGGTTAAAAACGGGTGCGACAAGCAGCAACATGCCTCGGGGCAGTGGGCCGCAGGCCAACTGGTCCCAGGCGTGGGCTTCTTGGCTGTGGAGCTGGGCCAGTGGCCATTGGCCCAACAACCCATATTTCTCTCCCAGTCCATATTCGGGTAATTGGACCCAGTTTCAGCAACAGTCCAGGCCCAACTTCTCAGGTCCAAACAGTAGCGGCAGGTACTCTTCTGGGTCGGGGCCGCAGGCAGGCCTGCTTGGGCCTCGGCCTCCGCAGGCTGTTCATGCTACGGGCCAAAAGCATATCCCGACACCTACAGATATTGCGGCAACAATGCATACACTTGAATTAACCCCTCCGGATGCGAATTGGTACATGAACACCGACGCCACTTCTCATATGACGTCAAATCAAAGTATTCTCTCGTCTTATTTCAATTTGAGCAACAATCGTGGTATTATTGTTGGTAATGACAACACAATTTCAATTAGAGGTTATGGACATACTACTTTGTCTCCCCCGTTACGACACAACTTTAGAAATAATGAATGGCAATTTACAGAGTAGGATTCACATCCAGTAGTCAATGTTACATGTGCTATTTAGGTTATATCTAATGTTGACAAACTTCAGACATTGCATTTTTGCTCCTCCTCCACTTCTTTTTCGCTTAATGATGAGAAATCGAGCATTGAGTAACCGTTTATATTCTGTTAAGGCATCAAATGAGATAGCAACAACAATATATAGAAAGAGATAATTGGTTTCATGGCAAGACAAATATTTTTGGTTTAACAAAAAATGAGCAATTGCAGTCATTGAGGTTTAGAAGGTAGACATTGAAACAAAAACAATTCAAGAGAATAGTCAATTTGGACGAAACTAATATTGTGTCTATTTTACAAGAGTCAATAATAATTACTACACTTTATATGACTTTCACATTGGCATATCAACAACAACATACCCAGTGAAATCCCACATCATAGGATCTGAGAAGGGTAGAGTGTACACAGACCTTACCTCCACCTTGGTAGGTAGAGCGGTTGTTTCCGGGAGACCCTCGGCTCAAAACAGAGCATAATCACAAACAAGACAATCAAAACAAAGCAAGAGTAAAGAGTAAAGCAAGAGAAACGGTCAGACTCAGATAAGGAATTAAAGTAGTATAAAGTGCATTCGAACAAAAGGAAGCAGTAGCTAACACAACTAAATAAGCTAAACAAAATACACTAAAGAACATATAGCAGCAGAAATCAAACTACACTGGATTATAAAGCAATAATGTGTCTATAGGTGTGATAGGTTAATTGGGTCTATAGTAATAACACTACTACTCTCAATTTGTAAGCATAAGTAGGACTACGCTCGAGTACCTACTACTCTTCTACCCTAATCTGTGTCCTCCACAACCCCATATCTAAGGTCATGTCTTCGGTAAGTTGCACCTGCGCCATATCCTGTCTAATCACCTATCCCCAATAATTCTTCGGCATATCTCTACCCCTCATGAACCCGTCCATAGCCGACCTCTCACACCTCCGCACTGGGGCATCTGTGTCTCTCCTTTGCACATGCCCGAACCATCTCAACCTCGCTTCCCGCATCTTATCATCCTTCGAGGCCACTCCCACTTTCTCCCGGATATCATCATTTCTAATCATATCTCTCCTTGTAAGCCACACATCCATCTCAGCATCCTTATTCCCGCAACTTGCATCTTTTGTATGTGTGAAGTCTTGACACATTAGCATATCAAAGCTTGTCAAATATAAAGAAGTTTCATGTTTTTATTCCTTGAAATTCAATTCATATACTAGGCTTTGCCTAACTTGCTTTTTTTTAAAAAAAAAATTCTTGCAACTTAATTCTTGCAACTTACTTGATAAAATAAAGCCTTAGCCAATATCAAATATCAAAAGCCAAGATGAAGCATCAAGTCAGGATGGCCGAGTGGTCTAAGGCGCCAGACTCAAGTTCTGGTCTTCGTAAGAGGGCGTGGGTTCAAATCCCACTTCTGACACATGCTTTTAACAATTTCTGTGGGGCAATTATTAGATGCTCATTTTATTACTATCATGCAATAAGATTATTTGTAACAGTTTTTTACTACTTCAAATTCTCATCCATTATCACAACTAGGGTGTTGATGATCGGTTTGAATCGATTTTTGGTTAAAATCAAAAATCAAATTAATGTAGTCAATTTTTTAATTATTAAAACAAAATCAAACCAAATATAATAAATATATATATATATCCATCGGTTTGGTTGTTGCTGGTTTGGTTTGGTTCAATTTTTCAATTTTTAAGAAATTTAATGATATTTCTCTCTTTCATATTTTTCTTCGTACGATTAAGAAAGACATTTTCATTCTTTTTCAATTTATAATATGTTATTATTATTTTTTTTATATTGTGGGAGCTAGAACATTCTTAGATTATGGAGATAATATATTAAGATCTATAAGTTTTAACCAAGTAAATAAAGTTTATAAGAAACACAATCTTTTTTTAGGTAAATCTCATAAATGTTTCTTTGAATTAATGAGATTGAATTTTAGTTAGAAATGAAGTTTAGGTGTAAAGTTCATTAGCCTATTAGAGATAAAGAAAATTTGATTAAAAGAAGTAAATAGAATATTTAAAATTAATATATCTTATATATATATATATATATATATATATATATATATATATATATAAAATTATACATATGATTTGTCGGTTTTGTTCGATTTTTTCTTTGATTTTTTTAAATAAAATCAAAACCAAATTAAATATTATCATTTTTTTTATAATTTAAAATCAAATCAAATTCAAATAACTATCTGATTATTTGATCGGTATAGTTCGATTTGTGATTTGGATTAGTTTCACTATGAACCTAAATTCACAACACTAGGAGCACCAACACATGCTTTAATGTGGGATAGAAATAAATTTTAAATTAATCAACGCAGAATATCATTGTCGGTATGATTGCTTTTGTTTAAAAATTTCAAATTGATAGTAGTGTATGCAATGACATCTAACCACTCAAATACCACATATCACTCTCATTTTTTAGTTTTCAGTATCGATATTTGAAAACCTTTCGTATTTGAGTTAAATCCGGATACGTGTCGGAAAATTTCATATTTAAAAGTAAAATGCATCTTAACAAAGACAATTACATATTAATTAAAACTTGAACACAAAATATTTAATTAAGAATGAAAGTGTATTTACCACTTATAACCTTTGTTGGTTCATTTTAATCTTTCATTAGACAAAAACTTCATTCTAATGCTTAATAAAGGGAGAAGTGACGAATCTTCTGCTTAATATTTTTTTTTCAGAAATGACGAATCTAAAGCACAATTTATGAATTTATAGAACTTATTCAGGTCATGTGTGTATATATATATTAAAAAGTTTTATTAAATATTAATAAATACTTAACTATAAATTTAATTATTACTATATATTAATTTGATAAGTACATCATTGTACGAATCCACAAAATTTTAATCTGCCTTATTGAATTCCCAATTCACGACGTGGTTGACAACTAGAGGGACACCTCAAATACTACTTTATTATAGTTTTTTTCTCCGTCACTCCTCACATTTGCTAGTTGCCACTTGACAGTATGCCATTGTCAGTGACCAGATTTGGCAGTGACCAAGTGGCTCCTCGTAATCCTATGTCCTGTTAACAATTTGCACCTAAGGTTCTACGTGTCACCTATACTTTTCATACTATTAAAGTGAAATTTGTCTGTGGTTGGGAGGTTGCGTCCATCCATATCTAATGACTTAAATACTAGGGTTCCACATGTTGAAGGTTTTGTCTCTTCACACGTGCATAATCTACTAAGTGAGTAGATGATCATAGGGCCAAGGATCGTCAAATTTCGTTAAGAAATGAAAGAGATATTGATCCACGAAGTAAGGTGTTTGAGACATGAAAATATGGTGTGGGACAAATCTACCACATCGGTGAGAAAAGAAAGAATTATTCTTTTTATAAGCCTCAAAAATGGATAAGGGTTTGGGACCGTAAGGGGTAACCCATGTGTTTGAAGGAGGGAGGACCTAGGTGTGCTTGGGTTCGAGGCTAGCCTCACACGCGCACCGCCAGTCCGGGCTCGAGTCTCGTGTTGTTTCTGAGATTATCTTATGGACCCCAAACTATTTAGTATTTACAATTTGATCCATTTAGTTTCAGAAATGGTGGTCAATAGCCAGAAAGCCAACAATTTATGGCATTAAACTTCTTAAACATTTTGCACTTACTACAAAATATTTCTGGCCATGAATACCATGAATACACCTCTTAAGCACCTCTCCTCCCCCTAAACACTATATATTGCCTGAAACAAATTTGAGGTAGGGGAGAGGACGAAAAAGAGAAAAGAAGTCCAAAAGAAAGATACAGAAACAGTAGCAAAATAAAAGAACAATCTTCTTTTCCTCTAAATTTTTCATTCTCCAGCAAATTGTTTCGTGTTTGTTTTCTTCGTCAGAATCAACCTATTTGTTTTGTAGCGTTGATTAGTTGTTGTTTTATCTTGGGAGACTATTGCCCACTAACGTAAAATCATATATACGAGGCAATCTTGTCTTAAAGACAGAGTGCCATCACTCGACTCAGCACAGTTGTAACACTTTCAGATATAGTGTTTCTTGATTTCAGGTTATCAAGATTTAAGACTCAACAAGTTTGCGGCAATTATAATCTTGACTGTTTGTTTATCCTTTCGAACACTTGTAATATTTTTTACTTCACGTACTGCTTTGATTCCAACAAATTATATCCTACATAAAGTACCATTTTGCTATATCCATGATTGCATCCTTTTCTTGAC